>BPLQ01007561.1:0-184928 GCA_021605075.1 Caerostris darwini
TAGTCTAGATTATCAGATCCAATGTCATTAACGTGCTATCCTCGATGTAGAGTCTCTGTCTAGATTTTCTTCTACCTGTGATATTTATTGGCCACGCTATGTTCTATTTTGAAACTGTGTTAAAGGAATTGTGGTGAATAATAAATTATACTAAATCCTGTTTGGATAAATACATATTTGTAAAAACATTTTTAGGCATAGTAACAAAAAAAATAGAAAAACGATGTATAAAACCCTTAGACTAATCATTTTTTGAATTGGTTACTACGAAAGTTCGAACCAAATCTAAACGCCATTCGTTAGATTTTGCATGTTCAATAAACAAACAAAAGTACAAATGAAAAGTTAGACAAACTAAAAGTGTAATTCAGACTACGGCGTTATTTATGTCAAGGATTACCAAGGATCTCACTTTCTTTGTCGCGAATTTGTAGAAATTTATTTTCTTGAGTCCCATATAAGGAAAAATAAATGTATCTCGGTCCGCAAATCAGTTAAACTTATTGCCAACGGCCGTACCATGCTGAATATACCGGTTCTCGTTAGATCACCGAAGTTAAGCATCATTGGGCGCGGTCAGTACTTGGGTGGGTGACCACCTGGGAAAAATGCGTGTCGTTGGCAAATTTGGGACCTGAATGGCCGAGTGTCTAACGCTCTGGCGCTCGGTGCCACAGGTTTCGGGTTCGAATCCCGGCGGTGCCATGGATGTTTGTAGTGGTTCGGAATCCACTTTAAGCCGTAGGTCCCGGTCTTCAATGACTGTAAGAGCGTCACGGGGCAAAAGTCAGGCTTCTACCTACGGGTGCTCCATCACAACAGAAGCTGCTTCCTTCCCCTTCAATCATGAGTCCATATGGGCTTGTGGGCTTGGCCAGCCAAGTGGGATAAGAAACAACAAACAATTTATTTCTTTTTAATTGAAAAAATATAAACTAAAAAAGTATATTATTTGCATTCTGCTAACGGGAAAGGTGTTTTAGATGTAAAAACAGTTCTGCAAATTATCGGCTTATACACGGAAATATAATGCATATCTATTTATTAGTAATAAGGTAAAAATTATTAAATTCAATTATATAAAATTCAAATCTATATAACAAGAAAAAAAAATGCCGTAAAATAATAATGGTTTTTAAATAATTGTAATAGTGGTTAATTTTAATAATTAACATAAGAAATTTCTCAAAAAGGGAAAATTTATTACTTGGATTATAATTTTAAGAAAATCTTGTATTTCATGTGGGGTACGATCAATTACAAAGCTCAACTGCAAATTGAACAGCTATAATCATTGTTCTATGACAGCAAAACGTTTTAGCAGCAGAGAATAAAGATTTTAACATAAAGATATATTTTACTAGAAAAATTATAAAGGAATAATTAATACTAATAATTTCCTACTTATTTAAAATTTAAAAAAAAATGAAAAGTTATGCTTATGCAAAAAATATTTGTTTTAATTTTTTCCTAGAATTTTCTGTGCACTTTCGTACTCAAAAATGCTTTTATTGTACTGAATTTACTTTTCCCTTCAAAATAAATTTTTAAACTTTTCATACGATAAAGACTAAATCTTTCATATCTTGAAAAATATATTCCTTAAAATATAAAGACTACCTATTGAATTAATAATTTTAAAGCAGCTTTTCACATTTAAAAATATCTTTCTCTAACCTTTTCCCCCTTAAATTTTTTTTTCTCTCATCATTTTTAAACTTCAATCAATTATTCATTAACCAAAATCCATATACTTATCCGCTATTCGTATTTATTATAAATAAAAATATTGGACAAGTGATTTGGGAAAATACTAAATTACACTTTTCCAGGAAAGAAGGAAAAATATCTAAATAAAAGAGATGCGAATATTTTCTTTCAAAACGTCTTTAAAGAGAAAATATCAAAAAGTAACTTCAAAACAAAAACAAAAATGTGGTTTGAGATGGAAATAAATGTAAAGAAAGAAAAAAAAATGCTTATTGAAAACGTCGGAAAGCTCTTTTTTATATTGGAAACAAAATGAATGCAGATTCTCGAAGTAAGCTCCAATTTCTTATTTGGTTAACGCTTGTTAGAATATTATGCAATGCTTTAGAATTATGGCTTGCAAAAGTTAGTAGCAAATTAACTAGTCCAATAAACTTTAATTACACTTCACTTAAGGGTGTATTTAAAGGATCGGACATTCTTTTAATCATATGCTGCGAAGTTTTGAATTTATTGAACATAAATAGATTTGGAATATTTTTTACAATTTCTGTAACTAAGATATTGCGAAATTTTTATGATTCTCTCTATCTATTATTCGGAATTTTTGTACTCGTCATTTTTTTCACAGATTTCAGAATCACTCAATATAGGGCTGGGCATAACCGTTTTGTTTTTTTACATATCTCTTACTTATCTTTATTAATTTTTACTTATTTTAATCTATGTTCAACAGATTATTCCAATTCTAATGTAGGTGGAGTGCAGAATACTTATCATATACTCTTTTAGCTGTTCTAGACCATAACACCTGAAGATGAATTTTAAGAAACGAACTGGCACTCCAGAAACTCAAAAACATTTTGATAATTTATTAATAAGAAACCGGCTTTTACAGCCTTTTTTCCAGAATTTCCATTCTGCAGAATCTTTATACTCATCTTATTTTCAACGATTTCAGAATCAACTCAATTTATGGCTAACAGGACTTTTTTAATTTTTACTTAAACAAATTTTATTTATGCTGAATGGATTATTGCAACTAACTCAGTTGTTGTGACAGAAAACAACAATGTTGTGCACGAACTGATAACGCAGGATAGTCATGGGACATAACATTAGATTGAGGTGTCTTTAAGTATAAATATAAGGAGCACACACAAACTTAGTTGACGTTGGGGAGCAATTTGTTGGCCTTGGATTCCGCGTGATTGGACAATCGCTCCAAAAAGGGTTCATATTGATTGGTGCAAAGAAATGCTTCAAAAATACAATCGTGGTGCTTTAATAGATGAATCATTGGATCTATGTGGATGATCCCGAATGAATCTTGGTGACGAATCAATACGGTGAGGAATCTTGGACCTATACGTATATAAAGTAGTCTACTCTAATCTTGGACCTATACGTATATAAAGTAGTCTACTCTAATCTTGGAAATATACGTATATAAAGTAGTCTATTCTAATCTTGGGCCTATAAAATATAAATTAACCTACTCTAATCTTGTACCTATAAAATATAAAGTAATCTACTCTATGGATCTTTCAAAGTGAGCTAAATCCACAGAAGTTGTTAGCGCTAGAAGCACTTCGAAGCAAATGGTCCCCTGGTTTTTTTTGGAGGGGAGTGGTTATATTTATATATGGCTACCATAGCACTAGAGAATCATCAAACGATCAATAATGAATGGTATACAAGCGTTTGTTCGCGTCTTTGGAGAAACATGAAACACAACTGGCAACGCAGGATTATTTTGTATCTTACCAACGCGAGCTCAAACAACTCAATATTTAACATATCAAAACCTCGAATTTAGGGGTCATCTACCATACAGCTCGGATACGGTACCCAATGATTTCCTTTTGTTCCTGTACGTGAAGAAAAAACTATGTTGTCAACGATTTTCAATGCCAGAAGAAGTGTTTGACGCGTTCAAAATGCATGCTACTGAGATACCTCAATGGAAATAGCAAAACTGCCAAGAAAATTGGGTCAAAATTGGTCGTACGCAAATGTATGTTGATCATCACGGATAACATTTTTGTAAAGCAATAAAACAATTTTTAATGAAGAAAAGATTTTTATTATTGTGGATTTTTGTTATAGCCCTCATCAAACACCTCCAATTTTCAAACTTTAAATGTTTCGGAGGAGTTTTAATTGCTACACAGTATATAAATTTATATGAATAAACAATTTCTCAGCTGCTTACACCGCAAGCAAATGTGAGGCGCGTACTACAAAAAGTTCTTTCGGAATACAATGTCTCATCATACTCTTTTTGCCAACCGATAGTGGTATTGTTTGGTATATATGAGTTAAACATAAAAGCCAGCTGTGCAACAGAAAAACCTACATTTTATTTCTGGATTTACTGATTTTATTTTACTTCTTGCAACTATAGATTTTAAATTCTTTCAAGTTTTCTTTATACAATCTCCTACATGTTAAAAACTGAAAATCTTTCACGACATTTAATCTTAGTTCTGCCAAAACTGTGCAACATGTAACGCATTCTTCGCATAATCTGCTTAAATTAATAGTTTTTGCAACGCTTATAGATAAAAAAAAAATGAGAGACTTAAAGTCTGAGAGATTATATTTAACGCCTCCAGCATCAAGAGTGATTTTAATTATTTTCAGACGCTTAATTATTATTTATTCTTCCAGCTTTATCAGTGCCTCATGTACAAAATATAATTAATTTTTGGCAATATTTTGTGGGTGTTTAATTAAATATTTATTGTTTGCCGCATACTTCAAAAGTACGCTTGACTTCTTATAGTGTCAGTTTTCTCGGCCAGTTAGTTAATTAAAATTAGGAAAATGGATTATTTCTTCACGAAATGCTTGTAAACAAGCCTGTTTAAAATGTTTTTCAGTTTCATTAAAATAGTCTTTGTAAATAAACGGTTTAAAACTTAAATGCATTACCCCTTATTACTGTAAAACAAGTGTAAACGAAGGCTTTATGTATATATATATATATATATATATACATATATGTATATATAATTATCGACTCAACAATAATTAAAACGATATAACTTTGCTTTACAGACATTTTTCAGAACAGTCATATTTCCTTAAATCTCTATTGTTATTGTTAATTTGCAATCTCGTTAAAGAAGTAAAAAATTTTGATTGTCTGTTGGTTTAAGACAATATTTATTTATTCATTTATTTATCCTTTGGTTTTTATTTATATATTTCCTATTTAGGATAAAACTTTTATTTATTTAATTATAAAATATATGAATTTTTATAATTTTATTTGCTTTTTATTACATTCTGAATTAACTACATTCAATTCTATATTTTAATATAAAATTCTTAAATATATATTAGATAGAATTATTTCTACATATGTACTTGTCTTCAATACAGAAAGATTTGAAATGAGCAAAATTTAATTCATAATTCGATGAAAATTTTGTTTAGATTTTTTCTGAATTAAATCGATTATGGCCTACTAGCAGATTTCTAGACGAAAGATGATTTCTTTTCACTGAGTAGGGCTGTCAACACTGCGACCGCGGCTCTACAGCCATATTAGGCTGGGACCTACGGTTTAAAGTGGTTTCTGAAACGCTACAATCATGCATGTTACCGTCTGAACTCGAATTCGGAATCTGTGGCCGCGAGCGCCAGAGCGCTAGTCACTTGGCCATCAGGCCCACAGATGAAAATATAGAGGATTTAAATCTAGGAAATCTGGAATGTTTTATTGTTCTTCAACTGCAGATGGCGTCTATTGCTGTTTTAATAAATAAGGAGATTCGATAGGGATTGTCATAACCAGTTGAGAATACGTCCACAATAAAAATATTGTATTAAAGGAAATAAAAAGTCACAATTAAAAATATATATATATATATATATATATATATATATATATTATTTTTAATTGTGACTATTTATTTGCATATTTTTTATATGCAATTATATATATATATATTTCCTTAATATTGCATATATATATATATATATTAAATACATTCGATAAAATTGCAGATATTTATATTTAATATTAGTTGTGTCTAATCCTTAGTATACTTCAGTGTGGGACGGACACCCTATGAGTAGTCTACTCATGGATGGAGGGAAAGGGGGAGCTTCAGTTGTGATGGAACATCCGTAGGTAGAAGTCAAACTTGACGTTGAAGAAGAAGGACAGTGTCTTCCAGGAGTACTTTTAGAATGAACGACCTCTCATTTGCGTATCTTATGGGAGAAAACCTCGAAAAACTCCCTCCAGTTAGTCCGACTAAAGAGGCAAAATGCTGAATATCCCAAACGACATCGAGTCTCCTTGTTTTTTGAAAAATGTGTCGATAACAAAACCACCAGTGTAGTGTACATCAGCCCTAATGCTCACCAGCGACTTACGTAGCCACTGATCCACGAGTCGGAGTTATCGATGACATTAATGAGAGTTTTCTTATATATTTATAAAAACATTATTGTCTAAAAACATTATTGTCTTAAATCTAATTTTTTTATCACTTATATGAGTATGTATAAATGACAGGAGGCGATAAATAATTTTTTCTACATAACGTTTTGTAACAGTTACAATTATAATTTTTTTTTTTAAATTCTGAATTAAAAATCTTATTAATATGAAAAAGATAGTGTAATTTAAGTAATTTTTCGCTTAAATACGAGAATACGTTATCGAGATTTAATTTTCTTAGGCTCGATCATTTTCAACAGCGCATTATGCTAATCATAAATTTAAATACTAAGCAAAACTTCACAGAAATTCTAGTGTCGGACAATAATAATGGACAGTCATTAAATTAGAATATTCTAGTAATCAATTCCAGATGCTGTTTACTTTTTCTTGAAAACATAGTTAGGGAAATTTCAAATGTTTTAAAGAGGAAAATGTGATAAGTAGAATAAAAATAAATATCGGATTATTGTGATTATGTAAAAAAAAATATTTTGATGTAAAATGTTTTCAAACATTATAGCCAATTAAAATAAATTACATTTTTCAGAAAAAGTAAAAACATCCTGAATGAAAAAAAAAATAGTTTGTTCAAATACTAAAATAAAAACTGAAGATGAATTTTACGCAATAGAAGTTAAGAGGATTCTTATGCTAAATTTCTACTCTAATTACAAAAAAAATGCACACTTTTTATGATTTGCGGGGGCAGTACTTAATAGGCAAGATCTTAATATTCGTTTTAGAGCAGTTTTTTTTGCATGGGCATTACTTGATATGCAGGGTCTAATACCCATCGGTTTTAAAGCATTTTTTTTCTTTTTTGAAAATCGGAAAAAAATTTAATGATCGGTGTTATGTTTTTTCTAATAGTTCACAATTTCTTTGTTTTGTTTTATCCCTAAGCAATCCGGATTCGGTGACAAAAACTCAGGAATCCTATCCGCTACTTTATAAGGATTAGCACTATGTTGATAGATCATCAGTGTTTTAGAATACTGGAAAGAGAAAAAAATGACTTTCAGGAATATATATATATATATATATATATATATATATATATATATATATATATATATATATATATATACTGCCTTCAATTCGGTGCAACTGCAATGATCTTTTCAAATGTTGAAACATTTTACTTGAATCACTCGTTGCTAGAAAGGTAGATATGTAACAAATTCAATGAAATCTATGTTTCCACAGTGTGCCATCAAACTGGCAACTGGTACTTGGGAGATATCAATTTGGTTTCACTTTACATCGAGTTCTTAGTTCAGAAATCCCCTACTTAATCCCCACTCCCTATTCCCCATTCAGCCCACATTTAGACTTCATAGATAACCAACCAGCATTAATTTTATTTGTGTCAATAGATAACTGGAAGTAAATACTGTATTTTCAGTTGTCATTTCGAGACACTCTTTTTCAATTTTCACCTTATTTTTCAAAGAATATTAGCAAAGATCATTTTAAGCCACCAACAGAGATAATGCTACAAAGAATTTTCGTGTGCAGTCATGAACATTGATTGATATGAACATTGAATGATACAAATTTACAAATCGTATTACGATTTGGTCTTGCTGCTTTTTATGTAGAATCAATTATTAACTATTAGTGGGCAAATCGTTTCACTTTTAAGAAGAGGGTTCTAAAATGGCTTGCTGTACACACGCTAGGCTTCTAAAATAACTAATTGAACTCTGTTAAAACCCTGATTTACGAACCGAATTGAAGATCCAATTTTTCCGTTGGGTTTATGTACATTACATCTGTAGCTCAGAATATCTAGAAATTGAAGCCTTCCCTTTAAAGAGGTGGGTGGTGAATGTACAAACCCACTGAATATCATTCTTTGGAGTATTCGGTCCAAATTGCAGTGGCACCAGGAATTCCTAGCCTCAATAAAGTCAGAATTAAATATTGACTCAAATGCACAGTGTCATCACTAGTCTTATAATATACTTTTCAATATCGTCCTCAATTCTGATTCAATTCAATGACATCATCTGCCCTGATTCAATTCATTTATGATTTCTGAGTCATTTTCCATTGCGTTCAATTCATTTCTGAGTTAACATTCAACTGTACCATCATTTCTGATTTAATCCATTATCAATCAAACTCTTAAAAAACTTTGGCGTAGAAGGTGTTTGGTGATTTCTGTTTCAAAAATTAACTTGCCAAATGGAAGATAAATTAGTAATCTAAATAAAAATTTATCTCATAATAATAATATTTTCAATCACTATTCCTTGTTTTCATTTCACCATCAGTGAATGCACACCAGAAATTAGCCTGTATCAATTATCTGTCCAGAAATAAGGCTATGAAATATCATCTTCAACTAAATTGTTATTTTATTATTCAATTGTTTGCATCTCGAAAATAAAGTTTTGAAATAAAGACAATGAATATTTTAACTAAATTCAATAAATATAAATAATTGGAAATAATTAGAACTACATAACTAAGAAATATGGTTCTAAATATTAATGAACAAAGATGTTTCCTTCTAAAATTGTTTTAAATACCGTTTTTAAAACTGTGATATAACAAATGAAAAGAAACATTTCGTTAAAGAAGTATGAAAAAAAGAAATGTGTTTAATTTCTTTTACATAACTTTAATTAAAATGAAATATATTTAAAATATGAGTAAAATCTTTTTAGAGTCGTAAAAAGAATTACTGATAACGTCTTTTCCATATTAATATAATTACTTAAATATCCAGGAAAAAAAATATTTTGTTTATTAACAAATGAAAAATTAGCTTCCCTGCAAATTTCTAAAAACCAATTAGTATTTGTAATATGTTATTCGTTTGATTTAATAAATGGCAGAAAAAGGTATTTAAGTATTTTTGTAAAAAACATTTTTTTTTTAAGTTAAAACAAAAACAGTTTTTTAAATTTTCTTAATTTTAAGTGAAAGTTTTTTAAGTGAACTTATTATTTCTGAAATTATAATTGTTTTATTGATTTAGTACGTGTTTCTTTATTCAGGCATAGTACCATTTATAATTTTTTTTTAATCTGGTGAAATTATATCTGAAATTATTTTATTGAATTTTAATTTCTAAAAATAAAATTTAAAGAAGTTAATTTTTTTCATTATATTTTAATGCTTTCTTTACTAATTAAAACACAATATGTATAGGATTTTCAATTAAAAGAATTCAAATCAGTTTATAAGTTAAATAAAAATGTTGAAATTATTTCATTCCATTTTTTTTTTCATGAAATAAATAACTGCCAGCGAAAAAATGGCCGTCATGATTTTAAACACATCATATTAAATGATTTGGAGAAAATTCTAATGACTAACAGGTTATAGTACAAAAAACATTTGCTCAATAAAAAGCTTTTAAATTTTTGCCATAAGGTTTTTAATAATTTAATATGGATCAATTTGCTTTAATTTTTAAATAAAATTTCTTTAATGTAAACAGAAGGTGAAATGAAAAAAATGAAGGAAAATGAAAAAAAAAAACCACCATGATTTTAAACACATTATATTAGATGATTTGAAGAAAATTCTAATGACTAACAGGTTATAGTATTATAGTACAAGAAAAAATTGCTCCATAAAAAGCTTTTAAAATTTTGCGATCACATATTTTAATAATTTAAAATGGATTAATTTGCTTTAATAATCAAAGTAAAATATCTTTAATGTAAACATGTAATATATATTTAATGTAAATATATATGTATAAACCAGACACAAAAATAACGAGATTGTTCGCATTATTAAGAAACTAATTTTGGTATTATTGCATTGTGCGGGAACTGTGTTCGATCGTAACTTTGTTCTTATATGATGGCAAGTTAGAATTTGCCCAATCGAATGATCACACTTAGGTTAGTAGTTGACTACAGTCATGTTCTTAAAGCTTCGCCATAAAAATGTCGGATGCAAAAAGTGATCAGCATATTAACTTCCAATGTTTTTTAACTTCATGTTTGGTAGATTTTCCGTGAAACTGAAAAATTGGAATAACAGAGAAATCAAATTTGGTGCAAATGATGGTAATAAATGTTTGTCACGTGCTCTTATTTTTGAATGTCATAAGAAATATTTAAAAGGAGGGGATTCCCCGAATAATGATGACCATCCATGTCAACAAGGCACAACATCAATCAACGGGGACAATGTAAAAAGTCCAGACATTATGTGAAAAGACCAAAGAGTGAGTACCAGCTGTGTTGGTGAAATGTTGCATATGTGCAGAGAAAGTATTTGTCGCCCCTTAACAGTAGGCTTGAGTATGATATATGCAAAATGATACCAAAATTTTGTCACAGGAACAGAAAGAAAAGATAACGGAAAATTTGTTTTGGGGGTTTAGGATAGATTGATGTGGTGTCTAATTTTAAGAAAAGGAATATTGCTGTTGTTTGGACTTGGACATTTACATAAGGTCCAGAAAACAAGCCACAAAAGTCATTCTAAGTTCAAGGTAGTATTTGCTGTTTATTTCAATGACTAGGGAATCATTATAACAGAAGGGGTATTTAGTAGTCAAACAGTTAACTAACAATATTAAAATGGATTGTGGAAGAATGGAATTGGATTTTCCATCATGACAATGCGCCTGTCCAAAAAGAAAAGAAAAGAAAAAAGAAATAAAGCATATTACAAAACATATATATATATATATATATATATATTAAAATTTATTTATGTTATTTCTTTTAGGACCGTTCAATCAATTCATGTCAAGAAAAGAAAGTAAATAATCCTATAACACTTACTAATTTTCCAAATATTACTTACATTTATTTATGTATATGAACATCTATTATCTAAGGAAGAAATATAACAAAAATCTGCATTTTATGTAAATTTAAATAGTATTTTTAAGTCTCCAGACACTCCATTTATATTAAAATACACTGTTAAACTACTTTATATTAAGAGAGACTACCTTTTCCCTTACTACAATCATGATGTCCATTAATTTTATTGATGCAATAGCTTCTCAAAACACAATTAAAGCATCTAACTGTTGCAAAATTCCTAGTTAGACGTGATTGGACTCCGGAAAAAGAGATCAAAGAGATCTTTTAATCTCTTTTCTTAAGCCTTATAAGACTTTTTTTTCCTTTTAGAAGGCTTTGGGGAACATTCCTCGGGCATTTTAAGAATGGAGAAGCTTAATTTTTTTTTATAACGGTCTTTGTTGTTGTAAATGGGAATTGGTAACATGAAAGTGTCCGGTTTTTCTTATATTTCACAGTTAATTTTATAATCGTGGTAATGGCACCCGTGGTCTTAAAAAAATTCTAAGATTTTTTTTTTCTTCTTTTAATATAAGCAATTTTTTTACATTTGTAGTGTTGTGCAGCTCTGGATTGTAAATGGGTGTGATCGGGTTGAGACTTGAGACACAGGTTTGAAGAACTCCCAGCTTTATTGACCCACTCACAGACATCACACATACAATTAGAGATATACAAAGTTTAATACATTTAAAGACATAATTCTAGATTCGTGGAAAGATTCCACTTCGAATCCGAAACCCGATACTGGTAGTATATGTGCAGAATATACTACCTCTTCGGATGAGAGTCTGTAACCCAACTTATACGCTGGGATGAGATAAATATATTTCTTCTCGGGATGAGAGATTATAAACTAAACATTTCTCAGCAGAAGCACTTGATTGAGCTGTACTAAACGTTTCTCAGCGGCAGTACCAGATGCGCTGTACTTCCTCTCAGGTGAGTGTCTCGAGGTCTATTGACCATTTCTCCTGAACGCCACAGAAGGCGCTCTTGCAATGTGTAGGAAGAAGCAAGATTACACGTAATTTTTGTTCAGTTTATTATGTTTATTCCCTTAATATTTAAATTAATTTTTGGTTAATATGCACATATTATCCATAGCTTAATTTATTATTGTTATTATTATTATTATTATTATTATTATTTGAAAAGTTGTTCAATTTCCTTAGATTTCGCTTGATATGTAATTTTCATTTAAAATTTTACGTAATTAGTTTTCATAGTATATATGCTTTCCTTACCATAAATGTTTCTTCACTAATTTGAACAAAACATATATATGCACAAAAATATTTTAATGATATTTAGATGCATTATGTGTATTAACTTCCTTAACCGCAATCTAATAATAATAATAATAAATAACTAGATAACACGAAACTAAAATTCAAAGTATTTCAGATTGCTTACTACACAAAACTATAATATATTTTATGATTGCGTTTCTGTTTAAATGGTATTTTTATACAGCAGTGAATCAAAAAACGCATTTAATGCATATTTTTCTTCCATATTTCACAAATAAATCTTCTGACCCTCTTTATATACTTTAGAAGTATACAGCCCCCACTGTGTACTATATACCAGACATTTTACTTTCCTTCAATAAAGCAAGATGTATCTAGGGATTATTATATTTACGTATCCCTTTTATTCCATTTCCGTTTCGAATATATATATATATATAAAGGCACTGAATAAATCCGGAGCACTTATGTTCAATTCGCTGTATAAACTGAAAGTTTTGTGAAAGAAATCATCATAGAAAGAAAAAAATTTAAGGAAAATTTATTTTTTCTCTCTCAGAAGATAGGAGAGGACAGTTTCTGAAGGCATTTTTCATTTATTTTCTTGTATTTCTTATTATAGAAAAAACATTTAAATTGGAATTTGAAATAATATAACACAATCTGCTATTATTAACTGAAAAGTTTAATATGTATATATCTGACCAGTTCAGAGACGGCTGATTGCTATTTAAAGACGTGTTTTAAAATAAAAGAAACTAATAGATAAAATATAAATAAAACAATATTAGAACTAATATATGAAATATAGATAAATAGATAAAAACTTTTTAACTTTAAAAAACTTTAAAAAAAAACTTTGAAAAAATATTTTTTCAAAATAAATATTTGTACAGAATAATCTTTCTTTAAATAAGACAAAAGAAATAAAACAAACTACGATAAAATAATTACTGGATATGTTATCCATTTACCAAAATTAAAATTATAAATTATTAAGAAGTTAATTTTTATAATTTCATTCTTAAGACTTGAAGAATAAAGTTTATAGTTTATATCGTTTTAAATTTAAATATATGGCTAAACTAAAATCTTTATGTAACTATATGAAGATTAGTTAAATGATTTTCTTCTATCAGCAAGAAACTCCATTCTGAAAAAAAAATTCCATAACTAGAATTCTGTAGACTAGATTTTATTACTAGAATATTATATACTGTAAATTATAAATTTAACACTGCTAAGTACAAGTATGCCAATCAAATTATTTTATCGCTTACTAATCACTTGTGTTATGAGGTTGCTTTGAAGTCAAGCAGTAAAAAAAAATTTATTAAAAATTAAATTTTAAAGGTAAATCTAAATTTAGGAGATCTTCAGATTTAGCAGCAAATAAAGTCGACAAACCGAAGCTTTAGCTCCAAATGTAATTTTCTCGTTTCAACTTCGTCCCAGTTTCAGTTTTCACCAAAACGGCGACAGGAAATAAATTCTCCAAATACACAAGGTCTCTCAAACTACGACTTTCTGAAAAGTACATTTCTTGCCCAAACATTCTCTTTTAAAGTACATTATTGTTCCATTTTTAGATTATTTTGCGCTTTGAATCAAGAAATCTATCTACTTTCTTTTAAAAAATAGTCTTGGTTATATGCAATATTGTATAAAGTTGTGAAATCAATTCGTGGACAGATGTAGCCTAATATAGCAATTAAAAAGAACATTTATATATCATATAGATTTTATGATACGTCTGATACGCCAGTATATAAAATTTTGACTCGTTAAAACTTTTTTAGACGTAAAATATGAAAGGCAATGGACTTGGATATTTGAAAGTCAGATTTGCAAGCATAAGAGGTAATGAAAAAAATAAGCAATTTTTTAATATTATAATTTATGAAACAAGCTGAATTCTGAGAAATCACTTTCGAAATTCTTTTGAAGTTACAAGTAAAACCTTTCAGGAAAATGAAAAGTGCCAAAATTATGAACATTTTGAAAATAAACTTTAATTTCAAGAAATAATGCCAAATTTAGATGACACCAAAAGCACAATGCAAAAGGCAGAAGTCAACATCATGAGTTTTCATGAGAGATTGATTTGATAATAAGATAATGGAAACTATTGCCATTTTAATGTTTTCACTTTTATGGAGTATTGCAAAAGAACATTTCAATATTTTAATTAATAAAAAAAACCTCAAAAAATGGTAAAAAGGGTAATGAAAGTTGGTTGCATATTTAGATTTAGAAATGTAAATTCCATCTATAATAGCTCAGAGCCAAACTCAGACATCAAAGAAAAGAAACTATTAAATATATCACATAATTTTATCTAAAATATTAGGAAAAATATTTGAATTAATTTTGAATGGTATACTTATTTCAATTTTAAAAACAAGCATGAAAACATAAAAATTAATTGTAACCAGAATCAGAAATTGTAGTAAACAACAAAACAAAAAAATAATAAGCCAAGCTCACACGACTAAGAAGATTCTTAAAAGATTCTTAGTTAATATTTCAAATGAAGTAATGTTTTGTGAGTGAACCCTACTTTTATTACCCTTTTAAGCTATTTAGGCATAGATTTTACCAGTCTTGTGTAAACCAGTAGTCCTGTACCAATCTATAGACCAGTACCAAAAGGGTTTTTTATACTACTTTTTAAAACAAATTGAACGTTCATGTCATTATTTCTTTTTTTAATAAATTTTTGAAGTTTATACTTAGTGTTTATCCATCCAGTAATTTAATATAGAGTAAGACACCTAACATTAGGTTATTATTGAATGTTTTTATCAATATTAATGTGCAAGAATATTTTTAAAATAAAAAGTTGGATACTCTACTTGGTAAAAATTTTAACTGATCACAATCTTTCAAAAATCATAATTCCATTGTGTTTCACGAATAATCTGTCAATGTTACATGTTAAAGAAACAGATTGCCTTCCGTTGATTCTTGATTATTTGGAAAAACTAGATGTGCTTTAAACTTATAGAACGAAATAAAAATATATTTTTTATATTCACTCTAAATTACTTTCTTATGGAGATGAAGGATTGCAAAATTTCGAAAATGAATTTCATAAACATAAAAGAAATATTTCTCAATGCAAAATCGTTACTTTAAAAAGGAATCCTGTGTAGTATTCAGAGAAATAGCTTTTGGAAATATTTTTTCTGCAATAATCAATAAAATAAATATTACATCTGTCAGTCGTGAGTTGCCCAATAATAGTCATGAGTTGCCTGTCAGTTGCCCAATAAAACAGATGACTATTTATTTGATTGATGTCAGCTATGACTTATGATTTAAACTACCCGAGGAAAGTCTGCAGAAAACTTTAATAGTTATTTAATATTTAAACAGAAAAACTCAACAAAGAAAAATATTTCAATAAGGTTTTCCGAAACAATTAACTTTCTGCTTTATTTATTATAATTGAAATTCGAAAATCAGCAACTGATAAATGCCATGTTACTTTGAGAAAAATTAGAAAATTCAATATAAATTAAATTAATAATAACTAACAAAAATTAGGATATAGAGTTTCATTAATGAATTTATAAATATTTGAACATATTCAAAAACTTTTAAATGTAGCCTATTAAGTGCTTGAAGTCTTGAAGTGCTATTGATAAGTTAGAAATTTACAAATAGACATTATCTGTAATTTAAATTAATTATTAAATTGCAGATGGTTAACATAAAATTAACAACTCTTCAATGTGTAAAATAATAAATATTCCTATCAAAGATTTGAATTTATTTATCTATTATTATTTTTTACTATCTATTTTGAAGTTTATAAAGTACGAACACATAGTTTAAATTAAAGTAATTTCAAAGTTAATATAATTTGATCTTATATAATTGCTTCTAATTTTTTAAAACTAAACATCATTCAAAATTAATTACAAGTTATAAATTTTGTTAAGTTTCCTAAAATATTATACATGTCTCTTTTTAGCTTTTATCCTTAAAAAAATTTTAAAAAGTAGATAAACTGATAAATTAAATTTTATTTTGCGTTGCATTATGCAGACAGCTTTTCAGTGATTTTTTATTTAATTTGTTGAATATTGGTGAGCATCATGTTCTACTTATGTGTGCTACGAATAACAGACCAATATTTAGCGACATTTTTAGGGGTAACTGACTCGCATTTGAATTTCATACGAAAGAAAACATTGCCGACTCCCAATTTTCAGCCTGGCTATCAACGCAAAACACACATTGGCATTTGTTACAATTGAGCCATCTTGTATGATAGCTGAATACGTTACAACATTTCCATCAATATGATTTTTTAATAAAACTTTAATACCAAAGGTGCATTAATTTCCTTTTCGTAATCTGATAATAAATAATAATCTGATAATTAAAAATAATAATAATAAATAAAGCTAGAAACCAACGAAAATAAAATTCAAGTATTTTCAGATTGCTTACCTCACAAAACTATAATATGTTTTATGATTGCGTTCTTGCTTAAATGGCATTTTTATACAGCAGTGAATGCAAAAACGCATTTAATGCTCATTTTTCTTCCCTATTTCACAAATAAATCTTCTGACCCTCTTTATATACTTTTACCTCTTTATATTTTTATATATAATTTCATTTTGTGGGCTATGTGTTGTAGTTGTGCAGTGTCATCATAGTAAATTTTAATAAATATGGCAGCCAAAAGTTTCGTTATTATTTAAAGAAATAATTCAGTTTCAACCACGAAACAACATTGAATCAAGACCGTATTCATGTCAGCCTCTAACTTTTACTGCCCCTCTTCAGCCTGGAAATGAACGCCAAATACACAAGGGTTATAACTGAGCCATCTTACATGATAGCTGCTCACGTTATATGGCTTTTTAAATGGAATTTGGGTGCATTAAATGCATAAACTTCCTTTTCCATAACTTGGAAATAATAATAATAATAATAATAATAATAAAATATATCTAGAAAGCAACGAAAATATAATTCAAGTATTTTCAGATTGCTTATCTCACAAAACTATAATATGTTTTATGGTTGCGTTTTGGTTTAAATGGTATTTTTATACAGCAGTGAATCAAAAAACGCATTTAATGCTCATTTTTCTTCCCTATTTCACAAATAAATCTTCTGACCCTCTTTATATACTTTAGACGTATACAGCCCCCACTGTGTACGATATACCAGACATTTTACTTTCCTTCAATAAAGCAAGATGTATCTAGGGATTATTCTATTTACGTATCAATTTTATCCCATTTCCGTTTCGAATATATATATATATATATAAAGGCACTGTATAAATCCGGAGCACTTATGTTCAATTCGCTGTATAAACAGAAAGTTTTGTGAAAGAAATCATAATAGAAGGAAAAAATTAAAGAAACGTATTTCTTTTCTGTCAGAAAAGTGGAGAGGAGAGTTTTTAAGGACATTTTTCATAGGTTTTGTTGTATTTCTTATCAGTGAAAGAACATTTAAATGGGAGTTTGAAAGATCCACAATCTGCTATTATTAGCTGAAACGGTTAATATGTATATATGTATATCTCACCGGTACAGGGACAATTGATTGCTTTTTAAAGACGACAGATTGTCATTTAAAATAAAAGGAACTAATACATAAAATGTAGATAGAACAATAATAGAATTAATATATAAAGTATAGATAAGCAGATAATAATTTATGTTTTTTAAAAATAAATATTTATTACAGAATAGTATTCGCCTTCTTTCTTTAAATAAGACAAAAAAATAAAACCAACGAAGAACAAAGAATTACTGGATATGTTATCAATTTACCAAAATTAAAATTATAAATTATTAAGAGGTTAATTTTCATAATTTCACTCTTAAAACTTGAAGAATAAAGTTTATAGTTTATATCGTTTTAAATTTAAATATATGGCTAACCTAAAATCTTTATGTAAGTACATGAAGATTAGTTAAATAATATCCTTCGATCGGCAAGAAATTCGATTCAGAAAAAAAATTCCATAAGTAGAATTCTAAGTCTATAACTATTGTAAATTATAAATTTCACACTGTTAAGTTCAAGTATGTCAATCAAATTATTTTATCGCTTACTAATCACTTGTGTCATGAGGTTGCTTTGAAGTCAAGCAGTAAATTTATTAAAAATTAAATTTTAAAGGTAAATCTAAGTTTAGGAGATCTTCAGATTTAGCAGCAAATAAAGTCGCCAAACCGAAGATTTAGCTCCAAATGCAATTTTCTCGTTTCAACTTCGTTCCAGTTTCAATTTTCACCAAAACGACGACAGGAAATAAATTCTCCAAATACACAAGGTCTCTCAAACTACGACTTTCTGAAAAGTACATTTCTTGCCCAAACATTTTCTTTTAAAGTACATTATTGTTCCATTTTTAGATTATTTTGCGCTTTGCATCAAGAAATCTATCTACCTTATTTTAAAAAATAGTCTTGGTTTTATGCAATATTGTATAAAGTTGTGAAATCAATTCGTGGACAGATGTAGCCTAATATAGCAATTAAAAAGAACATTTATATATCATATAGGTTTTATGATACGTCTGATACGCCAGTATATAAAATTTTGACTCGTTAAAACTTTTTTAGACGTAAAATATGAAAGGCGATGGACTTGGATATTTGAAAGTCAGATTTGCAAGCATAAGAGGTAATGAAAAAAATAAGCAATTTTTTAATATTATAATTTATGAAACAAGCTGAATTCTGAGAAATCACTTTCGAAATGCTTTTGAAGTAACAAGTAAAAGCTTTCAGGAAAATGAGAAGTAAAAAAATTATGAACATTTTGAAAATAAACTCTAATTTCAAGAAATAATGCCAAATTTAGATGACACCAAAAGCACAATGCAAAAGGCAAAAGTCAACATCATGAGTTTTCATGAGAGATTGATTTGATAATAAGATAATGGAAACTATTGCCATTTTAATGTTTTCACTTTTATGGAGTATTGCAAAAGAACATTTCAATATTTTAATTAACAAAAAAAAATCTCAAAAAGTGGTAATAAAAGTTGGATGCATATTTAGATTTATAAATGTAAATTCTATCAATAATAGCTCGGAGCCAAACTCAGACATCAAAGAAAAGAAACTATTAAATATATCACATAATTTTATCTAAAATATTAGGAAAAATATTTGAATTAATTTTGATAAGTATATTTATTCCAATTTTAAAAACAAGCATTAAAACATAAAAATTAATTGTAGCCAGAATCAAAAATTGTAGTAAACAACAAAAAAAAAAAAAAATAATAAGCCAAGCTCACACGACTAAGAAGATTCTTAGCCAACGGCCGTACCATACTGAATATACCGGTTCTCGTTAGATCACCGAAGTTAAGCATCATTGGGCGCGGTCAGTACTTGGGTGGGTGATGAACACTGCGTGCCGTTGGCAAATTTGGGACCTGAATGGCCGAGTGTCTAGAGCTCTGGCGCTCGGTGCCACAGGTTTCGGGTTCGAAATGGATGTTTGTAGTGGTTCGGAATCCACTTTAAGCTGTAGGTCCCGGTCTTCTATGACTGTAAGAGCGTCACGGAGCAAAAGTCAGGCTTCTACCTACGGGTGCTCCATCAAAACAAGCTGCTTCCTTCCCCTTCAATCATGAGTCTATATGGGCTCGTCGGAGCCAGCCAAGTGGGATAAGAAACAACAAACAACAAAAACAGAAGATTCTTAAAAGATTCTTAGTTAATATTTCAAATGAAGTAATGTTTTGTGAGTGAACCCTACTTTTATTACCCTTTTAAGCTATTTAGGTATAGATTTTACCAGTCTTGTGTAAACCAGTAGTCCTGTACCAATCTATAGACCACTACCAAATGGGTTTTTATACTACTTTTTAATACAAATTGACGCTCATGTCATTGTTTCTTTTTTTAATAAATTTTTGAAGTTTATGCTTATTGTTTATCCATCCAGTAATTTAATATAGAGTAAGACACCTAACATTAGGCTATTATTGAATGTTTTTATCAATATTAATGTGCAAGAATATTTTTAAAATAAAAAGTTGGATACTCTACTTGGTAAAAATTTTAACTGATCACAATCTTTCAAAAATCATAATTCCATTGGGTTTCACGAATAATCTGTCAATATTGCATGTTAAAGAAACAGATTGCCTTCCGTTGATTCTTGATTATTTGGAAAAACTAGATGTGCTTTAAACTTATTGAACGAAATAAAAATATATTTTTTATATTCACTCTAAATTACTTTCTTATGGAGATGAAGGATTGCGAAATTTCGAAAATGAATTTCATAAACATAAAAGAAATATTTCTCAATGCGAAATCGTTATTTTAAAAAGGAATCCTGTGTAGTATTCAGAGAAATAGTTTTTGGAAATATTTTTTCTGCAATAATCAATAAAATAAATATTACATCTGTCAGTCGTGAGATCTAACATTATTATTGCTAGTTCCCCAATAAAACAGATGGCTATTTATTTGATTGATGTCAGCTATGACTTATGATTTAAACTACCAGAGGAAAGTCTACAGAAAATTTTAATCGTTATTTAATATTTAAAGAGGAAAAACTCACCAAAGAAAAAATTTTCAATAAGGTTTTCCGAAACAATTGTCTTTCTGCTTTATTTATTATAATTGAAATTCGAAAATCAACAACTGATAAATGCCATGTTACTTTGAGAAAAATTAGGAAATTCAATAAAAATTAAATTAATAATAACTAACAAAAATTAGGATATAGAGTTTCATTAATGAATTTATAAATATTTGCCCATATTCAAAAACTTTTAAATGTAGCCTATTCAGTGCTTGAAGTCTTGAAGTGCTATTGATAAGTTAGAAATTTACAAATAGGCATTATCTGTAATTTAAATTATTTATTAAATTGCAGATGGTTAACATAAAATTAACAACTCTTCAAAGAGTAAAATAATAAATATTCCTATCAAAGATTTGAATTTATTTATCTATTATTATTTTTTTACTATCTATTTTGAAGTTTATAAAGTACGAACAAATAGTTTAAATTAAAGTAATTTCAAAGTTAATATAATTTGATCTTATATAATTGCTTCTAATTTTTTTAAAACTAAACATCATTCAAAATTAATTACAAGTTATAAATTTTGTTAAGTTTCCTAAATATTATACAAGTCTCTTTTTAGCTCTTATCCTTAAAAAATTTTAAAAAGTAGATAAACTGATAAATTAAATTTTATTTTGCATTGCATTATGCAGACAGCTTTTCAGTGATTTTTTATTTAATTTGTTGAATATTGGTGAGCATCATGTTCTACTTATGTGTGCTACGAATAACAGACCAATATTTAGCGACATTATTAGGTGTAACTGACTCGCATTTGAATTTCCTACGAAAGAAAACATTGCCGACTCCCAATTTTCAGCCTGGCTATCAACGCAAAACACACATTGGCATTTGTTACAATTGAGCCATCTTGTATGATAGCTGAATACGTTACAACATTTCCATCAATATGATTTTTTAATAAAACTTTAATACAAGAGGTGCATTAATTTCCTTTTCGTAATCTGATAATAAATAATAATAATAATAATGAAATAAAGCTAGAAACCAACGAAACTAAAATTCAAGTATTTTCAGATTGCTTACCTCACAAAACTATAATATGTTTTATGATTGCGTTCTTGCTTAAATGGCATTTTTATACAGCAGTGAATGCAAAAACGCATTTAATGCTCATTTTTCTTCCAATATTTCACAAATAAATCTTCTGACCCTCTTTATATACTTTTACCTCTTTATATTTTTATATATAATTTCATTTTGTGGGCTATGTGTTGTAGTTGTGCAGTGTCATCATAGTAAATTTTAATAAATATGGCAGCCAAAAGTTTCGTTATTATTTAAAGAAATAATTCAGTTTCAACCACGAAACAACATTGAATCAAGACCGTATTCATGTCAGCCTCTAACTTTTACTCCCACTCTTCAGCCTGGAAATGAACGCCAAATACACAAGGGTTATAACTGAGCCATCTTACATGATAGCTGCTCACGTTATATGGCTTTTTAAACGGAATTTGGGTGCATTAAATGCATACACTTCCTTTTCCATAACTTGGAAATAATAATAACAATAATAATAAAATATAGCTAGAAACCAACGAAAATATAATTCAAGTATTTTCAGATTGCTTATCTCACAAAACTATAATATGTTTTATGGTTGCGTTTTGGTTTAAACGGTATTTTTATACAGCAGTGAATAAAAAAACGCATTTAATGCTCATTTTTCTTCCCTATTTCACAAATAAATCTTCTGAGCCTCTTTATATACTTCAGAAGTATACAGCCCCCACTGTGTACGATATACCAGACATTTTACTTTCCTTCAATAAAGCAAGATGTATCTAGGGATTATTATATTTACGTATCCCTTTTATTCCATTTCCGTTTCGAATATATATATATATATAAAGGCACTGAATAAATCCGGAGCACTTATGTTCAATTCGCTGTATAAACAGAAAGTTTTGTGAAAGAAATCATAATAGAAGGAAAAAATTAAAGAAATGTATTTCTTTTCTCTCAGAAAAGTGGAGAGGAGAGTTTCTAAAGGCATTTTTCATAGATTTTTTTGCATTTTTTAAAGATAAAAAAACATTTAAATAGGAATTTTAATCCACAATCTGCTAGTATTAACTAAAACGGTTTATATGTATATATGTATATCTCACCAGAACAGGGACAATTGATTGCTATTTTAAAACAACAGATTCTCATTTAAAATAAAAGGAACTAATAGATAAAATATAGATAGAACAATAATAGAATTAATATATAAAGTATAGATAGGCAGATAAAAATTTATGTTTTTTAAAAATAAATATTTATTACAGAATAGTATTCGCCTTCTTTCTTTAAATAAGACAAAAAAATAAAACCAACGAAGATCAAAGAATTACTGGATATGTTATCAATTTACCAAAATTAAAATTATAAATTATTAAGAGGTTAATTTTCATGATTTCATTCTTAAAACTTGAAGAATAAAGTTTATAGTTTATATATTTTTAAATTTAAATATATGGCTAAGCTAAAATCTTTATGTAACTATATGAAGATTAGTTAAATAATTTCTTTCTATCGGCAAGAAATTCCATACTGAAAATAAATTCTATAACTAGAATTCTAAGTCTATAATTATTATAAATTATAAATTTCCCACTGCTAAGTTCAAGTATATCAATCAAATTATTTCATCGCTTACTAATCACTTATGATATGAGGTTGCTTTGAAGTCAAGCAGTAAAGAAAATTTATTAAAAATTAAATTTTAAAGGCAAATCTCAGTTTAAGAGATCTTCAGATTTAGCAGCAAATAAAGTCGCCAAACCGAAGCTTTAGCTCCATATGTAATTTTCGCATTTCAACTTCGTTCCAGTTTCAATTTTAACGAAAATGACGACAGGAAATAAATTCTCCAAATACACAAGGTCTCTCAAACTATGACTTTCTGAAAAGTACATTTCTTGCTCAAACATTTTTTTTAAAGTACATTATTGTTCCATTTTTCGATTATTTTGCGCTTTGAATCAAGAAATATATCTACCGTTTTTTAAAAAAAATAGTCTTGGTTGCATGCAGTATTGTATAAAGTTGTGAAAGCAATTAAAAAGAACATTTATTTATCATATAGAATTTCTGTGTGATACGCCAGTATATAAAATTTTTACTCGTTAAAACTTTTTGAGTTGTAAAATATAAAAGGCAATGGACTCGGATATTTCTTTCCGATATAGAAATGCTCACCGAATGCCTTCTGCAGCATTCTATACGTTTCCGCAAACAAAATTTAATGTCGGATTTCACACAGATGTCAAGGACAGTGCCAGCAACCTAAAAAAAGAATAAAAATTGAAGTTCCATAAGCCCCGGGTCTTACTTTTTTGACATAGTGGTAGAATTTAGAACTGCATGCTTTTTCATGTTAAAAAAACACCGTATCCTGTCAATGCTATTAAAAATGTGTTGTTTGTACAACTTTTTTATGTAAATTGAATGTTCATGTCCTTATTTCTTTTTTTTACAAATTTTTGAAGTTTATGTTTGTTGTTTACCCATTCAGTAATTTAATATAGAGAAAGACCTTAACATTAGGCCATTATTGAATGCTTTTATCAATATTAATGTGAAAATATTTTTTAAATAAAAAGTTTAAAGCCTTTCCTGGTAAAAATTGTTAACAGATCACAATCCTTCAGGAATCATAATTCCATTAAGTTCTACAAATAATCTGTCAATATTACATGTTAAAGAAACAGATTGCCTTCCGTTTATTCTTGATTATTTGGATAAACTAGATATGCTTTAAATTTATAGAATGAAATAAAAATATTTTTTTATATTTACTCTAAAATACTTTCTTTTGGAGATGAATGATTGTAAATTTCCGAAAAAGAATTTCACAAGCATAAAAGAAATGTTTCTCAATGAGAAATCGTTATTTTAAAAGGACTCCTGTATGATATTCAGAGAGATAGCTTTTGGAAACTTTTTTCTACAATTATAAATAACATACATACTAAATACATCAGTCCTGTAATCTAACATAATTATTGCTAGTTCCCCAGTGAAATAGATTGTTCTCTGTTTGATTGATGTCAGCTACGACTTATAGTTCAAATTACCAGAGGAAAGTTTGTAGAAAATTCTAATCATTATTTAATATTTAAAGAGAAAAATTTCCGAAACGATTTATTTTCTGCTCTATTTATTATAATTGAAATTCGTAAATTAACTGATATGTGACATGTTACTGTGAGAAAAATTAGAAAATTCTATATAAATTAATATAATACCATAGAAAATTTAGGATGTAGAACTTCATTGATGAGTTAATAAGTATTGGGCTCATCTTCGAAAACCTTTAAATGTAACTGATTAAAGTAGAAATTCTCATGTAGGAAATCTGAAAAAAAAAAATATTTTTATTTGACATTTTACATTCATATCATGGTTTTTTAAGGCTATTTATAAACAGTTCATTGTGCATATTAGTTACTCCAAACACATCGAATCTATAACTTTTTTTTACATAATTTTTACGATTTTATACCTTTATTATGAGGTTAAATAAGCAACATTGTTTATCAATCTCCAATACGTAGTGCAGCCTGATGGCTAATTGACTAGCTCTCCGGCTTTTGGTACCGTAGACTTCAGGTTCAAGTTCTGGCGGTGGCATGGAGGAATTTTAGTGGTTCAGATTCTATGTTAAGGTGTAAATACAGATCTAATTAGCGTGAAGTGAGCAAAAAAATGACCATAGAACGATAAACCAAGTCCAATCAACAGATTTGCAAAATCAGTCCTTCACCATCAGATTATGTTTTATGAAATACAAATCAAATTAAAATTAAATTAATTTCTAAAAAAACAATCCCATAAAATTAAATACTACTTTATTTTGTTGTAGTGTTATAATAATATATTTAAAATTAATACTCTTGTAGCTAACAAAAAGTAGAACATAGGAAATTTAAAAAGCAACCCTCTTCAATTTCTTTCTCAAATATGCATTTTCACTTTTCACCAAATGAACAAAAATAAAATAATTTTATTTTTGACGGAAAGAAAATAAATTTTACCAGAATATTCACGGTTTTATGAGAAAATGATTAAACGCAAAGATGTAGAGTTTAAAATATAAGCTCGTTCCATTACTTTAAATCAATATAGGAAATATTCATAAAAGAAAATAGAATAACCATCTTTTAACCTCGACAGAGAAGAGTTTCCTTGATTACAAAATAAGCTATATTGAAATAGGGGGAAAAACAAACTAAACTAGAACATCAATAAAACTGTTGCATAACAAAAGAGAATTCTTTCAAAGAACCATTATTTTACCCACTAGCATAGAATGCCAAAAATTTACAAAGGACACTGCGTAAAACTCTTTCTTGAGAATTGAAAAGATGTAAGAGTTTCATTTCTTCATCTTCATTGTAGTAGATATTGGAAAACTCATACTGATGTCGAATATTTTATTACGATCTTAAACTCGAGTGCAGAAGAGTAAAAATTTTTATCTATCTTAAGAACTGAAAGAAACTTGATCGAATTGTTTGGTGCACAACAATAAAAAAGTTTTAGACGGAATAAGATCCTTCTTCCAAATAAAAAAAACTGCGAGTTTATTAACATTGGTTATGGGTCGCATTTTTGATTTCATCAATTACGTAAAATCTTTAGGCAATTATGGTTGTAGCATTAAAAGAAATTGTTTCATTACACTTTTATTCTGAAGTAATTAAATGAATTGCAACAAAACTGTTTCAAACTGTTATATTTTACGTTAAGAATCTGATATCTTGGTGACACCGACATTGGTGTCCCAGAGAATATTGATTTTTCTGTCGATTAGATTTGGTCGACCAAAACCAAAACTAATCTGTCGATTAGATTTGGTTTGTCTCTCTTTGGTCACTTTTCTGCACACTTTAGGTTAATTGGACTAGGACCTACAGTTTAAAGTGGAATCCGAACCACTAACAAACAACCACGCCACCGCCAGAATTCAACCTGGAGCTTGTGGTATTCATGGCCAGAGAACTAGCCAATTGGCCATCAAGTTGCTGGTGATCGGATAGTTAAATTTACATAAGTGGCAAATGGCATTTATTAATGAATATGACATTAATAAATAAATTAAATTATGATGTTATTAATATTTAAATTGGATAAATAATATATTGTTGAAAATAAGATAATTTTTGATGGGTTTACAATATGAACGTATGTAAAAATGTAAACGAAAATGTAACAATCGAATGTAAATTCTGTAACAAAATGTATTATTCTTCTTTTTTTTTTTTTTTTTTTTTTTTTGAGCATCTATAGGAGATAATGACAATTACAATAATTTCTGTTATACTTTATTATACAATAAAAACATTCATTAAATTTTATCATTAATCAATTTTAAATCTACATATTTTAAATGTAGTGATTTAATATATTTTTATGGTAAAAAAATAAATTATTTCTATTTGAAATGAGTGATTTAAAAAAAAATAACAAATATGTCAAAATATAGCATAGTCACTATTGTATATCCAGATCTGAGAGTGAACGTGCCAAGCGTCTATCAGATTCAGGATCTGTTACAAGCCTTCATCTTGTAGCAGATGCAAATTGACTTGATGAGTCGACAGCTCGCTCATTTTCCCGCGATAGCTGGACGGAACACTCAATGAATTCAGACTGATTGTGCGCTTCGCTCATTTGTATACTATAACAAAGATTATTACATCCCAATAATTTCGCTTATTTATCATGAATATTCATTTTCGGTTAACTATACAGTTTCTAATTAGTTATCCAGAGTATTTATATTACATATAATAGTTTTATATAATTATTCAGTGCCAGTATCCGAAAGTCTTTGTCCATTGCAAGGTTAAAAAGAAATTTTCAAATCGTTCGCAATTATATTCAATAAATCCACTTTTAAAAATTAGTGTATTCGCATTTATTGAATTTGAAAAGATTATTTTAAGTAATTGAAAAATAAATCCAATATTATCTTCAGTTTCATATTAATTATAAAAAGTACTATTATATAGTTAATATTTTATGTGCATAATGATACATTAGAATACACTTAGAAATAATATACATATATGGCAATGATTCATTATTTTTTTTATATTTGTATAATTCTACAATCTTAATAGTGTTGCGTTAAACAATCACGATTGTGTAAATACTTTCTTTTTATATTTTTTACTGGCTACATATATTAGGTGCTATCGCGTGCGACCTCTGGCGCTCGGTACCACAGGTAACGGGTTCGAGTCTCGGCGGTGCCATGGTTGTTTGTAGTGGTTCGGAATCCACTTTAAAAAGTAGGTTCCGGTCCTAATAGGATCGTAGAGCGTTGCGGGGGCATTGTTACTCCGCGTCTGTGGCCTATCTTCAAGTTACACGCGCCCCCTGGGTAATGCAAAGTGAGTGCGTCTGTGCAGCACGTGCCTTAAGGCATCCAAGATCAAGCTGTCTGTGTTTGCCAGCTGCATTAGAAAGGAAGACGTATATTAGCATAGTTTTGAAGAACCACAGGAAAAAAAAATTTTCTTCGTTGTCATGCATGAATTTTACTTTTGAATTTATTTAGAAATATGCGAGTGACAATGAAAGATAAGAACTTATATATGAAAGTAATACATAGGGAATGCATGAAACCCTTGCATGTTGAAAAATGTGAAGGTAAACCTTTCTTCACAATAAATAGCGTTCGATAGTTGATGTGCAAAACAAAATAATGGATAAATAAAACATAATGAATGATTAATGAAAGACAATGGAGATAAATTAGTATTATAAAGTTGTAAAAAGTTATGTTATTAAAATTAAAAATCTTTGTGTAAAATGAAAAATATTTATTTAAAAAATAAGACACGTACTATATAACAATGTGTGCTATGATATTCGTCTGATTGTGGTTAAAATTTACCTAATCAATGCCTAAAAATGCTGCAGCCGATCTGGAAGTTCGGGGTTTAATTTCGTACACCTTGAATTTCCAGTGCATTTGCGTATTCCCTTATATTGCCCTTTATTTGCGTATTCGCTTATAATTTATTCTTTAGTAAACCCGGAGCAACTTTAAATTATGGCGATTCTGTCCTTTTTCTGTGGTTCCATTCTGTTACAGCTACGTAACTCATATTCCAAATACATCTGCTCATAAAAACCATATTTTTATTTAACAATAATTTTTTAAAAATAATAGCAAGCTCAGATTACGTGAAAATTAAATAGCATTAAAAATACAGAGAAATGGGAACAGTTATGAAGCAGTTTAGTTTTTGTTAGTAAAATATTTGCTAGTTGAGGTTAAACTAGCGCCATATCATTTTCAATTATCACCATATCAATCCATATCAATTTACAGAGTCTAAATGCTCACTTACTCTGGGGTTGTATCTACCCTGCATGCTATAAATTGTGGCTTAGAAATTATATTCATTCCTTTTTTCTGCAATTTACACTGCTTCAAGCTCTAAAAATTCAGAAATTCTTCAGATTTCATTTTTAAGTTTCTGGTTAATAAGTATTCTCTGTTATGCGGCCGTTCTACTGTTGTCCAAGCATGCTATTACAAAATTGCATTTCAATGAATTCGTCTTTCAGTGCCAGTATATAAAATCCAGTTATGTTCCCAATTCAATATTCCCAGTCCAATATGTTCCCAATTATTTATAATGAATCCATTTATTTATTTAGAATGAATCCATTATGGCCGAGTGACTAGAGCTCTAGCTTTCGGTGCCTCGGGGTTAAGTCCCAGCAGTGCCATGGATGCTTGTTGTGGCTCGGAATCTACTTTAAACCGTAGGTCTCTGACTAATTTGATTGTTGGGCGTAGGGCGGACAAAGGATTAACCTTATCCTGTAAAAAGAAAACATATCCTGTTTCGGAATCTGCCAGTAAACAGATGACCATGGTCCAACATGGACTGTAGTACCAGAGAGTTAGAAAACTTGTGGTAATTGTGACTTATAAATTTATTAGAAAACTTGAAAGCTATTTTAAATAATTGAAGAAGTCAGATATTATATTCAGTTTCTTATTAATTAAAAAGATATGCTTTTTTATTTATTTGCAGCATACCTATACATTTTTACCCTTTTTATAATTTTTAATTGCCAAAATTAATATAGTTAATTAAATAAATCCATTTATTCTTATTTATTGTTAATCTACTTAATAACCTCGTAAAATATTTTAATTTAAAATTGTTTTCTAATTATTTTGCAATTTTATTTATTTATTATTCACTATTTTTGTCCCCTTACACATTAACTTGTTAAAAATATTTGATATATTATTTACAAAGTATTATAAATTACATTAATTTTTATTAATTATAATTAAAAGTTTAGTAAAATTTAATATTTCCTTAGCATACCAGTGCTATGATAATTGAAAAACATAACATCAAAAATTAATTAATTAAATTAGTTAATCTTTTTGAAATTATAATCGAATTAATACGGTTTGTTATTTTAAAAGAATTTAAGATAAAATTTGGGTTTTAAATTACTGTTCAAGTTGAAATTCTGTCTTTATTTGTGATCTATATTTGTAAACCTAGGAAAATAATTTAAACTATTCTTTAATCGATATCAAATATTATATGCTGGTAATTAAAACAGTTTGCAAATTAATGGTAGGAAAATTCAAAATATTTTTCTGCTTTGCATTATATATCTTAATTATAATTACGAACTTTACTTTTAGTTCATCAATTAATTTTGTCATTATTAATTAATTATATACCCAAAAGGCAATTAATTTAATCTAAACAACATCCTGTTATCCTAAATTTAAACCAGAAACTCACATTTTGATATTACTTTCCGGAACTACAGAATTTCACAACTAATTGAAATTCTCTATGCAATTTATTTATCTAAGTTTATAAATGATGCATTGATTACATGATTTATAATAAATTAAACTTTTTCTTACGAAATGAAAAAAGGTGATTCTACAGATATATGTAACAAATATTTAATTAAATTTCTAGGAGAGAGTTTCGGAATGAAATCATTGTTGTTGGAAGACTGATGAGGCAGGCCGCCAGCATGTGATGAATCACCCGGATTTGCAAGCGATCTGTTCGCCATCATGTTCATCTCGTGTTTTATCAAGCTACCTCTCAAAGGCTCAGTCTGGATAATGGCATGCCGGAGGAACAATTCATCAGCTTCCCAACTCGATTCAGAAAGCTGTTCGGTTTTTTTTTTTTTTTTGTGAATGTGTTCTGAGGAATTTTTCAGTTTTATTCATAATTTATGAATTATTTTCCTTGAAATTCTTTTGAATTTTTATTCTTAATTCTCTCAGATAAACTTATTGATCAAAATAAAGATTAAGCATCTTTTCTTATAAAGGTTGAAAGATTATTTAGAATAAATGTCAATAGAGAATTATTGAAGTTCAAACTTGTTTTTGTAATTTCGATGACCATTTTAAATCATGTGCTTTTAAAAAAATCAAGTTAAATAAATTACTTTTTTATTAGAAATTTTTTAGTTTGAGTTATGTCCTTTTTTTCCATTTTTTAAAAGTTTAAAAAATATGGAACTCGAGTTTTTATTGCATAGTATATTTATTTATATGGAATAATTAAGAGCAAATTGAACTTGTTTTAAAGAATTCTAGAACACATTGCAATTTTTTTTTGTATTAAAATGTTTGGATATAAGTAATGGACTGAAACATAAATACAATAAATAGATACGAAAAAGAAATAGTTGTTTACTTAGAGAATTGTTGACAAGTGCTTTTTTTACCGTAATATTAACAATAATTGTTCAAAATTGCGTCCACCAACAATTATATGCAATTGATTCAACATATTTTATGGATGAAAGTGTTCTTGATATCCGTCGTCTGCTTTGTCTGCTTTTATATCCATTTGCAGCCCATACATTAGATGAATATCTGACTTCTCGATATTCGTAAAATATTCCATTTCGGACAACAGCAAAGTCGCAAAAAGCATGTGTTCAAGCACATGCACAATGATGTCGGGAAGTGGAGGGCTAACTTTAAGACGTTTTCCAATTAATCTATGGTCCTCCAGCAGTGCAGCTTTGTAGTAGATCGTTTCATCGACGCTGCTAAATATATATTACTATACGGAGTACATAGGTCTTCACTATGTGGTTGAAGAGTGGCTCCGTTGTTCGTGAGTGTTCACACCTCACTTCTATGAGTATGTATCACTACACTGTAGACCCGGTTCAACCTGGCTGTGACATGGATTTTTGTGAGTGGTTCGTAATCCACGTTAAACTGTAAGTCCTAATTTAATTAGCCTAAAGTGTGCAAAAAAATGACTGTAGAGCGACAAACCAAACCCGGATCCTTCGGATGGATAAGTAACATGTCCGCGACGTACAAGCACATATTACTATTGTTGAGGGAAATTTTAGCAATTATTGTGAATATTTTTTTTTGTTCCAATGCAGCTGGCAAACATTTTAGACCGCTTGGTCTTGGATGCCTTAAGGCAAGCGCTGCACAGACGTTACTCACTTTGTATTACCCAGGGGGCGCATGTAACTTGAAGATACGGACGCGAAGTAACAATGTCCCCGCAAAGCTCTACGATCCTATTAGGACCGTGACCTATGGTTTAAAGTGGATTCCGAACCACTACAAACATCCATGGCACCGCCGGAACTCAAACCTGAAACCTGTGGTACCGAGCGCTAGCCACTCGGCCATTCAGGCCCTATTATTGTGAATATTGATACAAAGAAACATTTGACGACAACGTTGCGTACAATTTAAGTTCCCTTTTGTGACCCTTTCTCGTGTTTGAATCTCATGCCTTTTCTTACGCATATATATTCCTATACAAAAACTGTTGTTGTATTACGCATTAATATTACTTAAATTTGTATCCAAATATCCCGGTTTATACTAAACCAATCACAAGGAAAACCGAAGCAAATTATTTAGAAGTAACTCCTGATAGGAAATCACACTATCACGGACACATCGAAAATCTCTGAAATAAATTAAGCACTACTATTCGTAATATCTAACTTCTCATTTGCAGAAACTCTAATATTTAACTGAAGTCTATTTTATCTTGCCTACATTCATAAATTAATTGTTGTTGTGACTAACCCTCAACGTCCTGCAGTGCGCGACGGACATCCCGTGGGTGATCTACTCATGGATGGAGAGAAAGGAGAAGCTTCTGTTGTGATGGAGCGCCCGTAGGTAGAAGTCTAACTTTTGCTCCATGACGCTCTTACAGTCATATGAGACCGGCACCTACGGCTTAAAGTGGATTCCGAACCACTACAAACATCCATGTCACCGCCAGGACTCGAACCCGAAACTTGTGGTACCGAGCACCAGAGCGCTAGCCACTCTACCATTCAGGCCCTCATAAAGTAATTGTGTATGCAACTATAGTGTGGTGTTCTACTGCTCAGTCTTACTTGGAAAGCATTCAAAGTTTGGAAAACAAAATCCTTAGAATGATTACCAACACCCCATAGTACTTGAGAAATGAGGATATTCAACATGCAAATTCCCTTCCTGCAATTTTTTTCTAGAGTGGGGTTGCAATCTGTATTTATAATTTCAATCAATTTTTATAATTATCTGTTAAATATTGAGAATACTGAATTCAAGAACTTCCACTCTACAACCCCAGTCTGCTAGGAAACAACAAAAGACCCAAACATTTTAAACTTATCTCAGATAGGATAATTTCTGAAATATCAATACGAAATATATAAATTTTTTTTGCAAATTTATTGCATGTGTGTGACATTTTAAGAATTTAACACATTATCAAGTATTACTATGAAATAAAGTATGTAAAAATTTTAAAAATACATACAAAAATACATAAGCATATTAAAATTTTAAACAAAAAAAGATATATTAGAAATTCAGCCATTTTTTTAAAATAATGATAAATATGATGCAAAGTTTAAAATTTTAAATTAATAAATATTATCAAAATGTTGTTATCTCTAAGATTATCAAAATGACGTAATTTTAAAACAAACTTCCAAATAATTGATTTAACTTATACAGGTACAAACAACCATGCTAAAAGGAGCATTGAATAAAGATTTGTCTGAGTAAGCAGTACATACAATAGTTACTTGTAGTTGACTTGAAGTGCATTGGTAATCCTTTTCAAATCCAAATCTAATGGGAAATGAAATCCATGTGATACAAAAGGAATTGAAATTGCGAATTTACGAATAGCTTTATTGAAATGCAAATACAATGCATCTAATAAACAAAATTGCTTGGATGGAAACGTGAAAAGCATCTAAACACAAAGCATACGCTTGGGGTTTCTTTTGCAATTTGTTTATTTTAAAGAAGAACGTTAAAAATTCATTGAAAAAGATAGGTATATTTGTCTCTTTTTTTTAAACAATCAACAGAAAAGATTTTCTAGCATTGATATATATAGTGTGTTAAAAAAAGTTTTATTCACATTTTATGTTTCTGTTATTCGTTCTGGCCTGACAATATAGCGTGCATCCACAAGGGATTCATTTACACGATGCGCCGGAATCTCATTCTCTGGTTTCTCAAGGCTGACCTTTGAATTCTTGGTTCTCTCTGTTCTGCTATTGTTCAGGCTATTCCTGCATTGCACGACAGTATCGCCTGGAAGCAAATGTCGAACGATCTTTAGATTTGGCCATTCTACTCTAATTATCCCTATTCAAAGTCCTCTCACACAAAGATGCCGTATGCTAATACTGAGCGCGAGGTGTTAGTTCAAATTTAAATGACCACGAAATTTATTCCCCAGAATTTTATGTTGAGATTATATTCATTCAGCGCGGACCAACATTTTATCATTTGCATGTTGGACTGAAAGGTATTAGCATAGGGAATTGCGCATTATTGAGAAAATTCTGTCTCTTTATATCGATTTTCTTTGTCTTAAATGCATTAATTTTATATCAAAGAAGAGTTTGCAGTAAGTCTCTCACAATTATTATTATTTTTTAGTCGTGTCAATAGTAAAGGTAAAGGGGCCAATCTTGAAGGGGTAACCATGGATCTTTGCTTTCCAATCGAACTAAATACCATTGTTCACCATAAAAATACACCTCAACAAAGATACATGTTTGCAGCTGTAGCTGTTATTCAATGAGATTCATTAAAACAAGGTTAGTTTAGGGATGAGGGTTACATAAGTGATAGAGATTCGTTACAAATTAATTTATATATTGAGATTCTTTAATTTAGAGATCAAATTAAACAATATTGAAATTATTTATAACAGACAAGATTTAATATTCGAAAAAATATAAATCTTTTGCACGTATAATATTAGACAGTATTTTGAATGTCAAAATAAAAGAAGGTGCAAAAAACTTTATGAATATTTATAGTAAAAGGTACAAACAATATCAACACTAAATTTACCCGTTTAATTCTATACTCATTTAACACTAGCTAACAAATTTTTCCAATTTCCTACATAAAAAAGAACCACTTTATATTTATTTGTGCACTTTATTTAACGGCATTGAAAGCAAATTTTTTGAAGTGTTGAAAAAGGGATAAAATTTCTGTTTTATTAGATATGAAGAAAGTTTTTACTTGGGCAGAGTAGTAATAGAAGCAATAAAAATCCAGTAGTAATAGAAGCAAAGGGCTTTTTATAAATTTCTGTAGAATTAGGGAGTGATTAATAGTAGTGAGCTCGCATTAATCCAAAAAAATTAATTTTTCTTAGTAATAACAGAAAATAGTAGTTACAGTAAACAAGAAAGAAATTGAGGAATTAAATTGAAATTAGCATTTTATAAAATTTATCTCTTAATCACACTAATTATTTAGAATTACACTTATAAAATACAAATTAAAATTAAATTAGTTTCATCAATAAATATTACTATTACATTAAATAATATTTTATTTTGTTATATTGTTATAACAATATATTTAAAATTACTATTCTTGTGGCTAACAAAAGAAGAGACACAGGGAATTTGAAAAGCAACCCTCTTCAATTTCTTTCCCGAATGTACGTTTTCTTTTTTTTTTACCAAATAAACAGAAATAAAGTATATTTTAGACAGAAAAAAACCAATTTTACCAGGATACTCACGGATTTATGAGAAAAAGATTAAATTCAAAGAAGTAGAGTTTAAAATATAAATATGTCCCATTACTTTGAATCAATATAGGACAAATATTCATAAAGGAATCCAAAAGAGAATAACCATCTTTTTCATCCATAGGAAAGAGTTTCCTTGATTACAAAATAAGCTATATTGAAATAGGGGGGGAAACAAACTAAACTAGAACATCAATAAAACCATTGTATAACAAAAGAGAATTCTTTTGAAGTAACATCATTTTCCCCACTAACATAAAAGCCAAAAATTTACAAAGGACACTGCGCTGAAACTCTTTCTTGAGAATTGGAAAAGATGCAAGAGTTTCACTTCTTCATCTTCATTGTAGTAGATATTGGAAAACTCATATTGATGTCGAATATTTTATTACCATCTTAAACTCGAGTGCAGAAGAGTAGAAATTTTTATCTATCGAAAGAACTGAAAGAAACTCGATCGAATTGTTTGGAGCACAACAATAAAGAAGTTTTGGACGGAACAAACAACTTATTTTAGGAGTTATGTTTCAAGAAGAAAGAAATCCCTCTTCCAAATAAAAAACAAAACGAGAGTTCATTAATATTCTTTATGGGTCATATTTTTGGTTTCATCAATTACGTAAAATATTTGCACAATTATGATTGTACCATTAAAAGGATTTATTTAAATTAAACTCTTATTCTAAAATAATTAAATGAATAGATTATTTTATGTTAGAAACTCGACATCTTGGTGAAACCGATTCAGGTGTCTTGGTGAAATACTGATTTTGTAAATGTGTTGATTAGAATTGGTTTGTCGCTCTACTATTATTTCAAAGATTTTCAAAAATAAAGAAGTTTTAGACGGAACAACCAACTTATTTTAGGAGTTATATTTCAAGAAGAATAACATCTCTCTTCCAAATAAAAACAAAACGAGAATTCATTAATATTTGTTATGGGTCTTATTTTTGATTTCAGGAATTACGTAAAATCTTTTTGCAATTATGGTTGTAGCATTAAAAGGACTTATTTTCATTAAACTTTTATTCTAAAACAATTAAATTAATTGCAACATTCAGACTGTCTTATTTTATGTTGGCAATCCAACATCTTGGTGACACCGACGTCTTGGTGAAAGATTGATTTTGAAAATCTTTCGATTGGATTTTGTTTTCTCTCTACGGTCACTTTTTTGCACACTTTAGGCTAAATAGACCGGGACCTACATTTTAACGTTGCAGCCGAACCACTAAAACCATCTATGCCAGCGCCACAATTCGAACCTGAATCCTATGGTACCCATGGCCACAGCACAAGCTAATTGGCCCTCAGAGCGCTTGCGATTGGATAGTTAAATTTATATAAGTGGCAAACGACATTTATTAATGAATATGGCACTTTTAATTTAAATTGGATAACTAATATAATTGAAAATAAGATAATTTTGATGGGTTTGCAATCGGAATTTAGGACTGGATAATCATTTTTGATAATGCATCATCTTTTCAGATTATGTGTTCTCGCATTTATATTCAGTTCATGCAGATTATGTGTTCTCGCAAAGGATATTATTACAAATACATACTCTGAACATATATGTTGTAACAGACTGCATTATTCTTCAAAAAATGTCTCTTTGTTTTTGTGGAATGCTATAGGAAAGAATTAAAATTGCAATAGGCTTTTTTTGTGTAAATTTTTGAAATATTAAAAAAATATTAAATTCTATTAATTTCCAACTTATGAACACATTTTAAATATAGTGATTTAATATGTTTTTATGTTAAAAAAATAAATCATTCTCATTTAAAATGAGTGACACAAAAAATTCACAAATATGTCAAAATATAACCAAGTACATTATCATTGGTCACTATTGTATATCCAGATCTGAGAGTGAACGTGCCAAGCCTCTATCAGTTACCAGTATTCATCTTGTTAGAGATGCAAATTGACTTGATGACTTGACAGCTCGCTCATTTCACCGCGATAGCTGGATGAAACAGTGAAGGAATTGAGACTGATTGTGTGGTTCGCTCATTTGTATACCATAACGAAAATTATTATAGTACAATAATTTTGCTTATTTACCATGAATAGTCATTTTTGATTAACTATGCAGTTTCTAATTCTTATATACTTATTCAGTGTAAATATATTACTTTGCAGTAGTTTTATATAATTATTCAACGCCAGTATCCGAAATTTTCTATCCATTGCAAGGTTATCTATCCAAGAATTTTTCAAAATGTTCACAATTATATTCAATAAAACTGCTTATAAAAATTAGTGTATTCGCATTTATTGAACTTGAAAAGACTATTTTAAATAATTAAAAAATAATTAAGATATTTTCAGTTTCATTTTAATTCAAAAGATAGGTATTTTTATTTTATTATTATTGATTACATTTTTATACATTTTATAGTTTATAATTAGCAAAATTAACATAGTTATTTAAATAAGCACAATTATTCTTATTTATTGTTTATCTATTTTATAAACTCGAAAATAATTTAAATTAATTATGTCTTATAATTATTTGACAATTTTTTTTATTTATTATTCAATTTTTTGTTTCCTTACACATTAATTGGTTAAAAATATTTCATATATTTATTTACAAAATATTTTAAAATAGATTATTATTTACTGATTATAATTAAAAGTTTAGTAATATTTGATACCATCTTAGCATACCTGTGCTATGATATTGGAAAAAAAAATAACATCAAAAATTGACTTTTAATTAATTATTCTGAAATTGTAATTACATTATATGTTTCCTTATTTTAAAAGAATTTAAGATAAAATTTATGTTTTCAATTAATGTTTAATTTAAAATTCTGTCTTTAATTGTACTTTTGATTTGTAAACCCTTGGAAAATAATTCAAACTGTTTTTTAATCGATATCAAATATTACGTCTTGGTAATTAAAGCAGTTTGCAAATTAATGATAGGAAAACGCAAAACATTTTTCTGCTTTGCATTATATCTTGGTTATAATTACAAACTCTTCTTTTAATTCATCAATTAAGTTTATCACTATTAATTAATTATACACCCAAAAGGCAATTAATTTAATCTGAGCTGCATTCTTTTATCCTAATTTAAACTCTCGCAAACTCACGTTCTGAAATTACTTTCGGGAACTGCAGAATTTTACAACTAATTGAAATTCTCTATGCAATTTATATATCTAAATTTATAAATGATGCATTGATTACATGATTTATAACAAATGAAATTTTTGTTTTTTTACAAAATGAAAACAGGTGATTCTGCAGATATATCCACCAAATATAAATTTCTAGGAGAGAGAGTTTCAAAATGAAATCATTGCTGTTGGAAGACTGATGAGGCAGGCAGCTTGCATGTGATGAATCACCCGGATTTACAAGCGATCTGTTCGCTATCATGTTCATCTCGTGTTTTACCAAGCTACCTCTCGAACGCTCAGCCTGGATAATGGCATGCCGGAAGAACAATTCATCAGCTTCCCCACTCGATTCAGAAAGCTGTTCGGTTGTTTTTTCGCGAATATGTTCTCAGGAATTTTTCAATCTTATTCATAATTTATGAATTATTTTCCTTGTAGTTCTTTTAAATTAATTTTTATTCCTTATTCTCTCGGGTAAACTTATTCAGAAAAATGAAGGTTAAGCATCTTTTCCTTTCTTATCGAAGTTTAGGTTGTATAATTATTTAGAATAAATGTCAGTAGAGAATTATTGAAGATAAACTTGTTTTTGTAATTTTCTATGATCATTTTTAACTATCTGTGTTTAGTAAACCATATTAAATAAATTGCTTTTATATTATAATTTTTTTAGCTTGGGTATGTCTGTTTTTTTCCCATTTTTTAAAAGTCTAAAAAATATGGAACTCGAGTTTCTATTGCATAGTATATTTATTTATACGGAATTCTTAAGAACAAATGGAACTTGTTTTAATTGTAGAACACACTGCAATTTTTTTTTTTTTATATTAAAACGTTCGGAGGTAAGTAATGGGCTGAAACACAAATACAATAAATAGATACGAAAAAGGGTCCGAATGGCCGAGTGGCTATCGCTGTGGCGCTCGGTACCATGACGTTTCAAGTTCCACGCGCCCCCTGGGTAATGCAAAGTGAGTAACATCTGTGCAGCGTTTGCCTTACGGCATAAAAGACCAAGCTGTCTAAGTGTTTGCCAGCTGCAATAGAACAAAAAACGATACGAAAAAATATAGTTGCTTACATATGGAATTGTTGACAAGTGCTTTTTTTACCGTAATATTAACAATAATTGTTCAAAATTGTGTCCACCAACAATTATATGCAGGTGGTTCAACATTATTTTTAGGGATGAAAGTGTTCTTGATATTTGTATTCTACTTTGTCTGCTTTGATATCCATTTGCAGCCCATACATTAATTTAATATCTGACTTCTCAATATTCGTAAAATATTCTTAAAATATTCCATTTCGGACAACAGCAAAGTCGCAAAAAGCATGTGTTCAAGCAGATGCACAATGATGTCGGGGAGTGGGGGCAAGCTTTATGCCGTTTTCCAATCAATTTCAGGCATCTACGGTCGTGCAGCTTCGTAGCTGATCGTTTCATCGACGCTGCTAACTATATATTACTATACGGAGTACATGGGTCTTCACTATGTGGTTCAAGAGTGGATCTGTTGTTGGTGAGTGTTCAAACTTTACTTCCGTGAGTGTGTGTCACTATACTATAGACCCGGTTCAACTTGGCTGTGACATTGATTTTTGTGAGTGGTTCAGAATCCATGTTAAATCCATGAATCCATGTTAATAGTCCTAATCTAATTAGCCTAAAGTGTGCAAGAAAATGACCGACGAACCCGGATCCTTCGTGTGGATATGTAACATGTCTGCGACGTACAAGCACATATTACTATTGCTGAATGAAATTTTAGCAATTATTGTGAATATTGATGCAAAGAAACATTTGCCGACAACGCTGTGTACAATTTAAGTTCCTTTTTGTGTTCCTTTCTCGTGTTTGAATCTCAAGCCTTTTCTTACGCACATATATTCCTAAACAAAAAAAATGTTGTTGCAGTATACATTAATATTACTTAAATTTGTATCCAAATATCACGGTTTATACTAAACCAATCACAAGGGAAATGGAAGCAGATTATTTAGAAGTAACACCTGATAGGAAATCACACTATCACACTATTACACTATCACGGACACATTGAAAATCTCTGAAATAAATTAAGCACTACTAGTCATAATCTCTAACTTCTCATTTGCAGAAACTCTAATATTTAACTAAAGTCTATTTTATGTTGCCTACATTCATAAATTAATTGTTGTTGTGACTAATCCTCAACGTCCTGCAGTGCGCGACGGACATGCCGTGGGTGATCTACTCATGGATGGAGGAAAAGGGTCAGTTTCTGTTGTGATGGAGCACCCGTAGTTAGAAGTCTGACTTTTGCTCCGTGACGCTCTTACAGTCATATGAGACCGGCACCTACAGCTTAAAGTGGATTCCGAACAGGATAGTGTGATGTTCTACAGCTCAGTCTTACTTGGAAAGCATTCAAAGTTTGGAAAACAAAATCTTTAGAATGATTACCAACACCCCATAGTACTTGAGAAATGAGGATATCCAGCATGCAATTTCCCTTCCTGCAATTTTTTTCCAGAGTGGGGTTGTAATCTGTATTTACAATTTCAATCAATTTTTATAATTGTCTGTTAAATGTTGAGAATACTGAATTCAAGAATCTTCCAAAGCGCAACCCCAGTCTGATAGTAAAAAGGAAAAAACCAAAACATTTTAAATTAATTCCCAGATATGATCATTTCTGAAATATCAATACTCTATTCCCACTTTGTTTCAGAATTTCAATGCACGCTGACTGAACTCTTTCTAAGGGCATTTTTTTTGAAATTTTGCTTGCTTTAATTTTAATTTTAATTGTCTTTTAATTTCTAAATCTCAAAAATTTTAATTGTCAAAGTTTTAAATCCACTTTAATTTTATTTTATGGATACTGAATTAACTTTTTAACTGAATAGAACTACTTATCTTTTTTTCTCTCTTACATTTAGCTTCTTTTCTCTAAATTTTAAATAAAATGGGATTTTATTCTTACTTATATTTTAACAAACAATCAAAGAGAATAGACCAATGCAACTTCACTCTACAGCTCAAGATAGGAGGTAGAGGTAGCGACCAAGGTTTTATAACAAATCCCAACTCCCAAAGATATAAACATTAAATAATGATCAAATTATCTTTCAAAGTGGTCGTTTATTAAAATCTTATCAAGTGATTAACAAAAAACTATTTATAATTGAAAATCTCGACAAATTGAAAAGGCTCTGAGAAACGTTTATTAAAAAAAAACTGAATAATTTTTATCAAATTATGCACAAATCACTAATTTATGTATGAGATTCATAAATCAAGACCGAGTGAAATGATATTGAACATAGAAAAGAGAAATTTGCATCATAATAGAAATAATTTAAGTATCCCCATTACCAAATTTGAATACATTTTCGCCCAACTTCTGAAATAATCAGAAAAAATTGGAAAACTTCCAGATGTGAGAATATTAATAATAATAAAGAAAATTATTGCCGTTTAATTTTGTTGTTATGTACACAAGGTTTTTCTAAATCAGTCCCATGTTGAAAATTTCTGAACTTTGGTATTTAGGGAAAACTTATTTAATTTGCTTGTTATTCATTAGGGTTTGGTGGTATTTTTCTTCCTTTTTTTTACTGTAGGAGGTCTTATTTATATAGAGCATTTGACCTTATTTTATTAATCAGAAAAGTGAGACACAGTTAGTTAGTCATGTGTAGAAGAAAATAGCGATGAGTAATAATGTATGGATGTCTTATAGAAAATACTTCAGAAGCTGAAGAGATTTTCTTTCACAAAGAATATTAATTAAAAAAATTCATCGACGAAGTAAAATGTTGGCTTAGTTAGAAAGAGTATCAAGTATTTATAAAGAAAATATTTTGTACATTTTAGTCATTTAAAATTGTTTATATAACGCAGTTAGTACAAATTCAGATAAAAAATTTCAACGAATTTAATAATTTTTTAATTGTTAAGTTTTTCGAAGAAAAAACTTTCGATTTATTTTGCAATAAAGTTGGGCTATAAAATAATGTAAAATTTATTATCTTGTAAAATTTACGAAAGCTTGTAACACCACATTTTTATTTTGTAATTTATACTTTTCCAAAAATACTTGCTTATATTAAAAAATACAAAATTTATTTTTATTTTAAAATATTAAAAATATATAATTATATTAAAATAAACAGAATATATAGAAAAATGGCCTAGTGACTAGTTTCAAGATCTTGGTACCACAGGTTTCGGTCTCGAGCCCAGGTGGTGATATTGATGTTTGTAGTGGTTCGGAATCCATTTTAAACTGTAGGTTCTGGTCTCGTATAACTGTTGGGCTTAGGGATGACAACCCTATCCTCTAAAAAGGAAATATATCCTGTCTCGGAAACTGAAAATAGGTCTTCACGTACTATGCTGCTGCTGCACCAATGAATAAGATATAAAAAACTATACCTCAGTAGAAAGTGACTTAATTATTTTTGAACATAAACACAGGTCTTTTGAATTATATGGATATTTGTGTAGTATTTTCAAACATTTAGACAAACACAACAACAATTCAATAACACAGACATAAAACAATTTGAATGTCTAGTATAAATTATATTTATACTTTCATAAATCCCTAAATTATATAATAATTAAAACTTTCAAAGTCCGTAGATTACAATAAAAAAAATTGTGTATAATAATTAAATGTATTTTATAACTAAATGCATTTCATACATTTTGTTTAAGAAGTATATTCTTTAATGTCGAAATATGTAGCGTTTATTATGCTTTCTCAGATTTTCAATTTACAATGTATCGTCAAAATCAAACTAATTAATATGAAACATTTCTGTTATGGATATTTGTATATACTTTTAAAACTGCTTTACTCATCATTACATCAAATTAATAATTATTTAAATACCCCACGTTATTAAAATCTTCAGTTCTAATAATCTAAATCAATATCTGACAGCCAAAGGCTAAACAAGCATTTGGAAGGCAATGTGAGAGGTAATACTGTTTTTCTCATTAGCAAATAATTTTGCAAAAAGATATTTGATCTCTTAATCCATGCATTAATTTTTGTCCCCTTAATTAGTCCATCACTTGCTCACAGATTGGCGTCTAATTTAATCGTAACTGTATCCGCAGACCGCTTTTGAGGTCACTCTGTAACCAAACTCCTGCATTAATTGAAATTCTTCAACAATTTGAATTTTTAATGGATGATTGGATGACATGGTAAGGAATCAGGTGACAAAACTTCCGTCTCGATAATGCTGCTGAAATTTGATTGGCATTAATGTAGTTGATTATATATTTAATGGTTATATATATATATATATATATGTCGATTATGGTTGGAATATATATTTATTGGTTAAATATTTCAAAATATGATACATATATTGTAACGCATTGACGCAGATAAAATTTTCTGTATGTCTGAATGTTACGTAAGTATTCCTTTTATTTAATAGTCTTACTAATTTATTTGAATTTGTTTCAAGTGATTGATATTAATCACTTGCCTAATATTTTCTGAAAGTAAAAGTTTATAAAATTAATCTTTTTATTCTCAATGTTATGTGTTATTGTTCTTTTACTTTTCTTTACATTTATATATTTTAGAGACTAGGCAAATCCTTTTTCAAATATTTATAAATATTTATTAAATAAATAGGTTGTTGAAAACATTGAATTCAAAATTCAAATAATTAAATATTTTTCTTTTTCTTGAAAGATCAATTTTAATTCTCATTTCCAAAAAACTTAAAATATATATTTATAAATGTTGCATTAAACAATAACTTCTATTTATTGCTTCAAATATAGTTGCCGTTGTTGTTTTCAAACGCCGAGCACTTGTCCTTAGGTCATTCGCCCATGAAATAGCAGATGTGTAACAGATTCCTCGTAATTCAGGAACATAAACGGAGAACCTTCTACTTGTACTCTACACCCTCTCTATGCCATTTTAGTTTGGGATCCCTAAAGGTCGTCAGCTGAGGCTCGCAGATTAATAACAGGAACATAAAGGCAGGATCTTACAACCTAAAGGTTGGTTAGATCCTTACCCTTCATTAATGCAAAAGCTTTCGGCTCGACTTCATTTGTCCGGTTTCTAATCAAGTACATTTTGCCCCACTCCCACCCTTCCAGTTCAGAGTCTAGCTGTCTAGCCCACCATCTAGTACATGCTTCACAAAATATATCCAATACCTGCTCTACCAACCTCTCAAGTACCTCCCTTTCTGTCAAACAGAACAGGTTGACAACAGTTCGCGTGAACTGATAAATATTCAACCTAATGTCGGAAACGAATGAATCGATTACTTGTTAGGAGGTGCAAGTCAGATATACACTGCACAAAACTGCTTTAAAAGACAAATGGATGTGCGTGGAATTTTTTCATTCTAAAATCTTTTTTTTTTAATTATTAAAAATTATTTTAATTGTTATTAAAACATCCTAAATGACATTTTCTCCATACGATGCCCCTTTTATTTGGCTGTTTGCCAATTTCCTACATGTTAGAGGGTCAAACTATATCTACTTCATCCGACTACAACAGTATCTACTTCATCAGACTACAACAGTAATTATCTACTTCATCCGACTACAACAGTATCTACTTCATCAGACTACAACAGTAATTATCTACTTCATCAGACTACACCAGTATCTACTTCAACAAATAGCTCCACCGGACTGGTCCAATATCTGTTTCACCAGATCGCTATTGCGTGGACTGGTAAACATCCTGTTTAACGTCCGAAACGGATGAATTGATTACTTGTTGACGGTGCAAGTCATACATACGCTGCCCAAAGTTGCATTGAAAGAAAGAAGCATGTGTGTGGAATTTGTTTTCATTAGGTTTTTTTTTTGATCGTTTTCAATTTTAATTATTAAAAATTAAAATTATTTTAATTAAAATTAAAACCGGCTTAGATGATATTTCATCCGATATGACGCCACTTTTATTCAATCCTTTAGACTTGGCTACATACCATCTCCCACATGTTACGTAATCAAACTATATCTACTTACCAGACCTTTCCAGTATCTACTTCAGCAAATAGCTCACCACCAATACCTGTTTCATCAGACCGCTCCACCAGACATCTCCAGTACCTGTTTTACAAAAGAAATCTTTGTAAATCTTACAAATGTACCTAAGTCATTTAAAGTTCAACTGGAAAAACTGAAATGAAAATTCATTGATTTTAATTTTTTCTTTCCTTTTTAAAAAAATTTTAATTTGTTATTTCCGAATTAAAAAGATTAATTTCCTTATAAAAGATTAATAAAACTTAAAAATTTTACTTTGTATTTTTAGAATAATAAATCAGAAAATTTTAATTTTACTTTCTGAAACATTAAAAACAAATCTTTATATATTCGGTTCGGCAATTTTTTTAAACTTACTATTATTTTATTTAAAGATGAGTTATCTCAATATTTCAGATTTATATGGTATGGAAAAAAATAAATTGAAGTCCTTTTTCATACCGAACAGAACCTAAAGTCTATTTAATTTTGAATACATCGTTACTATTCAAATCGCTGAAGAACAGTTCTCTTAAACTGACTGAGAAACAGCAGCTTTCTAAAACCATTTACCCACTAATAGAAAATATATTGTCTGCGTCATTATTGAAAATTTAATGAATCTCCGTGGTGAACAACATTAAAGTCGAAATAGATAATAAAAATAATTTGAAGGGAATTTGGAAAAAAAGTAAAAATAAAACGAATTTTGAGCAAGATCTCCAAATAAATTTATTATAAGAGTAGCCAGAAAAAGTGCTTCCTCTTTGGTTTTTGTGTACTTTTAGACAAAGATGTACATTAGCAGATGTAGCTGTTAATCAGTGAGATTCATTAAAATAAGGTTAGTTTTGGGATTAGGGTAAATTAAGTAATAGAGGTACATTACGAATTACTTTAGAGATTGAGATTCCTTAATTGTTGATTTAGAGATCAAATAAAACAATGCTACCAATACATGTTTTGAAATTATTTATTAAAGACTAAATTTAATATCAAAAAGTTATTTCAAATATATGTATATAGATTTTACGCCTAATATTTAATACATTATAAACCAAATTTTAATGAACGCTGAATTTTTAATCTAAATAAATTATTTTTGTAAATTTATTTAAAATGTGTAACATTCTAGGGTTTTTAAACACTATCTAACATTACCTATGAAATAAAATAGTTAAAAACATACAAAAATACATAAAAAAACTACTAAATTTTAAGTAAATAAGTTACATTAAAAGTTTAGCTAATTTTTTTTTATCAAAAAATGATAATTATAATGCAAAATTGAAAATTTTCAATTAATGAATTCATTTTATCGAAATAATAGAATTTTTAATACGTTTTTCAAACAATTAACTTAATTTTTGTAGGTGCAAACAACCACATGAACCATATTGAAATGCGCATTGAATGAAGACTTGTCCGAGAAAGCAGTGTATACTAGAGAATTACTAGTAGCGAAGTAATCCTATATCTGAAGATCATAAGTAATCCTTTTCAAATTCAAATTTAATGAGTAAGGAAATCCATGTAATACAAAATGAGTTGAAATTTCGATTTTGCGAACAACTTTATTGAAATGCAAATATAATGTATCTAATACACATAACTGTTTGGAGGGAAACATGAAAGGCCTCTAAACACAAAACATATGCTTGCTTTTTCTTTTGCAATTTGTTTATTTTAAATAAGAACCTTAGAAATTCGTCGTTAATTTAGTGAAAATTGTCTTCTCTTTTTAAACAATAAACCAAAAAGTTTTTCTAGTATTGATGTAGATATTGTGTTGAAAAATGTTATTAACATTTTGTGATTCTCTTATACGTTCTTTTGAATGGTCTATCAATGTAGCTTTCACCCACCGGGAAATCATTTACATGTCGCGTCTGAGTTCCATTCTGTCGTTTCTCAAAGTCAGCCATTGAATTCTTGATTCTCTGTGTTCTGCTATTGTTCAGGCTATTCCTCCATTAAACGACGATACCGCTGGAAGCAAATGTCGAACGATCTTTAGTTCTGACCATTCTACTCTAATTAACCCTATTAAAAGCCCTCTAACACAAAGGTGCCGTATGCTAATAGGGCGCGCGAGGTGTTGGTTCAGATTTAAATTCTCTCGAAATTTATTCCCCAGAATTTTAAGTTGAGATTATATTTCAGTGAGGACCAACATTTTATCATTTGCATGTTGGACTGAAAGGTATTTGCATAGGAAATTGCGTATTACTCGGATAATTCCGTCTCGGTGTATCGATTTTCTTTGTCTTAAAAGGCATTAATTTCATATCAAAAGAGATTTTGCTGTAAATCTCACACAATTATTATCATTTTTTATTCTTGTCTATAATAAAGGTGAAGAGGAAAATCTTGAAGGGTTAACTAAGTAACTTTACTTTTAAGTCGAATTAAATACCATAGTTCACCGTAAAAATTCGCATTAACAAACATTAAGACCCATTTACAGCTGTAGTTGTTATTCAGCGAAATTCATTAAAATAAGTTTAGTTTATGGATTAGGTTTAATTAATTTATAGCGATTCATTACGAATTAATTTAGAGTTTGTGAATCATTAATTGTTAATTTAAAGATCAAATAAAACAATGCCACGAATATTTGTGTTGTAATTTTCATTATAAATTAGATTTAATATTCGAAAAAAAAATTTTTTTTTAAAGCATAACACCACACAGTAGTTTGAAGTTGAAAATAAAATCGAGGGCTAAAACTTCATGAAAAGTACAAACAATACCAATACTAAATTTAGTCTTTTATTTCTATCCTCCTTTAACACTGGCGAACAATTTTTATTAACAAAGAAAATTATATATATTTGTGAACATTGAATAACATTGAATGTTATTTTCTTATATATTGATATATACACTCATGTCCATAAATTAAGGATAATTCAGAATCACACAGAAATTGAACTCTAAAATAAAAATTTCACCTGTAGAATTATCACACACATCTTGAAGAAGAATATGCAAATTACAGGAAACCACCAGATGGCGCGGATAGTACGTCACAATGACGAGAGTGTAAGAGAGGGGTATATAAGGAATGGTGGCAAAGAAGTAAAATTGTTCACAAGCGCTTTAAAAGCCTTTCAGTGCAATAACCGCATCGTTATGGCCCAAAGGAAGCATTTGGATGATTTTTTACGTGGTAGAATTATCGGACGACTGGAATGTGGAGGTACCCAGCTGGAAGTATCCGAGGAACTTGGAATCGCCGAGAGTGTCATCTCCAGGCTTTGGCAACGATTCCAAGATGATGGTAATGTGAGTAGATGTTACAGCACAGGTAGCCCCCGAGTTACAACGCCGAATGAGGATCGGTATTTAGCAGTTACTGCCAAAAGAAACAGACGGACCTGTAAATTTCAGCATCACACCTGTCTCGTCAGCTCACTTCAGCTACCGGTACGACAGTTTCAAGGCAGACCATGTACAGACACTTAGGACACATTGGTCTATATGCTCGTAGGCCTGTCAGATGTGTTCCACTTACCGCAACTCACTGTCGCCTGCGATTAACCTGGAGTAGAGAGCATGCATTGTGGACACCGCAACAGTGGTCTTGTGTGATATTTTCCGACGAGTCCAGGTTTCGTTTTCAGTCTGATTCTCGCCGGACTTTCATATGGAGAGCGCCAAGTACCCGATACCACCAAGAGAACACCATTGAACGACACCGTTTGGGGAGGAATTATTCTTGGTTCCAGAACTGACCTGCATGTTCAGAGTGTAACAATGGCAGGCCACATCTATCGGGATGTCATTCTGGAACAACATGTACGTTTGTTTCGGGACGTCATGGGTGCTGAATTTCTGTTTATGGATGACAACGCCCGTCCTCACCGTGCAAACATTGTAGACGAATGCCTTCAATTGGAGGATATCACCCGTATGGATTGGCCAGCATACTCACCGGACTTGAATCCAATACAGCATGTGTGGGATATGCTTGGCCGACGAATTGCAGCCCATCAACCCCCTCCCACCTGTCAACCGGAACTTCGGAGGGCATTGCTTGATGAGTGGTGTAATATTCCCCAAGATCAGATTGATAATTTGATACTCAGGCGTTGTAAGGCCTGTATTGCATCGTCCGGGAGACATACTCCATATTAACCATCATACTAACCATGTTATACTGTTTTTTGTAAATAGGTTCTTTTTTGAAATTTGCTCCAGGGAGTAAAAATCGCAGTTTTTATTAATTATGCCAAACATATAGCATCTTTTTTGCTCTTTACCTTTTGTTTAATAAATAGACTTTACAAATAAGTCAAGTTTGTTTTTCTTCTGTCTGTTTCTTTGCCTGAACTTCATTATCCTTAATTTATGGACATGAGTGTATTAATGGGTAAAAAAAAAGTTAAATTTTATTTTTAATTCCTTTTTTTTACTTTCAACATAATCATGTATAAATAAAAAATTTTAAATTATATTAATGCAATCGAAAAAAATTGTGAAACATCCAAAAATTGTAGATAAAACTCTGACACTAAAGTGGAAAATGAATAAAATTATAGAACCAAGCCGATTATTGTTTTTTTCATCGTGATAGGCACGATTTGATTGTTTCTCGATTTACAATATGCTCTCTCTGGTGGAAGTTTTTATGACCCATTTCTTTAAATGCTGCCAAGAGTAAACAAAATGCCAATGAAACATAGTGAATTCTTAGTTTTAATCCGTATGCACTCATAAAATAATACACGTTTTCTTTTTTAAAAGGCTGATAATAAATTTTGATTGTCAACCTAGTCTAATAGCAGTTTGATTTCATGCGTTTCATGATTTCGGCACAATCGTCAGTTCAATACATTCAGGCTTCGAGTAGCAATAAGAGTTCGAAAAGGGCTTTAATGTTATCGTAATACAGAGATAATTGTCTGTTAATTATAGAACAGATATAATGAGACAAGAAAAAATACGGCTGTGGTACAACTGATATATCATGAAAAACAAAAGAACATACTCTCCATATGATTCAAAATTTCCATTTGTAACTGTTTCGGCACATGCTTTGCACTCAGTGATAACCTTGTTTTCCTTTATATGAAGACGTGGATTGTTATCCAAAGTTTTCGAAGACAGTGAAATAGTAAAATCCTTAATTTTGAATTGATCGAGCAAGTTTCAAGTGTCAGAAAGCAGATATAGTTTCCAGGAAATATAGTCACTATAAAGAGTGCTTACAACTGAATAGTGACTATGCAGAAAAAGAATAAAAAAATATAAATATAAGGAACCTATAGAAAAAATTTTTTTTAGTCATCTGCTTATTTTTATAATCAACTAGGTAATTTTTTGAGATACTTTTCATATTTGATTCAAGTCTTTCGTTTAAATATTTATATGTTTGTTCAATACATAACACTGGCATTAAAAAAAGAGGTCTTCAGAAGATATGATATTGGAAAAAAAAACAAATATCCAGAGAAAATCTTACTACTTTTGAAGTTAACAGAGTAAATATTATAGCAAATTATTTCCAATCGTTTCCTGAACCATGTTACGGTGTTAGATGTTTTTCTCCGCAAGTTTATTTAAATATCCTTAAATGAAAACAAATTTTTTGATAATGTTAACTAATTTATAATCAATTTCCTTTGAAGTTATTGTAGAAATTATGAAAGAGACGTTCTTTCGTATTGTATTGTTTCAAAACTAACCTATCAAAAGTATAATATACTTTTATTACTATCAATTGCCATTGAAGAAAACATAAAGATAATTAATGATTTACTATATTTAATGAAAACATGTTGCAATCGAGTACTTAAAATATATTTCATGACTATTTTATCTATAAAGAAATGCAAATTATACAAATTATCTGTAATATCGAAAACATTGGTAAATTTAAAAAAACATCATAAAATCTTTTCAATTTAGTTTATTTCTATTTATTTCTCTTATTAACTGATTTAATTTTGAGACTAAAACAATTTCACTAAATTTACTTACATAACTTTTAACATAAATTACTTAATCAAACTAATTATGTAGAATTATTCTTATGAAATACTACAATACAGAAAAAAGGTTAGAAAGAAATGACGAATTAAGCTGAGATTAACAGTCTCAATAAATTGTTTGTTTCAAGTTTTATAAAATTTATCTCTTAATCACACTGATTATGTAGTATTACTCTTATGAAATACGAAGTCAAATTAAAATTAAATTGAATTCATAAAAATAATCCTATTGTATTAAATAATATTTTATTTTGTTATAGTGTTATAAAAATATATTTAAAATTAATATTCTTGTAGGTAACAAAGAGACATCGGTAATTTAAAAAAGCAATCCTCTTCAATTTCTTTCTCAAATGTACATTTCCTTTTCTTTAATCAAATCAAAAATAAGGTAACTTTATTTTTGACAGAAATTATGTAGAATCTCTTTTATGAAACACAAAATTGAGTTAAAATTAAATCAATTTCTAAGAAAACACTCCCATTACATTAAATACTAATTTATTTTGTTGTAGTGTTAAAACAATATATTTAAAATTAATATTCTTGTAGCTAACAAAAAGAAGAGACATATGGTATTTAAAAAGCAACCCTCTACAATTTCTTTCTCAATTTCTTCTTTTTTTCCTTTTTTTATTAAATAAACAAAAATAAAATATATTTTTGTCAGAAAAAACAATTTCACCTGAATATTCGCGGATTTATGAGAAAAAGATTAAATGCAAAGAAGTAGAGTTTAAAATAGAAATTTGTCTCATTACTTTGAATGAATATAATACAAATATTCATAAAAGAATAAAAAAAAGAAGAACGATCTTTTATCCTCCTTAGGGAATAATTTCCTTGATTACAAAATAAGCTATATTGAAATAGGGAGAAAACAAACTAAACTAGAACATCAATAAAACTGTTGCATAACAAAGGAGAATTCTTTTGAAGAACCATTATTTTCCCCACTAACATAAAATGCCAAAAATTTACAAAGGACACTGCTCTAAAACTCTTTCTTGAGAATTGAAAATATGTAAGAGTTTCATTTCATTATCTTCATTTTAGCACATATTGGAAACTCATATTGATATCGAATGTTTTATTACGATCTTAAACTCGAGTGCAGAGGAGTAAAAATTTTTATCTATCAAAAGAACTGAAAATTTTTATCTATCAAACAATTCGATCAAGAAATCGAATTGTTTGGAGCACAACAATAAAGAAGTTTTTGGTGGAACAAACAACTTATTTTAGGAGTTATATTTCAAGAAGAATGAAATTCCTCTTCCAAATAAAAAAAGTGAGAGTTTATTAATATTGGTTACGGGTCGCATTTTTGGTTTCATCAATTACGTAAAATCTTTAGGCAATTATGGTTGTAGCATTAAAAGGATTTGTTTTCATTAAGCTTTTATTCTGAAGTAATTAAATTAATTGCAATATTCAAATGGTTTTATTTTATGTTAAGAGTCTGAAATCTTGGTGACACCGACGTCTTGGTGAAATATTGATTTTGCAAATATGTCGATTGAACTTGGTTTGTCACTCAACGGTCATTTTTTTGCACACTTCAGGATAATGGGATTGGGACCTACAGTTTCATGTGGTATCCTAACCACTAAAAACAACCATGCCACCGCCACGATTCGAACCATTGTTCCAGTGTCCTAAGCGCCAGTCACTCAGCCAACAGAGCGTTGGTGATTGGATAGTAAATTTACATAAGTGGCAAATGGCATTTATTAACGAATACGACGCTATTAATTTAAATTGGGTAAACAATATTGTTGAAAAGAAGGTAATTTGGATCGGTTTGCATTAGGAGCATATGTAAGAACGTAAACGAAAATGTAACGAACAAATGTAAATGCTGTATCAAACTGTATTATTCTTCAATTTTTTTTTTGTGGAGCGCTATAGGACAGAATGGCAATTGCATGTTTTTTTATGTATCTTTTGATAACATTAAAAAAAAATTGTTTATATTTTATTAATTTTCAACTGTTAATCTACACATTTTAAATGTAATGATTTTAATATATTTTTATGTTAAAAAATAAATCATTTTCATTTAAAATGAGTGATTTAAAGAAATTCACAAATATGTCAAAATATTTTATACAGCGCTGTCATCGGTCACTATTGTATATTCAGATCTGAGAGTGAATGTGCGAGCGTGTATCAATTACAAGTCTTGCTCTTGTAGCAGATGCAACTTGACTTGATGAGTTGACAGCTCACTAATTTTCCCGCAATAACTTTACGGAACAGTAAATGAATTCAGAATGAATGTGCGGTTCGCTCATTTGTATACTATAACAAAGATTATTACACCACAATAATCATGAATATTCATTTTCGGTTAACTATGCAGTTTCTAATATTTATATAGTTATCCAGAGTATTTATATTACTTCCAGTAATTTTATATAGTTATTCAGTGCCAGTATTCGAAATCATCTTTCCTTTGCAAAGTTAATAAGAATTTTTCAAACTGTTCAGATTTATATTCAATAAATCCACTTATAAAAATCAGTTTATTCGCATTGAAAAACAAATCAGATATTATCATTAGTTTCTTATTAATTAAAAAAATACAGTTGTATATTTAATATTTTGAGTGTATAATGATACATAGGAATACTTTTAGAAATAATAGATATAATGAAATTATTCATTTTTTTTTATTTTATAATGAAGAAAATCAGTCAATGAACAATTGAATTTTTATACAATTCTATTTACATTTTTTGAGGAAGAATGAAAAGAAGATTTAAATTTCGACAACAGAATTTGGCACTCTTATTAGTGTTGTGTTAAAAAATGTAAATACTTTTTTTTATGTGTAAATACTTTTTTTTATATATTACTCACTAACTACGTAATAGTTGGGCTAACATGTTCGTAGGCTGACACATAGACGGCGCTACTAGTATTAAATCCACATGATTTTTAGTTAGACGTAACCTTCAAAAGACACGAGTATAAATTTGGCAGCTGTTGCACTATTAGTATGTCAGTTACAGCATTTTTAGTGAAGCAACTTTTGTTAGTTTGAAAAAATGGATAAAAAGGAATTTCGTGTGTTAATAAAGCAGTGCTTTTTGGCGAAAAAAAATACTATTGAAGCAAGGCTTGGCTTGATAAACATTATTCGGACTTTGCACCAGGAAAATCAACCGTAGAGAAGTGGTTTGTTAAATTTAAACGAAGCGAAATGAGCACTGAGGGCGATGCACGCGGTGGACGCCCCAAAGAGGCTGTTACCAAAGAAAACATCAAAAAAGTCCACAAAATAATTTCTGATAACCGTAAAGTGAAGTTGATTCAGATAGCTGAGACCCTAAAGATATCAAAGGAGCGTGTTGGACATATCGTGAATGAATATTTGGATATGCGAAAGCTCTGTTCAAAGTGGGTGCCGCGCAGAGATCACAATCGACCCAAAACAACAACGAATTTATGATTCTAAGCAGTGTTTGGAGCTGTTCAATCTTAATCAACCCGAATTTTTGTGTCGATATGTGACAATGGATGGAACATGGCTCCATCATTTCCCAACGGAGTCCAATCGACAGTCAGCCGAGTCGACTGCACGTGATGAACACTAACAATACTATAACTTCACTAAAAATTCTATAACTCACATACTAATAGTTCAACAGCTGTCAAATTTATACACGTGTCTTTTGAAGGTTAGGGCTAACTAAAAATCATATGGACTTCATATTAGTAGCGCCATCTATGTATCAGCCTATGAACTTTTCAGTTCACCTGTTATATTAGCATAATTTTGAAACCCCACGAAGAAAAAAAAAATGTTTTCGTATTCAAGCATGGATTTTATTTTTGAATTTATTTAGAAATATGCAAAGGACAATGAAGTGTACGAACTTAAATATCGAAATAATACATGAAACCTTTACATAACCTGTTAGAAAATGTGAAAGAAAATCTATTTTTGAAATAAATTGCTTTCAATAACTGATGTACCAAATACAATAACAGATAACTGCAGTTTAATGAATGTTAATGAAAACCTGGGTGTTAACAAATGAATAATAAAACGCTGTAAAATATTGTACGATTTAATAAAAAATATAATAATAAAATAAAAAATATATTTGCATAAAATAAAAAATATTTATTTAAAAAAATAATGCATTTCCAATATTGATGTATAATAAATAATATTTGTCAGATTCCGACTAACTTTTACCAAATCAACGGCTAAAAGTGCTGCAATTCATCCGGAAGTTCTGGATTAATTGTCATGAACTATGAATTTCCAATGCATTTTCGTAATTCCTAGTAAGCTGGGAGCGACATTAGATTATGACAATTCTGTCCTTTTTCACAAGTTTCTTTCTGTTACAGCTAACTAATTTGCATTCCAAATACATCTGCCCATCCAACTATAATTTTTACTTAACACTAATTTTTCTCTCAAATAAAAGCAAGCGCTGATTACTGTAAAAATAAGTATAGCATTAAAAACACAGAGAAATAGGAAGAGTTATGAAGCAGATAAGTTTTACTTAGCCCAATATTTGCTAGTGGGGATGAAACTAACACCATATCAATTTAAGAGTCTAGACCCTCTCTTTTTTTTTTACTCTCTAGTTGTAGCTACACTGCATGCTATAAATTGTAACTTACAAAAGCTATAGCTCTGCTCTAAAGATTCTGAAATTCTTCAGATTTTATTTATAATTATCAGGTTAATGAGTATTCTCAATTACGGTGCCATGAAATTGCTGTTCAAGCATTCTGTTAGAGAATTGCATTCCAATAAATTCGTCTTTCAGTACCAGTATCCGAAATACTCTTTCCTTTGCAAAGTTAATAAGGTCTTTCAAAATGTTCGCAATTGTATTAAATAAATCCATTTATAAAAATTAGTGTACTCACAGATCATTGAATTCGATAATACACATTTGTCGAACTTACCCTTCATCATGTTTTTGATTGCCCAGCTGTTGCACCGCCATATATTGTCTGGACCATCCTTCGGAAGAGTATTTATATTATACGAGAGCACCACGATATTTGATTTTCTTGTACTTCAGAGGATATTACAATGGCAACAGCAACAGAATATTTTAAATAATTTTTTAAAAAAATCAAATATTGTCTTCATAAAAATGTTGCAACTCATCTGGAAGTTCGGAACCATGAGCTTCCATTGCATTTGCGTATTCCCTAGAAAGCCAGGAGCGACAATAGATTATGGCAATTCTGTCCTTTTTCGCTGGCTCCATTCTGTTACAGCTACGCAACTCTTATTCCAAATACATCTGCTCATCTAATCATATTTCTTACTGAACAATAATATTTCTTCCAAATAATAGCAAGTGCAGAATATAGGGCAAATAACAATAACTTTAAAAACACAGAGATAGGAAGAGCTATGAAGCAGTTCAGTTTTTCTTAGTCCAATATTTGTTAGTGGCGATGACACTAACACCATATCAGTTAAGAATCTGGATCCTCTCTTACTCTGTGGTTGTAGTCCAGCCTGGTGTACTCTGGCCTTTGTTGTCACAGGCTTCAGGTTCGAATACTGGCGGTGGCATTGATGTTTTTAGTGGTTCAGAATCACCATTAAACTGTAGGTCCTGGTCTGTTTATCTCTCGTGTGCCTAAGATGACTGTAGAGCGACAAACCAAACCAATCTGTGGCTGTAGCTCCCCTAGTGGCTATAAATTGTGGTTTGCAAATTATGGTCATGCCTTTTTTTCGATTTACACTGCTTCAAGCTCTAAAGATTCAGAAATTCTTCAGATTTCATTCATAAGTTTCTGGTTAATAAGTATTCGCCATTATGCGGCCATGAAACTGTTGTCCAAACATTATGTTGCATAGGTGCATTCCAATAAATTCGTTTTTTAGTGCCAGCATCCGAATCCGCTCTCTCCTTTACAAGATTAATAAGAGTTTTTTAAAATGTTCGCAATTATGTATACTTAATTCATTTATAGGGACCAGATGGGCGAGTGACTAGAGCTCTGGCGTTCGGTGATTCGTGCTCGAGTCCCAGCGGAATACTATGGATGACTGCAGGGGTTCGGAATACACTTTAAACCATAGGTCTCGGTCTAATTTGACTGTTGGGTGTAGAGCGGAAACCCTATCCCGTAAAAAGAAAACATCTTCTGTCTCGGTTTTTCTTTCTGTCTGCCAGTAGGAAGAAGACCATGGTCCAACATGAGCTGTAGTACCAGGATGTTAGTTAGAGAGTTAAATCTATTTATAAAAATTAATATATTCGCATTTCATTCAACTTGAAAGCTATTTTAAATAATTAAGGAAGTCAGATATTATATTCAGTTTCTTATTAATTAAAAAGATATGCTTTTTTATTTATTTGAAACATACCGATACGTTTTTACCCTTTTTATAATTTTTAAATGCCAAAATTAATATAGTTAATTAAATAACTCCAATTATTCTTATTTATTGTAAAACTACTTTATCACCTCGTAAAATAATTTAATTTAATATTGTTTCCTAATTAATTGGCAATTTTATTTTTCTATTATTTGCTATTTTTATCCCCTTATACATTAACTTGTTAAAAATATTTGATATATTATTTACAAAGGATTATAAATTAGATTAGTAATTATTCATTATAATTAAAAGCTTAGTAAAATTTAATATTTTCTTAACATACCAGTGCTAGGATATTCGGAAAAAAATAACATCAAAATTAATTAATTAAATTAGTTAATTATTTCGAAATTGTAATCAAATTATATGTTTTCTTATTTTAAAAGAATTTAAGATCAAATTTACATTTTCAATTACTGTTTAATTTGAAATTCTGTCTTTAATTGTGCTCTTCATTTGCAAACCATTGAAAATTCAAGCTGTTCTTTAATCGATATCAAATATTACGTCTTAATAATTAAAACAGTTTGCAAATTATTGATAGGAAAATGTAAAATATTTTTCTTCGTTGGATTCTATATCTTGGTTATAATACAAATTCTTCCTTTAATTCATGAATTAATTTTGTCATTATTAATTAATTATACACCCAAAAGGCAATTAATTTAATCTAAGCTGCATTCTTTCATCCTTATTTAAACTCACACAAACTCAAATTCTGAAATTACTTACCGGAACTACAGAATTTCGCAACTAATTGAAATTCTCTATACAATTTATTTATCTAAGTTTATAAATGATACATTGATTACGCGATTTATAATAAATTAAACCTTTTTTTTTTTTACATAATGAAATCAGGTGATTCTGCAGATATATCCAACAAATATTTAATTAAATTTCTAGGAGGGAGTTTCGAAATGAAATCATTGTTGCTGGAAGACTGATGAGGCAGGCCGCTTGCACGTGATGAATCACCCGGATTTGCCAGCGATCTGTTCGCCATCATGTTCATCTCGTGTTTTATGAAGCTACCTCTCAAACGCTCAGTCTTGGTAATGGCATGCCGGAAGAACAATTCATCAGCTTCCCAACCTGATTCAGAAAGCTGTTCAGTTGTTTTTTTTCGTGAATATGTTGTGAGGAATTTCAAGTTTTATTCATAATTTATGAATTATTTTTGTTTTATTTCTTTTTAAATTAATTTTTGTTCTTTATTCTCTCAGGTAAACTTATTGATAAAAATGAAGGTTAAGAATCTTTTCTTTTTTTACGGAAATTAAGGTTGAAGAATGTTTAGAATATCTGTCAATAAACAAAAAGTAGATAATTTTTGAGGATAAAACTTGTTTTTGTAATTTTCGGTGACCATTTTAAACTATGTGCGTTTAATAAACCATATTAAATAAATTGCTTTTATGTTAGAAATTATTTAGTTCACGTTAATATTAAATTATTAATCATTAATTATATTGTTATTATTATATTGTTAATTATTAATTATTAGATAATGTATTTAAATGTTATATCTTTTTTTTGTCCTATTTTTTAAAAGTCTAAATAGTATAAAACTCGAGTTTCTATTGCATGGTATATTTATGTATACTGAATAATTAAGAAGACATGGAATTTGTTTTAAACAGTAGTAGAACAAACTGAATTTTTTTTTAATAAAAATGTCACGAGGCAAGTAATGGGCTGAAACACAAATACAATAAATAAATAAGAAAAAAATAAAGTTAGTTGTTTATTTTATAAAATTGTTGTCGAGTGCTTTTTTTACAGTAATAACAATAATTGTTCCAATTTGTTTTCATCTACAATATTAAAATCCTTTTGTTCAACATTTTTGCGGTTGGAATTATTTTGCGTTATTTTTTTTATTTGAAGTCTGTAAATTATATGAATATCTAGCTTCTTGGCATACTTAAAATACTCCATTTCGAACAAGAGCGAAGTCGCAAAAAAATTTGTTCAAGCAGGTGTCGGGTGGCAAACTTTATAATGTCTTCCAGTCAACTACAGAGTTCTAATGTCTTCCAATAGTGCAGCAGTGTAGTCGATCATTTCGTCGACGCTGCTAAACATATTTTACTATTTAAAGTATGTGAGTCTTCACCATGTGGTTCAAGAGTGACTCTGTTGTTGGTGAGCGTTCAAACTTCACTTCCGTGAGTGTGCATCACTTACATTGTCGATCCGATTTATCTTGGCCGTGGCATGAATGTTTGTTAGTGGTTCGGAATCCACTTTAAACCGTAAGTCCCAGTTTAATTTGACTGTTGGGCGTAGGGCGGACAACAGTTTCCTTTAAATTTTAAAACATCTCCTGTTTAGGTTTTTTATTCTTTCTGCTAGTAGGTAGACGACCATGGTCCAACATGCATTTTAGTACCAGGAAGTTAGTTAGACAATTAAATCCATTTATAAAAATTAGTATATTCGCATTTCATTGAACCTGAAATAACTATTTTAAATAATTGATAAAAATCAAATATTATCTTCAAATTAATTAAAAATATACCATTTTGTTATTTATTTTCAGCGTACCTATACATTTTTACGCTAATTTTTAATTGCCAAAATTAATATAGTTAATTAACTAAACAATTATTCTTATTTATTGTTAATCTATTTTATAATCTTGTAAAATAATTTAAATTAAATGTCTTCTTATTAATTGAGAATTTCATTTATTAATTATTCGCTTTTTTTTATCTCCCTTACATATTAATTGGTTAAAAATATTTAATATATATATTATTTACAAAGGATTTTAAATTAGATTAAAATTTACTGATTATAATTAAAAGAATCGTAAAACTTGATATTTCCTTCACATACCAGTGCTATGATACTTGAAAATAAATAACATCAAAAATTAATTAAATTATTTAAATTAAATTAGAAATTAATTAAATTAATTAATTATTATTCTGAAATTAGAAATTAATTTAATTAATTTATTATTATTCTGAAATTATAACCAAAGTAATATGCTTTCTTATTTTAAAAGAATTTAAGATAAAATTTACGTTTTCAATTAATGTTTAATTTAAAATTTTGTCTTTAATTGTGCTCATGATTTGTAAAACCTTGGAAAATAATTCAAAGTGTTCTTTAATCGATATCAAATATTACGTCTTGGTAATTAAAACAGTTTGCAAATTAATCTTAGGAAAATGCAAATATTTTTCTTCGGCGTTGCATTATATCTTAGTTATAATTACAAACTCTTCTTTTAATTCATCAATTAGTTTTGTCACTATTAATTAATTATTCACCCAAACGGCAATTCATTTTATCTGAGCTGCATTCTTTTATCCTCATTTTAAACCAGAAACTCAATTTCTGAAATTACTTTCCGGAACTATAGAATTTTACAACTAATTGAAATTCTCTATGCAATTTATTTATCTAAGTTTATAAATGATGCATCGATTACACGATTTATAATAAATTAACTTTTTGTTTTTTTACAAAATGAAAACAGGGGATTCTGCAGATATATCCAACACATATTTAATTAAATTTCAAGGAGAGAGTTTCGAAATGAAATCATTGTTGTTGGAAGACTGATGAGGCAGGCCGCTTGCATATGATGAGTCACCCGGATTTGCCAGCGATCTGTTCGCCATCATGTTCATCTCGTGTTTTATCAAGATAACTCTCAAACGCTCACTTCGGATAATGACATGCCGGGGGAACAATTCATCAGCACCCCAAGTCGATTCAGAAAGCTCTTGAGTTGTTTTTTCGTGAATATGTTCTGAGGAATTTCAAGTTGTATTCATAATTTATGAATTATTTTCGTTCTAATTTTTTAAATTAATTTTTTATTCTTTAGTCTCTCTTATTATTGATAAAAATGGAGGTTAAGCATCTTTTCTTTTCTTAACAGAAATTGAGGTTGAGAAGAAATGCCAATAAAGACTGTTTGAGGATAAAACTTATTTATGTAATTTTCAATGATCATTTTAAACTATGGGGGTTTAGTAAACCATATTAAATAAATTGCTTTTATACCAGTAAATGTTTAATCCACGCATCTGTATTTTTCCTATTTTTTAAATATCTAAATAATATAAAACTCGAGTTTCCATTGCATGGTATATTTATTTATATGGAATAGTTAAGCACCTTTTTTAAAGAGTGGTACAACACACTTCAAAATCTGATTTTTATATGAAAATGTCCGGAGACAAGTAACGGATTGAAACTCAAATACAATAAATTGATACAAAGGAATAAAAATTGGTTGGTTACTCAGTAGAATTGCTTACAAGTGCTTCTTTACAGTAATATTTATAATAATTGTTCAAATTTACATTTCATCAACAGTATTATATGCATTTTGTTCGACATTTTTATGGATGAAAGCATTTTTGATATCCGTAGTGTGCTTTGCCGATCCATTTGTAATCGATACATTAAATGAATATGGGACGAATATGTATGCATATGAATATGCGACTTTCGGTATTTATGGTCCGGTATGTCTCAAGTGTGACGAGGAATATTCCCATAAAAATTCTAAATTAAAGAAATTGCTGAAAATACCATCTGCATTAACTGCAGGGGTATGCCATATTGCTGTATGGAGAGGTATGGAATTTCTGAAGATCGACCCAAACTCCAACAAACAAAACTCTTAATATAAGGTATGCTTCCTCACGGCAAGTTTGCAACTGCATTGAAAGGATGTCAACCCTCACCTTCCCCTGTACCTCAGACTCAAATTAGTTCATTATCAAGCACATCCAAAAGTTTCTAAAAATCTATGCACATAATGAGATAAGTTATCTACTTTCTCATCAATCTTAATAACCTTGTTAATAAACTTAATTCTGCTCAAAATGAAACTGATGGGACACGAGTCTTTATTAATTTTGTAGCCTCCGAAAACAACCTAAATATTGCAAAATGATTCACTCGATTACTGGACTTAGCATTTACTTTTGGAATGTTTGTGGTTTTTATGACGAAATTATTAGAATTTCAAGATTTCATCCCCAAACCTTATATAAAATTAGAATTATTCTAGAAATTCATTTAAAGCATAATCATAATGTCTTCTCTGCCTAATTATGACTCCTACAGAAATGACGGCCCTTAAATGCAAGCCTCTTTAGGCACTGGCATTTTTTAAGCAAAATATTCCTCATTCGAATAATATTCTTTGCAGCATTAAAATAACTATGATTTGTCTTAACTTTCTAAATCTTCCTCTCCTCGTAATAGTACCTGTTTTCTTTCCAACTCATATCTCTACATATAACTTTGAGCATTAACTCAACATTTTGATTTTCACCAACAATAGCTCTATCTTAGCAGATTATAATGCTCCAATTTCTACAACTACTATCAATCTAGCTATCTTTAATTTTAAACACACAGTTTCATCACTTTCAGAATTTTGTTTAAACCACATCCCAATGACTGTCAATTTATATATTCTTACACTTTAATTCTAATTGTCAGAAGTGTTTAAAACTTGTTGGTCTAATTTCTCTTCCTACTTGATTCCAACTTCGACCTTTTGTTATTAATAGGCCATATTTATCTCGATTTTGAAGTAGATAACCTCATTAACGCAATCACTTATGCCTATAACTCTACTTCTAAGTCAATCATTCTCAACCAATTATAGTTACTTTCTACCACATATAAATTTCTTCTATTTCTAAACGCGATAGGAACATGAAAAATTGACACATTTTTTTAATCCATCCAGCAAATCTCTTCATAACTTCGCAGAAATCGTCATTAGAAGAGATATGGCTAAGCACAAACAGGATTCATAATATTAATACCTGCAAACTTTGGATTGTACTGAGAGTTCCATTTAGAAAACAGCAACTAGCCTCAATAGAAGAAAATCTAATGTTGGTAATTCCACAACCACTTACTATTAACACTGTCAATACTTCTGTTATTAAATTTAATTCCTCTGAAACAAAAACCCCGTGTACTAAAACCTTTTTCCCAATTGACTACATTTCAATTAAATTTAATAATAAGGTTTCTGCTATCGATTGGATCTCTCATAAAATGAATGCTTCAAAATCTACCTTCGCTAAAGATCTGACTTATCCAACTAGTTAAATATCCATCTCCTTACTACCCATAATCAGGATATTAATAGAAAAGTCGTTCACAAATTTCACAAAAAAGAAACTAGGCACAAGAAAATCATGACAATGCAGAAATTTGTCTTCATGTAAAATCTTTCTAAAGCTCATCAACTATTTCTGAAGATTTTTCTTGGATCTTGATACCGTTGTTGTGTTTCTAGCCGTAGCCGAAGCGTTTGGTCATGTGTGAATCAATGGATTGGTTTACAAATTTATCTCTTACAATTTCTCTCATTTTCTGATAGGAATTATTCATAATTACCTTTTGAATTGGAATTTTGGGTCTGTCGTAGGCGAAACTTTCGGTCAGAGAAATCAAGTTTGGTGTTCTCCAGGGATCTATAATTAGTCATCCAATTTTTGTACATTATTTACATAAGCGACATTCCATATTCTCACAAGATAAAACCCAGTCTGTATGTTGACCTCACAGCAGTACTCATCCAATGATGACAACTAAATATCCTTTGAAAACAATGCAAAGAATTATCTCACTTATTTAGAAAATTCGCTAAATTAAATGGATAACATTTATAAAATTGAAGCAAAAGTACTATCAATACTTCAAATACCACTTTTTATACTAAACCAATCACCAGGTAAACCTAAGTAATTTTTTTAGAAGCAATTCTTGATAAGAAGTTACACTATCTTAGACACATTGAAAATCTCTGAAATATATTAAGCACTAATCTTCGCATCCGCTATCTTCTCATTTACAGAAACTCTAATATTATACTAGGCAACAAAAGTCTCATTTATTTTGCCAACACTCCATGGAGTGTACTTAAGAAATGAGGATATCAAACATGCAATTTCCCTCCCTACAATTTTCTTTCCAGTGTGGGGTAGTAATCTGTATTTACAATTTCCATCACTTTTTGTAATTACCTGTTAAATTTATAATCAATTTTTATAGGAATATTCCAAAGTACAATCCCAGTCCGTTGGAAAACAGGAAAAGACCAAAATATTTTAAACTGATTCCCAGATATGATCATTTCTGAAATATCAATTTTCAATCCCTACTTAGTTTCATAATTTTATTGCTGATGAATAGAGGTCTCTCTGGGCATATTTCTTAATTTCATTGTCTTCAATTTTATTTTTAATTGCCTTTTAATATTTTAAATCCTAAAATTTCTATTTTTCAAAGTTTTTTATTCCACTTCTATTTTATTTTATGTTTCCTTAACAAAATTTTTAACTGAATAGAGATACTTATCTCTTTTTCTTTCTTTCATTCGGCTTCTTTGCTCTAAATTTTACATAAAAAGGGGATTTTATTTTATTTTTACTTCTATTTTAACATAGAGTAAAAAGGAATAGACCGATGCAATTGCCATCTATAGCTCAATATATGAGGTAAAGGTCTTAATCAATGTACTCCATCAAATCCCAACTCCCAAAATTATAAACATTAAATAACGATCAAATTACATTCCCAAGTGATCGTTCATTAAAACCTTATCAAGTGATTAACAAAAAAAAATAATTATAATCGAAAATCTCGACAAACTGAAAAGGCTCTGAGAAACGCTTATTTAAAAAAATTGAATAATATTTATCAATTTATATATTAATCACTAATTTATGTATGAGATTTATAAATCAACACCGAGTGAAATTATATTTACTATAGAAGAGCGAAATTTGCATCATAATACGAATAATTTAAATATCCCCATTACCAAATTTGAATACATTTTCCCCTAACTCCTGAAATAATCAGAAAAAATTGGAGAACTTCCAGATGTGTGAATATTAATAATAATAAAGAAAATTGTGTCCTTTACTTTTATGTACACAAAGTTTTTCTAAATCAGTCAAATGTTGAAGATTTCTGAACTTTGGTATTTAGGGGAAAGCTTATTTAATTTGTTTGGTATTCGTTAGGGTTTAGTGGTATTTTTCTTCCTTTTTTTACTGCAGGAGGTCTTATTTATTTAGAACATTTGACCTTATTCAATTCCTTCTATTAGTTCACACTCTCCCTATATATATCTTGTTCAAATTTTCAATCATTAATAAAATACTTTTTATTCATCCACTCAAGTTCAAATGCATTTTTTGAACTTGTAGTGGATGACACTTGATGTTAATACAGTTTTTCAAATATTAATTCAGTTATTAAATTTAATTAATTAATTTTAGTTTTTTTTAAATTTAAGTTGCATGTATCTACCGATAGATGGCGCCAGATTAACTTAAAAAAATGAATGAAAATTATTTATAAAGGACTTTCCGCAATAGAGTGAAAAAAAAGAAGGAATTGACTTTAAAAAATTTGTTTTTATATTACTTGTTTTACTAATCAGAAAAGTGAAACACATTTAGTTAGACATATATAAAAGAATATAGTGTTTATTAATAATATATGGATTAATCTTACAGAAAATACTTCAGAAGTGGAAGTCATTTTTTTATGTTTTTTGAAAGAATATTAGTTAAAAAAATTTCATCGACGAAGTAAAATGTTAGTATAAATGCAAGGACTGTACCTTGATGGACCTGCAAGGACTTGACTAGCATTCTGGTTCTCGCCGCGGCGGTTTTCGGGTTTGAGTCTCGGTGGTGTCGTGCATGTTTGTATTGATTCTGATTCTTCTTTAAACCGTAGGTATCTGTTTAATACGACTTTAGAGAGAAGGGCTAGCAACCCCACCCCATGAAAAGAAAACATTTGTCTCAAAATCTTCAGTAGGCAGACAGCATTGGCCCACCATGGGACTGTTGCGACATCGAATAAGAAAAATTAGAAGGACTATAAAATATTCAAAAAAATATTTTGTCTATTTAAAATTGCATATATAAAAAAAAATTGTAGAAATTCAAATAAGAAATGCTTCGCAAATTTAATAATTTTTTAATTATCAGGTTTTTTTAAAGAAAATTTTCGGTTTGCTTTGTAATGAAGCTGGGTTATAAAATAATGCAAAATTTATGATCTTGAAATTATTAGGCACTCTGTATTTTCTATAAATTCTATATTTCTTGTAATTTAAATATTTTTGAAAATACTTGCTTACATTAAAATACATCAAATATATTTTAAACTGTAAAAATTATATAATAATTCAATTAAAATTAACAAAATATATGGAAAAATATATATCAGAAGAAAGTGACTTGACTATTTTAGTGTAACATAATCAAAGGTCTTGTAGATGATTTGGAATTTTGTGTCATGTTTTTAAACATTTAGGCAAATACAATAACAATACAATAACACAAATATATAATAATTTCAATGTTCTAATGAATAATATAAATTATATTTGTGTTTTATTAAACCACTTAAATTATATACTAATTATAAATTTCAAATTCAAAAGAATACAATATAATTTATTTTTATATTTTATACATGGATTTTAAGAAGTATATGCTTTGATGTAGAGATATGTAACGTTTAATGGGCTTTCTGAAATTTTCAACTTCTCAATGTCTCGACAAAGTCAAATTAATTAATACGAAACATTCGGTTATGGATATTTGTATATATATATATATATCGGTTATGGATATTTGTATATATATATATATATCGGTTATGGATATTAAAACTACTTTAATCATCATTACATCAAATTAATAATTATTTAAATACCTCACGTTATTAAAATCTTTAGTTCTAAAAATCCAAAATCAATACCTGACAGCCAAAGGCTAAACAAGCGTCTGGAAGGCATTATGAGAGGTCATACTGTCTTTCTCATTCGCGAATGATTTTGCAAAAAGATATTTGATCTCTTAATCCATGCATTAACTTTTATCCGCTTAATTAGTCCATCACTTGCTCACAGATTGGCGTCTAATTTAATCGTAACCGTATCCACTGACAGCTTTTGAGGTCACTCTGTAACCATACTCCTACCTTAATTGAAATTCTTCAATAATTTGAATTTTTAATGGAATTTCTCAAAATATGAATACATGATTGGATGGCATGATAAAATATCAGATGGCAAAACTTTCGTCTCGATAATGCTGCTAAATATGGATTGGCATTAATATGATTTGTTATGTATTTTATGGTTATATATGTAAGTTAGCTATGATTTGTATATATATTTATTGGTTAAATATTTCAAAATGTGTTTGATATTTGGTAATGCATTGATACAGATAAAATGTCCTGAATATCTGAATGATATGTAAATATTCCTTTTATGTAATAGCCTTATTAATTTCTTTGAGCTTGATTCAATTGAATGATTTTAATCTCTCGCCTAATATTTTCTGAACATAAAATGTTTGAAAACTAATCATTTTATTCTCAATGTTATGTGTTATTCATCTTTTATTTTTTACTTTTATATATTTTCAGTGTTAATAAGGAATTTAAAGACCAGGCAAATCATTTTAAAATATTTATTAAATTAAATAGAGTTTAAAACATTGAATTCATAGTTTAACCGAATAAATATTTTTGTTTTAGTTATAAATATGTTTCTTATATTTTTTGTAAGAACAATTTTAATTCTCATTTCATGAAATTAAAAAATTTTTTTTATAAATATTGCATTAAGCAATAACTTCTAATTATTGCTTCAGATGAAGTTGTCGTTGTTGTTGCTCATCAAATAGCAGATGTGTACTCTGAACAACAGACGATGAAGCTCTCATGAATAAGATATACTCAACACCCTCTCTATGCCACTTTAATTGGGACATCTTAAGGTCGTCAACTGACGCTCGCAGATTAATAACACGAACATAAAGCATTGATCTTACAACTTACTGATTGTTTAGACCAGGGGTATCCAAACTTTCCAGCCTTAGATACATACTGTTTATTCCAGTAAGTGCCAAGGGCCAAAACAGTTTTAATTTTTCTTCCATTATCCATAATTTCTAGACCAGTCGCCGAGTACTCGCTCTGAGCGAGCATACGCTTGCTAACTACAAACTATTGTCAGTGAAAAATCACACTTACATAAATCTCAGTAGTATTTTTTACAAGTGGAAACCCTGCGGTTTCATTCGCGTTAATTTAGCTGTTGCATTCCTGAGGGAATTTCTGGATAACAATCATATGTTTGATTCAGGATATATATACATTCCAAACATCGATATACATACATATGCGATACTCATTACCCCAACATAACTATCGAGGGTAACCGCAGGATGTTCACTAGTGTATAATGTTAGAGGGATTCATTTCAATTATTTGTTAATTGTTATTCTTATTCTGCGTATTATGCTTGTTATTAAGCTTTACTTAGCAAGTAAATAAAACCGAGTTATTATCATTCTGTGTTTTTGTATCCAACTTATTACAGCAATAATAAGCTATTCGCTGTCGCGGGCCGGATTGATGACACTACGGACCTGATTTCGACAGCGGGCCGTAGTTTGGAGACCCCTTGTTTAGACCTTTCCCTTCATTAATACAAACGTTTTCATCTTAGATTCCTTGTCCGATTTCTAATCAGTCTCTCCCCTTATTCAGTTCAGAATTCAGCTTTCTAGACTGCTCCAGTACCTGCTACACCAAATCGCTCTACTTGATTGTTACAATACCTGCTTCACCAGACAGTTCTAGTTCCTTCGTCCACTAAATCGTTCGAATACACTTCTTCACCAAATGACTCCATCAAACTGTTCCAGTGTAGTTCGACAACAGATCGCGTGTACTGGCAAACATCTTGGATGCGAATGAATCGATTACTTAATAAGGGGTACAAATAAAATATACGATGTGCAAAGTTGCTTTGAAAGAAATAAGCCTGGGTGGAATTTTTCATTTAGTTTTTCATTTCAAGATTGTTTCAATTCCTTCTGTTAGCTCACACTCTCCCTCTATACATCTTGTTCAAATTTTCAATCGTTCATAAAATACTTTTTATTCATCCACTCAAGTTCAAATACATTTTTTTTTAACTTGTAGTGGATGGCACTGGATGTTAATACAATGGATGTGAATATTCCCGTTTTAAATTGCGTTGTCATTATTTAAAATAAAAAAGGAGTATATTTGAAAAGTAGCAGATTACTTTAATTATTAATAATTATATATATAACTATTAAAATGTAATATATGAAACACTAAAACCATTTAAAAATACGATAAGGAATTGAAGCTCGTTTTAATTATTTATATTTAAGTAATCTATGCGTAATTAAATGTACTGTACAGGGTAGGAAAGAAAGAATCATTTGAATTTTTTTTTTTAAACATTATAAAAATCAAGCTTTTTTTTAAAAGTACGGTTGTGAAACTGAGAATTTTTATTGTCTTTTGTTGTGAATTATTAATTGGAAATTTTGTCCAAATGTTTAAATTATTTATATTAATTTGTTACTTTTTCCACAACTTTAAATGAATGAAATTTGTTTAAAGTATTAAAAATTCTTTTTACATATTATTTATCTAAGAACAATTTGGACGATTTTATTAAAAAATTGAAATATTTTCAACGAAAATAAACTTCAACGTAATTTGATATCATTTAATGCTTATAATTACATTTTTATTATTATAAAATAACACTAATATTTACATATTATGCGTATATATATGTATATATTTAAATAAATATATTATATTTAATGTCAAAATACCAAACACATGGATTTCTACAGAATCTTTTTATCACCAGTTTAACTTGAGTAAATATTGTTATGTTTCTCAAGTTGGGAAATTTTACATGATATATATAAGATTATGTGAAAAGTTTAGGAAAGGCAATAAGATAAGTTATGTATGTAGTATGTAATTTAAATTTGAGTAACACTGAATGTACACATGCATTTTAAAGGACATATATATATATATACAAATATATATATATTAGGGCAGAGTTTGAAACTTCTATTGCTATTATTTTCCGGCTAGAGCAAAAAGATATTTTAATGGTTTAAGAAAATAAAAAAAAATTATATTTCGTTGACATTTTTAACTCTCTATGTGCGAAAAGGTTAATGAATATATAAGATACGCTACTAATACGACTAATGCATCTAATAATACGAAATTAGGCGAAGCTATATAAAAGGTATATATATTCGAAATTGAGTAAGAAAGGAGAACCCTTTGCTTAAAGTGAATAGGTAATCCTTTTCAAATCCAAATATAATGTGAAATAAAATCCATGTGATACAAAATGAGATGAAACTGCGAATTTGCGAACAGATTTATCGAAATGCAGATATAAGGCATCTAATACACATAATTTTTTGGATGGAAACATGAAATACATCTAAACCAAAATATATGCGTGTTTTATTTTGAAATTTGTTTATTTTAGAGAAGAACCTCAGAAATTTATAGAAAAAAGCAGGTAAAGCAAAAATTTTTTCTCTGGTATTGATATATATACTGTGTTAAAAAATGTTATTAGCATTTTATGTTTCTCTTACTCGTTCTTTTGAATGGCCTATCACTATAGCTTACATCTACCTGAGATGCAAGATATATCATATCGCGTCATGACGTGTCATGTTTACATGTCGCGTCTGAGTCCCATTCTGTCGTTTCTCAAGGCTGACCTTTGAATTCTTGATTCTCTGTGTTCTGCTATTGTTCAGGCTATTCCTGCATTGAACGCCAGTATCGTTCGACGTAAACGTAGAACGATCTTTAGATTTGACAATTCTACTCTAATTAACCCTATTCAAAGTCCTCTCACACAAAGGTGCCATATGCTAATGCGGCGCGCGAGGTGTTAGTTCAAATTTAAATTCCCCGAAATTTATTCCCCAGGATTTTAAGTTGAGATATTTTGTAATAATGATAATTATGATGCAAAGTTTGAAATTTTAAATTAATAAATATTATCAAAATATTGTTATCTGTGAAATTATCAAAATGACGTTATTTTAAAACAAACTTCCAAATAATTGAATTAACTTATATAAGTACAAACAACCATGCTAAAAGGAGCGTTGATTAAAAATTTGTCCCAGAAAGCTCTGCATGCAATAGTTACTTGTAGTAGACTTGAAGTGCATTGGTAATCCTTTTCAAACCCAAATGTAATGGGAAATGAAATCCATGTGATACAAAAGGAATTGAAATTGCGAATTTACGAATAGCTTTATTGAAATGCAAATACAATGCATCTAATAAACATAATTGTTTGGAGGGAAACGTGAAAAGCATCTAAACACAAAGCATACGCTTGGGGTTTCTTTTGCAATTTGTTTATTTTAAAGAAGAACGTTAAAAATTCATAGAAAAAGACAGGTAAATTTGTCTACTTTCTTTTTAAACAATCAACAGAAAAGATTTTCTAGCATTGATATATATACTGTGATAAAAAAAAAATATATTCACATTTTATGTTTCTCTTATTCGTTCTGGCCTGACAATATAGCGTGCATCCACAAGGGATTCATTTACACGACGCGCCGGAATCTCATTCTGTGGTTTCTCAAGGCTGACCTTTGAATTCTTGGTTCTCTGTGTTCTGCTATTGTTCAGGCTATTCCTGCGTTAAATGACGGTATCGCTGGAAGCAAATGTCGAATGATCTTTAGATTTGACCATTCTACTCTAATTATACCTATTCAATGTCCTCTCACACAAAGACGCCATATGCTAATACTGAGCGCGAGGTGTTAGTTCAAATTTAAATTCCCACGAAATTTATTCCCCAGAATTTTAAGTTGAGATTATATTCATTCAGTGCGGACCAACATTTTATCATTTGCATGTTGGACTGTAAGATATTAGCAGAGGGAATTGCGTATTATTCAGATAAATCCGTCTCGGTGTATCGATTTTCTTTGTTTTAAATACATTAATTTTATATCAAAGAGACGAATTTCAAAGAAGATTTTGCAGTAAGCCTCCCACAATTATTATTATTTTTTAGTCTTGTCAATAGTAAAGGTGAAGGGGCAAATCTTGAAGGGGTAACCATGGATCTTTGCTTTCCAATCGAACTAAATACCATAGTTCACCATAAACATTCACCTCAACAAAGATACACGTTTGCAGCAGTAGCTGTTATTCAATGAGATTCATTAAAAGAACTTAGTTTAGGGATGAGGGTTACTTAAGTGATAGAGATTCGTTACAAATTAATTTAGATATTGGGATTCCTTAATTTAGAGATCAGATTAAACAATATTGAATTTATTTATAACAGACTAGATTTAATATTCGAAAAAATATAAATCTTTTGAACGCATAATATTAGACAGTATTTTGAATTTCAAAATAAAAGCAAGGGCAAAAATCTTTGTGAATATTTGTAATAAAAGGTACAAACAATATCAACACTAAATTAATCCGTTTAATTCTGTACTCATTTAACACTAGCTAACAAATTTTGTTCTAGAAAGGACAAAAAAATAATCACTTGATATTTATTTGTGCACTTTATTGAATGACGTTGAAAGTAAATTTTCTGAACTATTAAAAAATGGATAAAATTTTCTGTTAAACTAGATATGAAGAAAGATTTTTAATTGGGCAGAGGGGCAAAAGTAGTAGGAGAAAATGGCTTTTTTAAAAATTTCTGTAGAATTAGGTATTGTTAGAGTTAGTCGTAGTTCGTAGTAATTCTTTGTAATTACAAGAAAATAATAGTTACAGTAAACAAGAAAGAAATTGAGGAATTAAACAATATGTTTAAATATATACAATATGTTTAAAATTATAGCTAACAAAAAGAACAGATATACGGTATTTAAAAAAGCAACTCTCTTCAATTTCTTTCTCGAATGTACATTTCCTTTTTTTTTTTTTACCAAATAAACAAAAATAAAGTATATTTTTTGACAGAAAAAGAAATAATTTTACCACAATATTCACGGATTTAAGAGAATAAGTTAAAATTAAAAGAAGAAAAGTTTAAAATATATATTTGTCCCATCACTTTGAACCAATAAAAGACAAATATTCATAAAAGAATCAAAAAGAGAATAACCATCTTTTATCCTCCACAGAAAAGGATTTCCTTGATTACAAAATAAGGCTATATTAAAATAGGGGGGCAAACAAACTAAAGTAGAGTATCAATAAAACTGTTGCATAACAAAAGAGAATTCTTTCAAAGAACCATTATTTCCCCCCCACTAACATTGAATGCCAAAAATATACAAAGGACACTGCGCTAAAACTCTTTCATGAGAATTGAAAAGATGTAAGAGTTTCATTTCTTCATCTTCATTTTCATTGCAGTGCATATTGGAAAACTCATATTGATGTCGAATACTTTATTACGATCTTAAACTCAAGTGCAGAAGAGTAAAAGTTTTTATCTATCGAAAGAATTGAAAGAAACTTGATAGAATTGTTTGAAGCACAGCAATAAAGAAGTTTTGGACGGAACAAACAACTTATTTTAGGAGTTATGTTTCAAGAAGAATAAAATCCCTCTTCCAAATAAAAAATAAAACAAAATGAGTGTTCATTAATATTTGTTATGGGCCATATTTTGGATCTTAGCAATTACATAAAATCTTTAGCAATGATGGTTGTAGCTTTAAAAGAATTTAATTTCATTACAATTTTATTCTAAAATAATTAAATTAATAGCAATATTCTAACTGTTTTATTTTATGTTAATAGTTCGATACCTTGGTGGCACCGACATCTTGGTGAAATATTAATTTTGCAAATCTGTCGATTGGACTTGATTTGTCGCTCTATGGTCCCTTTTTTGCACACTTTAGGTAATTGGATCGGGACCTACAGTTTTACGTGTACTCTTAACTACTAAAAAGCATCCATGCTACCACCACGATTCAATCATGAAGTCTGTGGTACCACAGAGCTAGTTATTTGGCCCTCAGACCACTTTCGATTGGATACATAAATTTACTTAAGTGACAAATGGCATTTATTGATAAATATGGTAGTTTTAATTTAAATTGGGTAATTAATATTGTTGAAAATAAGGTAATTTTGGTCGGTTTGCTATAAGAACGTATGTAAAAATGTAACGAACGTAAAAATGCAAATCCTGTAGCAAACTGGTATTTCTATATATCATTAAAAAACTTCATTAATTTTATTAATTTCCAACTTTCAATCTACACATTTTAAATATAGTCATTTAATATACTTTTATGTTAAAAAATAATTCATTTCTATTTAAAATAAGTGATTTTAAAATAATCACAATTATATCAAAATATAGGACAGTACATTATTATTAGTCATTATTGTATATCCAGATCTGAGAGTGTACGTGCATGCATTTATCTGTTCCAGGATCTGTTACTTCATCTTGTAAGAGATGCAATTTGACTTGATGAGTCGACAGCTCTCTAATTTTGCAACGATAACTCGGCGGAACAGTAAATGAACTCAAACTGATTGTGCAGTTCGCTCATTTGTATATCATGACCAAGATTATTATACCACAATAATTTTGCTTATTTATCATGAATATTTATTTTTGGTTAACTATGCAGCTTCTAATTTTTATCTAGTTAGATATTATTTATATTACTTGCCGGTAGTTTTATATAGTTATTCAGTACTAATTTCCGAATTCATCTCTCCTTTGCAAGGCTAATAAGAAAATTTCAAAATTTTCCCAATTATATTCAATAAATCCACTTATAAAAATTAGTGTATTCGCATTTATTGAACTTGAAAAGTCTATTTTAAATAATTGAAAAATAAATCAGATATTATCTTTACCTTAAAATTAATTTTAAAAAAATACCTTATATAGTTAATATTTTGAGCGTATAATGATACATTAGAATACTCTTAGAAATAATAATTCAATGATTCCTTTTTTTATATTTGTATACTTAAGAAAATCATTAATGAATAATTGAATTTTTATGCAGTTCTATTTACATTTTCTGAAGAAGAATAAAAGAAGATTTAAATTTCGACATGAAAGTTAGTGTCTTATTAGTGCTCGGTTAAATAATCACAATTGTGTAAATACTTTATTTTTATATTTCTCACTAGTTACGTATATTAGCATAATTTTGAAACTCCACAAAGGAAAAATTCTTTCGTAATCATAAATGCATTTATTTTTGAATTTATTTAGAAATATGCAAAGGACAACGAAATGTAAGAACTTAAATATGAATATAATGCATAAGTAATACAGGAAACCTTCGCGTAACATGTTGGAAAATGTGAAAGGAAATCTATTTTTCAAAATAAATAGTTTTCAACGGCTGATGTACAAAATAAAATATTAGATAACTAAAGTTTAATGAATGCTAATGAAAACCTTGGAGTTAACAAATAAGCGAATTAGCAAATTAGTAATAAAACGTTGGAAAAAATTTTATGATTCAAATTAAAAATAACTAACTAAAATTCTGCCTGAAAAAAAAGAAGTTTTATTTTAAACAAATAATGCATTTCCAATATAGATGTACAATAAATACTATTCGTCTGATTCTGGCCTAATCAATGGTTAAACATTTTTCAACTCATTTGGAAGTTTTGGATTGATTTTCATGAAATGAATTTTTACTGTATTTGCGTATTACCTAATAAGGTCCTAGCGACATTAGATTATGGCAATTCTGTCCTTTTTTGTTGTTTTCATTCTGTTGAAGCTACATAACTCTTATTCAAAATGCATCTGCTCAACCAGCCATATATTTTAGTTAACAATAATTTTTCTTTCAAATAAAAGCAAGCGCAGAATACAGTAAAAATAAGAATAGCATTTAAAACATAGAGGACTTATGAAGCAGATTAGTTTTACTTAGTCCAATATTTGCTAGTGACGATGAAACTAACACCAAATCAGTTAAGAGTCTAGAACCTCTCTTTCTTTTACTCTGTGGTTGTAGTGCGGCCTGGTGGCACTCTGGCCTTTGTTGACACAGGCTTCAGGTTCGAATACTAACGGTGGCATAGATGTTTTTTACTGATTCAGAATCACCTTAAAACTGTAGGTCCTGGTATGTTTAGCCCTCGTGTGCATAACATGACCGTAGAGCGTCAAACCAAGCCACTCTGTTTCTGTGGCTATCCTGGTTGCTATAAATTGTGTTTTGCAAATTACATTCATTCCTCTTTTTCCATTTACAATGCTTTGAGCTCTAAAGATTCAGAAATTCTTCAGATTTCAATTAAAAGTGCCTGGTTAATAAGTATTCGCCATCATGCGGCCATGAAAAACCCGAAAGCTGTCGAAGCTTGTGTTGCGAAATTGCTGTCAGTCATCTTTCAGTGCCAGCATCCGAATTCCTCTCTTCGTTGCAAGGTTAATAAGAGTTTTTCAAAATATTCGTAATTATATATAATAAATCCATTTATAGGACCTGATGGCCAATTGATTAGAGCTCTGATGTTCGGTGCTTCGGGCTCGAGTCTCGGCAATGCTATGGATATGTCTGTAGTGGTTCAGAATCCACTTTAAACAGTAGGTCCCGGTCTAATTTAACTGTTAGAAGTAGGGCGGACAATCCTATCCCGTAAAAAGAAAACTCCTATTTCGGTTTTTTGTTCTGCCTGCCAGCAGGCAGATGATCATGGTTCAACATGGACTGTAGTGCCAGGAAGTTAGTTAGATAGTAAAATCCATTTATAAAAATTGGTGTATTCGCATTTCAATAAACCTGAAATGACCATTTTAAATAATAGAAAAAAATCAAATTCTATCTTCTAATTCATATTAATTAAAAAAATAGTTTTTTTTAAAATTTATTTGCAACATACCTATACATTTTTATGCTTTTTATAAGTTTTAATTGCCAAAATTAATTTAGTTAATTAAATAAATCATTATTCTTAGTTACTGCCAATCTACTTTATAATATTGTAAAATAATTTAAGTTAAATATGTCTTCTAATTAATTGAGAATTTTATTTATTATTTATTCGCTTTTTTTGTTCCCTTATACATTAATTTGTTAAAAATATTTAATATATTATTTACAAAGGATTATAAATTAGATTAATATTTACTGATTATAATTAAAAACTTAGTAGAGAGTTTTTGCATACCGTACGTTAGTTACCGTAGTACGTCCGTTAGCTGTTTCTCCCTAGCGAGCATGCGCATAGGAAATTGAGCATGCGCGCTAGGGGAGAAAAGGCTAACGGACGTCCTACGGTAATTAACGTACGGTATGCAAAAACTCTCTAGTAAAATTTGATATTTCCTTAGAATACCAGTGCTATGATATTCGAAAATAAAATAACATCAAACATTAATGAATTAAATTAGTTAATTACTCTGAAATAATCAAATTAATATGTTTCCTTATTTTAAAAGAATTTAAGATCAAATTTACATATTCAATTATTGTTTAATTTGAAATTCTGTCTTTAATTGTGCTCTTGATTCGTACATCTCTGACAATAATTCAAACTGTTCTTTAATCGATATCAAGTATTACGTCTTGGTAATTAAAACAGTTTGCAAATTGATGATAGGATAATGCAAAACATTTTTCTGCTTTGCATTATATCTTGATTATAATTACAAACTTTGCTTTTAATTCATCACTTAGTTTTGTCATTATTAATTAATTATATACCCAAAAGGTAATTAATTTAACCTAAGCTGCATTCTTTTATCCACAACTTAAACCAGAAACCAACTTTCTGAAATTACTTTCCGGAACTACAGAATTTTACAACTAATTGAAATTCTCTATGCAATTTATTTACCTAAGTTTATAAATGATACATTGATTATACGATTTATAATAAATTAAATTTTCGTTTTGTACCAAAATGAAAACAAGTGATTCTTCAGATATATCTAACAAATATTTCATTAAATTTCTAGGAGAGAGTTTCAAAATGAAACCATTGTTGTTGGAAGACTGATGAGTCAGGCCGCCTGCATATGATGAATCACCCGGATTTGCCAGCGATCTGTTCGCTATCATGTTCATCTCGTGTTTTATCAAGCTACCTCTCAAAAGCTCAGTTCGGATAATGGTATGCCGGAGGAACAGTTCATCAGCTTCCTAACTGCATTCAGAAAGCTGTTCAACTGTTTTTTTTTTGTGAATATGTTCTGAGTAATTTCAAATTTTATTCATAATTTATGAATTATTTTCGTTGTAATTCATTTAAATTAATTTTTATTCTCTATTCTCTCAGGTAAGCTTATTGATAAAAATGAAGGTTAAGCATCTTTTCGCTTTTCTTAACAGAAATTAAGGTTGAAAAATTATTTAGAATAAATGTCAATAGAGAATTTTTGAGGATAAAACTTGTTTTTGTAGTTTTTGATGACCATTTTAAACTATGTGCGTTTAGTAAATCATATTAAATAAATTGCTTTTTATTAGTATTTTTATTTTTTAGCTTGGATATGTCTTTTTTCTAATTTTTTAAAAGTTTAAATTGTATAGAACTGGAGTCTATACATTTTGTATCATGGATCATGGATGTTTGTTAGTCCTTCGGAATCCACGTTAAACTGTAGGTCTCGATCTAATTAGCCCTAGTGTGCAAAAAATTACCGTAGAGCGACAAATCAAATCAAACCAAACCAATACATAGTACTGATGAACTGAACTTATTGAAGAGTTAATGAATTGCAGCTGCCAACTAAACTGTTAGTTTTTCATCCATGATTAGAAGTTTCTTGCCAATTCCATGTGTTGTGTTGCATACAACTATCATATCATAGTCGGCTGTAATTTAACTTTTTTTGCTCGTCAATTTCACCGATTTAGTGATCGGTAAAAAATATTTAATATATTATTTACAAAGGATTTTAAATTAGATTATTATTTACTGATTATAATTAAAAGCTTGGTAAAATTTGATATCTCCTTGGTATACCAATTTTGAGAAATTCAAAAAAATAATATCAAAAATTAATTAATTAAATTTGTTAATTATTCTGAAATTATAATCAAATTAATAAACCTTCTTATTTTAAAAGAATTTAAGATAAAATTTACGATTTCAATTACTGTTTAATTTGAAATTCTGTCTTTCATTGTGCTCTTGATTTTTAAAACCTTTGAAAATAATCAAACAGTTCTCTAATCGATATCAAATATTACGTCTTAGTAAATAAAACAGTTTGCATATTAATGATAGGAAAATGTAAAACATTTTTCTTCTTTGCCTTATATCTCGGTTATAATTAAAAATTCTTCTTTTAATTCATCAATTATTTTCGTCATTCTTAATTAACCATACACCCAAAAGGCAATTAATTTAATCTAACCTACATTCTTTTATCCTCATTTTAAACCAGAAACTCACTGTCTGAAATTACTTTCCGAAACTACAGAATTTTACAACTAATTGAAATTCTCTATGCAATGTATTTACTTAAGTTTATAAATGATGCATTGATTACATGATTTATGATACATAAAATTTTTTTTTACAAAATGAAAACAGGTGATTCTGCAGATATATCTACCAAATATTTGATTAAATTTCTATGAGAGAGTTTCAAAATAAAATCATTGTTTGTTGGAAGACTGATGAGGCAGACCGCTTGCATGTAATGAATCACCCGGATTTGCCAGCGATCTGTTCGCCATCATGTTCATCTCGTGTTTTATCAAGCTACCTCTCAAACGCTCAGTCTGGATAATGGCATGGCGGAGGAACAATTCATCAGCTTCCCAACTCCATTCAGAAAGCTGTTCAGTTGGTTTTCCGTGAATATGTTCTGATGCAATTTCAAGTTTTATTCATAATTTATGAATAATTTTCGTTGTAATTCTTTTAAATTAATTTTTTATTCTTTATTCTCTCAGGTAAACTTATTGATAAAAATAAAGTTGGTTATCTTTTCTTTACTTAACAGAAATTAAGATTGAAAAATTATTTCGAATAAATGTCAGTAGAGAATTATTGAAGATAAAAGTTGTTTTTGTAATTTTCGCGGACTATTTTAAACGATGCGCTTTTAGTAAGCCCTATTAAATAAATTGATTTTTTATTAGAAATTTTTTAGATTGGGCATGTATTTTTTAATGTATTTTTTAAAAGTTTATATAATATAGAACTCGAGTTTCTATTGGATAGTATATTTATTTATATGGAATAATTAACATCAAACTGAACTAGTTTTAAAAAATTGTAGAGCATATGGCAAAAAACTTTTATATGGAAACTTTCGAAGGTAAGTAACTGGATCAAACATAAATATAATAAATATACATAAAAAAATTAGTTGCTAACTTAATAAAATTATTGTCAAGTGCTTTTTTTACAGTAATTTTAATAATAATTGTTCAAATTTGCTTTCGGAAATAGTATTATATGCCTTTTGTTCATCATTTTAATGGATGAAAATGTTCTTGATATCCGTAGTCTGCTTTTCCAATCCATTTGCTGACTACACATTAGATGAATATCTAACTTCTCTCTATTCGAAAAATATTCCATTTCGAACAACAACAAAGTCGCAGAAAAAGTGTTCAAGCAGGTGCACACTGTTAAAAAATCAGATATTATCTACAATCTTAAATAAATATATACGTTTTTATATTTATTTGCAATGTACATATACCTTTCTACTCTTTTTATAAGTTTTTAATTGCCAAAATTAATTTAGTAAATGGAATAAATCATTAATCTTATTTATTGTTAATCTATTTAATAATAATAACTTACGTTAAACATGTCTTTTAACTAATTGAGAATTTTATTTATTAATTATTATCCTTTTTTGTCCCTTAAAAATTAATTGCTTAAAAATATTTAATATATTATTTACGAAGGATTTTAAATTAGATTAATATTTAAGCATACTAAGCATAATTCCTAAGCATACTATTACTATGATATTCGAAAATAAAAAAAAGATCAAAAATGGATTAATTAAACTAGTTATTTATTCTGAAATTATAATCAAATTAATATGCTTCCTTAATTTAAAAGAATTTAGATAAAATTTACATTTTCAATTAGTGTTTAATTTGAAATTCCGTCTTTAATTATGGTCTTGATTTGTAAACCATTGAAAATAATTCAAACTGTTCTATAATCGATATCAAATATTGCGTCTTAGTAATGAAAACAGTTTGCAAATTTATGATAGGAAAATATGAAACATTTTTCTTCGTTGCATTATATCTTGGTTAGAATTACAAACTTTTCTTTTAATTCATCAATTAGTTTTGTCATTATTAATTAATTATACTCCAAAAGGCAATTAATTTATTCTAAGCTGCATTCTTTTATCCTCATTTTAAACCAGAAACTCACTGTCTGAAATTACTTTCCGGACTACAGAATTTTACAATTAATTGAAATTCTCTACTTAATTTATTTATCTAAGTTTATAAATGATGCATTGATTACATGATTTATAATAAATTAAAAATTTTTTTAACAAAATAAAACAGGTGATCTGCAGATATATCCAACAAATATTTAATTAAATTTGTAGGAGAGAGTTTCGAAACGAAATCATTGTTGCTGGTAGACTGATGAGGCAGGCTGCTTGAATATGATGAATCACCCGGATTTGCAAGCGATCTGTTCGCCATCATGTTCATCTCGTGTTTTATCAAGCTACCTCTCAAACGCTCACTCTGGATAATGGCATGCCGGAGGAACAGTTCATCAGCTTCCCAACTCCATTCAGAAAGCTGTTCAGCTGTTTTTTTGGTGAATATGTTCTGAGTAATTTCAAATTTTATTCATAATTTATGAATTATTTTCGTTGTAATTCATTTAAATTGATTTTTATTCTCTATTCTCTCAGGTAAGCTTATTGATAAAAATGAAGGTTAAGCATCTTTTCGCTTTTCTTAACATAAATTAAGGTTGAAAAATTATTTAGAATAAATGTCAATAGAGAATTTTTGAGGATAAAACTTGTTTTTGTAGTTTTCGATGACCATTTTAAACTATGTGCGTTTAGTAAATCATATTAAATAAATTGCTTTTTATTAGTAATTTTTTAGCTTGGATATGTCTTTTTTTTTTCTAATTTTTTAAAAGTTTAAATTGTATAGAACTCGAGTCTATACAATTTGTATAATTTCTATTGCGTAGTATATTTATTTATACGGAATAATTAGGAAATCTTGGAACTTTTTTATAGAGTGGTAGAACACATTTGTGGTTCTAGTGGTTCTTTTTTTTATGTGAAAATATTCGGAGGTAAATAACTAGTTGAAACACAAATACAGAGAACACAATAATTACACAAATACACAAATAATTAGATACGAAAAAAAATTAGTTGTTTACTTATAGAATTATTTGCAGGCTTTTTTATTTACTGCAATATTTACAAAAATCGTTCAAATTTGAGTTCACCGACAATATTGTATGCATTTTGTTCCACATTTTTATGGAGGAAAGTGTTCTTGATATCCGTTGTCTGTTTTGCTGCTGGCCATACATTAGATGAATATGTGAATTCTCGGTATTCGTAAAAATATTCCATTTCGAAGAACAAAAAGTTAGAAAAAAATGTGTTCAAGCAGATGCATAATGTTATCAGGAGGCAAACTTTATAATGTCTTCCAATCAACTACATACATCTACTTTTCTCCAGCAGTACATCAGTGTGTACGATCACTTCGTCAATGATGACAATATATATTACTATGTACATTGTACGTGGACCTTCACCATGGTGTGCAAGAAAAGATCCTTCTTTGGTGAGTGTTCAAACCTCACTTTCATAAGTGTGCATAGCTACACTGTAGACCCGGTTTATCCTGGCTGTGGCATGGATGTTTGTTAGTGCTTCGGAATCCACGTTAAATTGTAGTTCTCGATCTAATTAGCACTAGTGTGCAAAGAATGACCGTAGAGCGACAAACCAAATCAAACCAAACCAATACATAGTACTGATGAACTGAACTTATTGAAGAGTTAATGAATTGCAGCTGCCAACTAAACTGTTCGTTTTTCATCCATGATTAGAAGTTTCTTACCAATTCCATGTGTTGAGTTGCATACAACTATCATATCATAGTCGGCTGATATATTTTTTTTTTTTGTTCGTCAACTTCACGGATTTGGTGATCGGTAAAAAATATTTAATTTATTATTTACAAAGGATTTGAAATTAGAGTATTATTTACTGATTATAATTAAAAGCTTGGTAAAATTTGATGTTTCCTTGGTATACCAATTTTGTGAAATTTCAAAAAAATAATATCAAAAATTAATTCATTAAATTAGTTAATTATTCTGAGATTATAATGAAATTAATATATCTTCTTATTTTAAAAGAATTTAAAATAAAATTTACGATTTCAATTACTGTTTAATTTAAAATTCTGTCTTTAATTGTGCTCTTGATTTGTAAAATCTTGGAAAATAATTCAAACTGTTCTTTAATCGATATCAAATATTACATCTTGGTAATTAAAACAATTTACAAATTAATGATAGATAAATGCAAATCATTTTTCTTCGTTGCATTATATCTTGGTTATAATTACAAACTTTGCTTTTAATTCATCAATCAGTTTTGTCATTATTAATTAATTATACACCCAAAAGGCAATTAATTTAACCTAAGCTGCATTCTTTTATCCACAATTTAAACCAGAAACCAACTTTCTGAAATTAATTTCGGAAACTACAGAATTTTACAACTCATTGAAATTCTCTATGTAATTTATTTACCTAAGTTTATAAATGATGCATTGATTACACGATTTATAATAAACTAATTTTTTTTTACAAAATGAAAACAGGTGATTCTGCAGATATATCCACCAAATATTTAATTAAATTTGTATGAGAGAGAGTTTCGAATTGAAATCATTGTTGACGGAAAGCCGCCTGCATGTGATGAATCACCCGGGTTTGCAAGCGATCTGTTCGACCTCATGTTCGTCTCGTGTTTTATCAAGCTACCTCTCAAACGCTCAGTTAGGATGATGGCATGGGAGGAACAATTCATCAGCTTCCCAACTTTATTCAGAAAGCTGTTCAGTTATTTTTTCGTGAATATGTTCAAAGGAATTTCAAGTTTTATTCATAATTTATGAATTATTTTCGTTGTAACTCTTTTAAATTAATTTTTATTCTTTACTCTCTCAGGTAAACTTATTGATAAAAATGAAGGTTCAGCATCTTTTCTTTACTCAACAGAAATTAAGGTTGAAAAATTATTTAGCATATATGTCAGTAGAGAATTTTAAGAATAAAACTTGTTTTTGTAATTTTCGATGACCATTTTAAATCATGTGGGTTTAATTAAACAAGTAAATTGCTTTTATGTTAGAAATTGTTTAGCTCAGGTTAATATTATATTAATAATCATTAATTATTTTATTATTAAACATTAATTATTTTATTATTAATCATTTATTATTTTATTATTAATCATTAATTATTTTATTATTAAGCCTTAATTACTTTATTATTAATCATTATTATTATATTATTAATTATTATAAATATGTATTTAAATAATTCTATTTTTTTCCTATTTTCTTGAAAGTGTAAGTAGTATAGAACTCGAGTTTCTATTGCGTGACATATTTATATATACATAATAATTAAGAACTCATAGATTTTTTTTTTTAAAGAGGGCAAAACAAAATAATTCTGTAAAATTCTGTTGATAGCTGAAATATAAAAATGAAGAGGAGTAACTCAGTATTCTAGAATTTTAATCAGAAATAGAGTTATAAACTAGTTAATTATAAACTAGTTTTAGTGTTTAATTAGATATATTTTTTTAGAAATAAACACAATAGCGTTTTGAACTAAATGTTATAAACCACAAGAATTTAAAATATTCAATAAAACTTACATTTTTTTTCAAAATGTTTGGATAAATATAGAAAAGGTTAAAAAAAAAAACCAAAAAGATTTAAATACGTGGTAAACTATTTTATGCATACATTATCATTTTATGGATATATATTAACAAAATTAAATATCTATAAAATTACAGGGAAGTAAAAATTCAAATCCCATTTCTGTACATCATTTACATAAATGACATCCCATAGACTCGCACGATAAAACTCAGTCTTGGCCACACGACTATACTCATTCAATGTCGACAGTTAAATATTCTTTGAAAAAAATCTACAGCATTATATCACTGATTTAGAAAATTACTAAATTGATTGGAGAACCCAATTTTACATTGATAAGACCGAAGCAATACAGTTTACTCGCAAAATCACGGTTGATTACTAAATTAATCAACAGGTAAACCGAAGTAAATTATTTAGAAGTAATTCTTGATAGGAAATTACATTATAATAGTCATTGAAAATCTCTGAAATAAATTAAGCACTAAACTTCGTATCCTTTATCCCCCTCTCATTTGCAGAGACTCTAATATTTAACTAGACAACAAAAGCCTCATTTATATTACCTTCATTCATAATTAATATTATACACCAGAGCAGTATGGAATTCTACAGCTAAGGCGTACTTGGAAATCTTTTAAAGTTCGGGAAAACAAAATCTTTAGTATGATTACCAACACCACATGGTACTTAAGGAATGAGGCAATATCACTCCCTACAATTTTCTTTCCAGAGTGGGGTTGTAATCTGTATTTACAATTTCAATCAATTTGTTTATAATTATCTGTTAAATGTTGAGAATACTGAATTAAAAAATCTTCCAAACTACAATCCCAGTCTGCTGGAAAGCAGTTAAAGACCAAAACGTTTTTAACTGATTCCCAGATATGAACATTTCTGAAATATCAATACTATATTCCAACTTTGCTTCAGAATTTCAATGCTTATTGACTAACATCTCTTGGGGTTTTTTTTTAATTTTGCGGCCTTTAATTTTAATTTTAATTGCTTTTAATTTTTTAAATCTTAAGATTTCTAAGTTTTTAATTCCACTCTAATTTTATTTTATATTTCCGTAATTAAATTTTTGAGTGAATAGGATTATTTATCTCTTTTAATCTATTACATTTACCTTCTTTGCTTTAAATTTTAAACAAAAATGGGAGTTTTATTAAACTTAAATTTTAACAAATAGTCAAAAGAAATAAACTAATGCAACTTTTCTATACAGTTCAAGATACGAGGTAGAGGTCGCGACTGAGGTACTCTATCAAATCCCAAACACCGAAAATTATCAACATTAAATAAAGATCAAATTATCTTTCTAAATAGTCGTTCATTAAAACTTTATCAAGTGGCTAACAACAAAATACACTGAAGTGACAAAAGTCATGGGATAGCAATATGCAAATTTTCAGATGGCAGTAGCATCGCGTAGAACAGGTATAAATGCGCAGTGCTTTCATTTCTGTTCAAGTTATTCATGTGAAGAGGTTTTGACGTGATGATGGCCGCACGACGGGAATTAACAGACTTTGAACGCGGAATGTTAGTTGGATCTAGACGCATGGGTCATGCCATTTCGGAAATCGTTAGGGAATTCAACATTCCCAGATCCACTGTGTCAAGAGTGTGCCGAGAGTATGAAATTTCAGGCATAACATCCCACCATGGACAGCGCAGTGGTCGACCGCCTGCACTTAACTACCGAGACCGGCGACGTCTGCAAATAGTCGTTAATTCTAACAGACAAGCAACACTGCGTCAAATAACCGCAGAAATCAATGTGGGACGTACAAGGGACTTGTCTGTTAGAACTGTGCGGAGAAATTTGGCTTTCTTGGGCTATTTCAACAGAAGACCGACTCGAGTGCCTTTACTGACAGAACGACATCGCTTGCAGCGACTCTCGTGGGCACGTGAGCATATCGGTTGGTCCCTAGATGAATGGAAAACCGTGGCCTGGTCCGATGAGTCACGATTTCAGTTGGTAAGAGCTGATGGTAGGGTTCGAGTGGGGCGCAGACCCCACGAAGCCATGGACCCAAACTGTCAGCAAGGCACTGTTCAAGCTGGTGGTGGCTCCGTAATGGTGTGGGCTGTTTTTTCATGGCATGGACTTGGTCCTCTGGTGCGACTGGACCGAACATTGACTGGAAATGCTTATGTTCAGCTACTTGGAGATCACTTGCAGCCATTCATGGACTTCATGTACCCAAACAATGATGGGATTTTTATGGATGACAATGCGCCATGTCACCGGGCCACAACTGTTCGCGATTGGTTTGAAGAACATTCTGGACAATTCCAACGAATGATCTGGCCACCTAGATCGCCCGACAAGAATCCCATCGAGCATTTATGGGACATCATCGAGAGGTCTGTTCGTGCCCAAAATCCTGCATCATCAACGCTTTCACAATTATGGACGTCTATCGAGACAGCATGGCTCAATATTCCTGCAGAAGACTTCCAACGACTTGTTGAGTCCATGCCACGTCGAGTTGCTGCACTTCGCCGGGTGAAAGGAGGGCCGACACGATATTAAGAGGTATCCCATGACTTTTGTCACTTCAGTGTAATTATAATCGAAAATCGCGACAAATTGAAAAGGCTCTGAAAAACGTTTATTAAAAAAATTGAATAATATTTATCCAATTATATATTAATCACTAATTTATGTATGAGATTCATAAATCAACACCGAGTGAAATTATATTTACTATAGAAAAGCGAAATTTGCATCATAATGCAAATAATTTAAATATCCCCATTACCAAATTTGAATACATTTTCCCCCAACTGAAATAATCAGAAAAAATTGGAGAACTTCCAGATGTGTGAATATTAATAATAATAATGAAAATTATTGCCTTTAATATTGTTGTTATGTACACAAGGTTTTTCTAAATCAGTCCCATGTTAAAGATTTCTGAACTTTGGTATTAAGGGAAAAGCGTATTTAATTTGTTTGTTATTCATTAGGGTTTGGTGGTATTTTTCTTTCTTTTTTTTACTGTAGGAGGCCTTATTTTTTTAGAACATTTGACCTTAGTTTATTAATCAGAAAAGTGAAACACGTTTAGTTTTTCACGTGTAGAAGAAAATAGTGATTATTTATAATGTATGGATTAGTCTTATAGAAGATACTTCAGAAGCTAAAGTGATTTACTTTTACAAAGAATATTAACTAAAACAAGTAATACAAAAAAAAGTTTATAAATAAAGTTGAAATTTCTCTCTTATATCTGGCGCCATTTATTGGGAGATACATACAACTTAAATCTGAAAAAAAAATTAAAATTAACTAATTAAATTTAATTAATGAATTAATATTTGAAAAAACTGCATTAACATCAAGTGTCATCCACTACAAGTTCAAAACAAAGCATTTGAACTTGAGTGGATGAATAAAAAGTATTTTATTAGCGATTGAAAATTTGAACAAGATATATATAGGGAGAGTGTGAGCTAATAGAAGGAATTGAAAAAATTCATCGATGAAGTAAAATGTGTAATTAAAAATACTGGCACCAGATGGCTGAGTGACTAGCACTCTGGTTCTTGGTGCCACAGGTTTCGGGTTTGGGTACCGGCGGTGCCATGGATGGATGTTTGTAGGGTTCGGAATCCTAATATGAATGCAGGGCTGGCAACTCTATCCATTAAAAAATAACATCTCCTGTCTCTAAATCTGCCGGTAGCCTTGGCTCAAATGGGGCTGTTGCGCTTCTTGGCTTGCGATTTAGAACAAATATAAAGTATTCGTAAAGAATTATTTTGTATATTTCATGTGTTTAAAATTGTATATATAAAGACGTTAGTGCACATTTAGTTAAATAAATTTCAATGAATTTAATAATTTTTAATTGACAAATATCTTAAGGAAAAATATTAGATATATTTTACAACGAAGTTGGGCTATAAAATAATGTAGAATTTATTATCTTAAAAAATATAAATCAGGCCTTTTAAATTATATGGATTTGTGCCTTGTTTTCAAACCTTTAGGCAAATACATTAACAATACAATAACACAAGCATATAACAATTTGAGTTTTTTAATGTCTAGTATAAATAATTTAAATATCCCCATTACCAAATTTGAATACATATTGAATACATTTGAATATATATTTATACTATAATAAATCCCTAAATTGTATACTAATTATAAATACCAATTTACAAAGATTACAATAAATAATTTGTATGTTTCATACATGGAGTTTAAAAAGTATAATCTTTGATGTCGAAAGATGTAGCGCTTAATGTGCTTTCTCAAATTTTCAATTTCCCAATTTCTCGACAAAATTAAACTAATTAATATGAAACATTCTGTTATGGATGTTTGTATATAATTTTAAAATTACTTTACAGATCATTACATCAAATTAATAATTATTTAAATACCACACACTATTAAAATCTTTAGTTAAGTATTCTAATAATCTACATCAATATCTGACAGCCGAAAGCTAAACAAGCGTCTGGAAGACAACACGAGAGGTAATACTGTCTTTATTATTAGCGAAGGATTTTGCAAAAAGATATTTGATCTCTTAATCCATGCATTAATTTTTCTCCGCTTAATTAGTCCATCACTTGCTCGCAGATTGGCGTCTAATTTAATCGTAACCGTATCCACTGACCGCTTTTGAGGTCACTTTGTAATCAAACTCCTACCTTAAGTGAAATTCTTCACTAATTTGAATTTTGAATGGAGTTCTCAAAATATGAATCCATGATTAGATGCCATGGTAAGGAATCAGGTGACAAAATTTTCGTTTCGATAATGCTGCTTAAATATAGATTGATATTAATATGGTTGGTTATCTATTTTATGGTTATACATTTGGTTATGGTTGGTATATATATTTATTGATAAATATTTCAAATTGTGTTTGATATTCGGTAATACTTTGATACAAATAAAATGCTCCGAATATCTGAAAGTTATGTCAGTATATTCCTTTTACCTAATAGCTTTGCTAATTTATTTTAGTTTTTTTCAAGTGAATGATTTTAATCATTTGCCCAATTAATTAATTGATATTTTCTGAATGTAAAATTTTATAAAATTTTTATTCTCACTGTTATGCGCTACTGGTTCTTTGTTTTATTTTACATTTAAAAATTTTCAATATTAATTAAAAATTTAGACTAGGCAAGTCATTTTTCAGCTATTTATAAATATTTATTATATTAAGTAGACAGTTATAAACACTGAATTCAAAATTTATCCAAATTGATTTAATTGATATATATATATATATATATATATATATATATATATTGATATTGAGAAATTGATATTCAGAATCATATCTTATTTTTCTTTAACACATGGACAGTCCAAGGATTGCATGGTCCATGTGTTCAAAAGAAATAATATTTGATTCTGAATACTCAAGTGAGATTATCTTTATGATAAACTCAGACAAAGCTTTTTTCAAGAGATCCTTTGTACCAATATAAACACCCATGATTAACAATTGTCATTCATGGGATAAGGGGAAGTTTTCCAGGATTTTTATAGGACACATTGTCGTGCACAAGGGATTTGTGCACCTCCAGCATTGCAAATATCTCACAGGTATCTCCGGTCTGTGCTCAGATTCCCATGAAGAAAATGTGGTGTGTTAAAAGGTAAAAAATTCGGAAGTTGTTTTAAAGTGTACACAAAAGTTGTATCTCATCTAAGTATTGTATTAGATGCCTGAGCAGTGGCGCATTGAAATGAAGATGGCCTACGAAGAAATGTAAGGATTTCTTACAAAATAGTTCTGTACAGAGGAAAGCACCACTTTTATATCCCTGGTTCACTGCAGTCCGATCACTTCCTAATGGTAATTGTGCAGTCATATAAATATTAATGTCTTTTGCACAACAGGTTATTAGTTGCATGTGCACTGCATATTTGCTGTCAGATCTTTGTACGGGGACATTCATTCTTTAGACACTCTTTGCTGATGCTACGCGCCCACGATGTTCTTTCAAATTAAAATTTGATCTGTTGGAGTGCCGAAACACAGATATATGATCATCTAAGTGTTTCCCAAATAAAATTTAATTTTCTGCAAAACTTTTCTCTGCTGATTTTTTAAAAATTTTAAGTTGCTAAAATAAAAACAAAATCTTTAAGTATTTGAATCTGAGATAAGCTGCGTCAAATCTTCTAGTTTATAATAAAACTATCAATGGTATACAATAAACTAATAAATGTTTATGTGTTTCCAAATTTTTTTGTCTAAGCAAGCTGAAACAATAAACTTTAAACGTTAAATACTTCAATCAATAAATAAATGAGCGCATCTCATTTAAACAAAATGGTTCGTTTTTTAAAAGTATAATATTAAAAAAGTATTTATTTCAATATTTATATGTATATAGAATTTACGCCTAATAGTTAATACACCAAAACCATATGTTAATGAGTGCTATATTTTTAAAATAAATATTTTTTTTTTGTAAATTTATTGCATGTGTGTAACATTTTAAGAATTTAACACACTATCGAGTATTACTATGAAATAAAATATGTAAAAATTAAAAAAAAACATACAAAAATACATAAGCATAATAAAATTTTAAACAAAAAAAGTTATATTAGAAATTTAGCCAATTTTTTTTAAATAATGATAAATATGATGCAAAGTTTACAATTTTAAATTAATAAATATTATTAAAATGGTATCTCTGATATTATCAAAATGATGTAATTTTAAAACAAACTTCCAAATAATTGAATTAACTTATATAGGTACAAACAACCATGCTAAAATGAGCGTTGAGTAAAGACTTGTCCGAGTAAGCAATACATACAATAGTTACTTGTAATTGACTTGAAGTGCATTGGTAATCCTTTTCAAATCCAAATGTAATGGGAAATGAAATCCATGTGATACAAAATGAATTGAAATTGCGAATTTACGAATAGCTTTATTGGAATGCAAATACCATGCATCTAATAAACATAATTGTTTGGAGGGAACGTGAAAAGCATCTAAACACAAAACATACCCTTGGGGTATCTTTTGCAATTTGTTTATTTTAAAGAAGAAGGTTACAAATTCATAGAAAAGGTCAGGTAAATTTGTCTTCTTTTTTTTAAACAATTAACAGAAAAATTTTTCTAGCATTGATATACACTGAAGTGACAAAAGTCATGGGATAGCAATATGCAAATTTTCAGATGGCAGTAGCATCGCGTAGAACAGGTATAAATGCGCAGTGCCTTCGCAGAGCTTTCATTTCTGTTGAAGTTATTCATGTGGAAGAGGTTTTGACGTGATGATGACGCACGACGGGAATTAACAGACTTTGAACGCGGAATGTTAGTTGGAGCTAGACGCACGGGTCATGCCATTTCGGAAATCGTTAGGGAATTCAACATTCCAAGATCCACTGTGTCAATAGTGTGCCGAGAGTATGAAACTTCAGGCATAACATCCCACCATGGACAGCGCAGTGGTCTACCACCTGCACTTAACGACCGAGACCGGCGACGTCTGCAAAGAGTCGTAAATTCTAACAGACAAGCAACACTGCGTCAAATAACCGCAGAAATCAATGTGGGACGTACAAGGGACTTGTCTGTTAGAACTGTGCGGAGAAATTTGGTTTTCTTGGGCTATTCCAGCAGAAGACCGACTCGAGTGCCTTTACTCACAGAACGACATCGCTTGCAGCGACTCTCGTGGGCACGTGAGCATATCGGTTGGTCCCTAGATGAATGGAAAACCGTGGCCTGGTCCGATGAGTCACGATTTCAGTTGGTTAGAACTGATGGTAGGGTTCGAGTGTGGCGCAGACCCCACGAAACCATGGACCCAAACTGTCAGCAAGGCACTGTTCGAGCTGGTGGTGGCTCCGTAATGGTGTGGGCTGTTTTTTCATGGCATGGACTTGGTCCTCTGGTGCGACTGGACCGAACATTGACTGGAAATGCTTATGCTCAGCTACTTGGAGATCACTTGCAGCCATTCATGGACTTCATGTACCCAAACAACAATGGGATTTTTATGGATGACAATGTGCCATGTCACCGGGCCACAACTGTTCGCGATTGGTTTGAAGAACATTCTGGACAATTCCAACGAATGATCTGGCCACCTAGATCGCCCGAGATGAATCCCATCGAGCATTTATGGGACATCATCGAGAGGTCTGTTCGTGCCCAAAATCCTGCACCATCAACGCTTTCACAATTATGGACGTCTATCGAGACAGCATGGCTCAATATTCCTGCAGAAGACTTCCAACGACTTGTTTAGTTCATGCCACTTCGAGTTGCTGCACTTCGCCGGACGAAAGGAGGGCCGACACGATATTAAGAGGTATCCCATGACTTTTGTCACTTCAGTGTATATACTATGTTAAAAAAATGTTATTCACATTTTATATTTCTCTTATTCGTTCTGACCTGACAATACGGCGTGCATCCACTAGGGTTTCATTTACACGACGCGCCGGAATCTCATTCTGTGGTTACTCAAGGCTGACCTTTGAATTCTTGATTTACTGTGTTCTGCTATTGTTCAGACTATTCCTGCATTAAACGACGCAATCGCTGGAAGCAAATGTCGAACGATCTTTAGATTTGACCATTCTACTCTAATTATTCCTATTCAAAGTCCTCTCACACAAAGATGCCATATGCTAATACTGTGCGCGAGGTGTTAGTTCAAATTTAAATTCCCACGAAATTTATTCCCTAGAATTTTAAGTTGAGATTATATTCATTCAGTGCGGACCAACATTTTATCATTTGCATGTTGGACTGAAAGGTATTAGCATAGGGAATTGCGTATTAGTCAGATAATTCTGTCTCGGTGTATCGATTTTCTTTGTCTTAAAATGCATTAATTTTATATCAAAGAATCGAATTTCAAAGGAGATTTTGCAGTAAATCTCACACAATTTTTGTTCTTGTCGGTGGAAAATCTTGAAGGGGTAAACATAAGTCTTTGCTTTCCAATCGAACTAAATACCATGTTAATCATAAAAATTCACCTCAACAAAGATACACGTTTGTAGCTGTAGCTGTTATTCAATGAAATTCATTAAAACAAGGTTAGTTTAGGGATTAGGGTTAATTAAGTGATAGAGATTTTTTACGAAATAATTTAGGTATTGAGATTACTTAATTTAGAGATCAAATAAAACATTATAGAAATTATTCATAACACACTATATTTAATATTCAAAAACATATTTTTTTGGACAATGCATAATATTAGACAGTATTTCGAATTTCAAAATAAAAGCAAGTGCAAAAATCTTTATGAATATTTATAATAAAAGGTACAAACAATATCAACACTAAATTTATCCCTTTAATTCTGTACTCATTTAACACTGTCATTGAAAGCAAATTTTCTGAAGTGTTATAAAATGAATAAAGTTTTCTGTTTTATTCAATATCAAAGAAAGTTTTTACTTGGGCAGAGTGGCAAAAAAATGGCATTTTTGAACATTTCTGTAGAAATAGGGAGTATTGGTGTTTGTCGTAGTTCGTATTAATCAAAAATTTTATTAATCTTTGTAGTTACAGAAAATAATGGTTACAGTAAAAAAGAAATAAACTGAGGAATTAAATTGAAATTAACAGATGCAATAAATTGTTTGTTCACATTTCATAAAATTTATTTCTTAATCAAACTAATTATGTAGAATTACTCTTATGAAATACAAAATAAAATTAAAGTTAATCCAAACACATTAAATACTATTTTATTTCGTTATAGTGTTGTAACAATATGTTTAAAATTAATATTAATAGCTAACAAAAAGAAAAGACATATGGAATATTAAAACGCAACCCTGTCCAATTTTTTTCTCAAATGTACAGTTCCTTTTTTTTTACTAAATGAACAAAAATAAGGTAACTTTAATTTTGACAGAAAGAAAACAATTTTACGAATATATTTCATGGATTTATGAGAAAAAGATTAAATGCTAAGAAGTAGAGTTTAAAATATAAAATTGCCCCATCACTTTGAAGCAATATAAGACAAGTATTCATAAAAGAATCAAAAAAGAGAATAACCATCTTTTGTCCTTGACAGAGAAGAGTTTCTTTGATTACAAAATAAGCTATATTAAAATGGGGGGAAACAAACTAGACCTAGAATATCAATAAAACTGTTGTATAACAAAAGATAATTCTTTTAAAGAACCATTATATTCCCCGCTAGGGTAGAATGCCAAAAATTTACAAAGGACGCTGCGCTAAAACTCTTTCTTGAAAATTGAAAAGATGTAAGAGTTTCATTTCTTCATCTTCATTGTAGTAGATATTGGAAAACTCATATTGATGTCGAATATTTTATTACGATCTTAAACTCGAGTGCAGAAGAGTAAAAATTTTTATCTATCTCAAGAACTGAAAGAAACTTGATCGAATTGTTTGAAGCACAACAATAAAAAGTTTTAGAGGGAACAAACTCATTTTAGGAGTTATATTTCAAGAAGAATGAAATCCTCCTCCCAAATAAAAAAGAAAGTGAGAGCTCATTAATATTGGTTATGAGTCATATTTTCGATTGAATCAATTACGCAAAATATTTGAACAATTATGGTTGTACCATTAAAAGGATTTATTTAAATTAAACTCTTATTCTAAAATAATTAAATGAGTAGCTATATTCAAACGGTTTTATGTTATGTTAGTAACTCCACATCTTGGTCAATGAATCAATCATTGAATCAATTACGTAAAATCTTTTGGTCAATTATGGTTGTACTATTAAAAGGATTTATTTTCATTAAATTCTTATTCTAAAATAATTAAATGAGTAGCTATATTCAAACGGTTTTATGTTATGTTAGTAACTCCACATCTTGGTCAATGAATCAATCATTGAATCAATTACGTAAAATCTTTGGGCAATTATGGTTGTACTATTAAAAGGATTTATTTTCATTAAATTCCTATTCTAAAATAATTAAATGAGTAGCTATATTCAAACGGTTTTATGTTATGTTAGTAACTCATCATCTTGTCAATGAATCAATCTTGGTCAATGAATCAATCATTGAATCAATTACGTAAAATCAAACGGTTTTGGGTAACTCCAATTATGGTTGAATCAACATTGAATATTAAAATCTTTTGGATTTATTTTCATTAAATTCATATTCTAAAATAATTAAATGAGTAGCTATATTCAAACGGTTTCATGTTATGTTAGTAACTCCACATCATTGTAATCTTGGTCAATGAATCAATCATTGAATCAATTACGTAAAATCTTTGGGCAATTATGGTTGTACTAATAAAAATATTTATTTTCATTAAATTCCTATTCTAAAATAATTAAATGAGTAGCTATATTCAAACGGTTTTATGTTATGTTAGTAACTCCACATCTTGGTCAATGAATCAATCATTGAATCAATTACGTAAAAATTTGGGCAATTATGGTTGTACTATTAAAAAAGGATTTATTTTCATTAAATTCCTATTCTAAAATAATTAAATGAGTAGCTATATTCAAACGGTTTCATGTTATGTTAGTAACTCCACATCTTGGTCAATGAATCAATCATTGAATTAATTACGTAAAATCTTTGGGCAATTATGGTTGTACTATTAAAAGGATTTATTTTCATTAAATTCCTATTCTAAAATAATTAAATGAGTAGCTATATTCAAACGGTTTCATGTTATGTTAGTAACTCCACATCTTGGTCAATGAATCAATCATTGAATCAATTACGTAAAATCTTTGGGCAATTATGGTTGTACTATTAAAAGGATTTATTTTCATTAAATTTTTATTCTAAAATAATTAAATGAGTAGCTATATTCAAACGGTTTTATGTTATGTTAGTAACTCCACATCTTGGTCAATGAATCAATCATTGAATCAATTACGTAAAATCTTTGGGCAATTATGGTTGTACTATTAAAAGGATTTATTTTCATTAAATTCCTATTCTAAAATAATTAAATGAGTAGCTATATTCAAACGGTTTTATGTTATGTTAGTAACTCCACATCTTGGTGACCCCGATACTGGTGTCTTTGGTGAAAGATTGATTTTGCAAATATGTTCATTGGATTTGGTTTATCACTCTACGGTTATTTCAACGATTTCATCTAAATGTATTTGCTTTCTGACTAAATGTGCGTCGATAAATATATTATTGTGAGCTGTTTTAAGATTTTTTTTCACCTGCGTATTGATTTTGAAGCATTTTGTGATTTCATGAATCGTGGTGTTATATCGATAGACTTTATTAATTATAATCGATAATCTTTATCATTAGTTTATATCGATAATCTCCGTTATTTATAGCAAGGTTTGGTTTGTCGCTCTATGGAAATTTTTGCACACTTTAGGCTGATTAGACCAGGATCTACAGTTTAACGTGAAATCTGAACCCCTAATGTCACAGCCAGGATTCGAATCTAAAGCTTGTGGTACCCATGGCCAGAGCTCTAGTCAATTGTCCATCAGGCCACTGTTGAATGTATAGTGAAATTTACGTAAGTTTCAAATGGCATTTATAAAGGAATACGGCACTTTTAATTTAAATTGGGTAAATAATATTGTTAGAAAGTAGGTAAAAGAAGGTAATTTCGATCGTTTTGCAATAGGAACGTATGGTCACATCCTCATTTTGATAATGCATCATTTTTTCAGTGATTGCATGAGTATTTGTTTTGGTTTTGGTTTTTTAATATACCCAGAGCATATGTTGCAACAAAGGACATTATTAAAAATGCAAACTGTGAATGTAACTGCTGTAACAAACTGTATTCTTCTTCCGAAAATATTTCTTTTGTGAGTAGGTATAGGAGAAAATGACAGTTGCAGTAGTTTTTGATGTATTTTTTGATAATTTCCAACTTTTGTACACATTTTAAATACAGTGATTTAATATATTTTTATGTTAAAAAATAAATCATTTCGATTTAAAATGAGTGATTTACAAAATCACAATTATGGCAAAATATAACATAGTGCATTATCATTGGCTACTGTTGTATATCCAGATCTGAGAGCGAACGTGCGAGCTTCTATTAGTAACAAGTCTCGCTCTTGTAAGAGATGCAAATTGACTTGATGACTCGACAGCTCGCTCATTTTCACGCGATAGCTGGACGGAACACTCAATGAATTCAGACTGATTGTGCGGTTCCCTCATTTGTATACTATGATCACGATTATTATACCATAACAATTTGGCTTATTGATCACGAATATTCGTTTTCGGTTAACTATGCAGTTTCTAATTTTTATCTGTTAACATTTTATGTGTATAATAATACATAAGAATACTCTTAGAAATTTTATATAGATATGCCAATGATTCATTAATTTTTTTTTTATCTTTGTAGAATTAAGAAAATCACTTAAATAAGAATTGAATTTTTAAACAAATCTATTTAAATTTTCTGATGAAGAATTAAAAACAATAATAGAATTTCTTGAAAGTTCATTATTCATTTTAGTATGTGTGTTCAAAAATCACGATTGTGTAAATACTTTTTTTTATATTTCTCACTAGCTATATAAGCATAGTTTTGAGGAACCATAGAGAAAAAACTTTTCTTCGTACTCATGTATGGATTTAACTTTTGAATTTATTTACAAATATGCATAGGACAATTAAGAGTAAGAACTTAAATATGAAAATAATACACGAAATTTTCACATAACATGTTGGAAAATGTGAAAGTGAACCTATTTTTTAAATAATAGCTTTCAATATCTGATGTAGAAAAATAAAATAATGGATAAATGAAACTTAATGAATGATTAAAGAAAGTCAATGGAGATACATTAGTAATATAACGTTGTAATAAATTATATAACTGAAATGAAAAATAATTAACTAAAAATAATTGCCTAAAATGAAAAATATTTATTTAAAATATAATGCATTTACAATATAAGTGTATGATAATATTCTTCTGATTCACTAAATTTTACCTAATCAATGGTTAAAAATACTGCAACTCATCTCGAAGTTCCAAGGTGATTTTCATGAACCATGAGTTTCCAGTACATTTGTGTATTCCCTAGTAAGTTGGGAGGGACATTAGATAATGGTATTTCTGTCCCTTTTCGCTGGCTCCATTCTGTTACCCGTGTGTACTTAACTCTTATTCCAAATACATCTGCTCGTCCAACCAAATATTTTATGTATCAATAATTTTTCTTTCAAATAAAAGCAAGCGCTGATTACGCTGAAAATAACAATAGCATTAAAAACACAGAGAGATAGGAAGAGTTATGAAGCAGATTATTTTTACTTAGTCCAATATTTGCAGTGGGGGGGGATCATCAATTCAATATCAATATCAATCAATTCGAAGTCTAGACACTCTCTTTCTTTTACTCTGTCGTTGTAACTACTCTGCATGCTATATATTGCGGATTACTTATTATTTTCACTCCTTTTTTTTCAATTTACACTGCTTGAAGCTTTAAAGATTCAGAAATACTTCAGATTTCATTTATAAGTGTCTGGTTAATAAGTATTCGTCATTATGCGGTCCAAGCATCCTATTACAAATCTGCATTCCAATGAATTCGTCTTTCAGTGCCAGTATCCGAAATCCTCATTCCTTTGCAAAGTTAATAAGACTTTTTCAAAACTAAATAATATGTCTATTTATAGGGACCTGATGGCTGAGTGACTAGAGCTCTGGCGTTAGGTGCTTCGGGCTCGAGCCCCGGTGATGCCATAAATGTCTATAGCGGTTCGGAATCTTTAAATTGTACGCCACCAGTCTAATTTGACGATTGGGCTTAGGGCGGACTCCTACCCATATCCTATCCCGCATATGGAGACATCTCCTATTTCAAAATCTGCTAGTTAGTAGACGATATGGACTGAATTTTACGAAAGTTTTCTCACCATAGAGCGTCCATTCAATTTCACCCACATCATTCCCAAACTGCAAAGGGATAACTCATCTCTAGGTATAGTGATGTGGTGTGGTTTAGTAGTAGTAGTAGTAGTACCAAAGAGTTAGTTAGTTATAAAAAATAGTGTACTGCATTTCATTGAACTTGAATTAACTATTTAAATTAATTGGAAATGAAATTAAATAATATCTTCAATTTCATTTTAATTAAAAATATACTTTTTAATACGCTTTTATTAGCTTCACCTGTATGTTTGTATGTATGTATGTATGTTTGTATGTGTGTATGTTTGTATGTTTGTATGTAACTCACTTTTTGGGCTCGATTTTGGGACTGATGGCGCCATCTACTGGCGAGTCAGTCAACTGATCCGCGATCGAATTGCGCTCTTCCTATTGGCCGAAAATTTCGGTGTCTAAAAGAGGCGGATCTCAAAGGCATAGGAGTGCGATCATGTCGAATTGCGCTCTTCCTATTGGCCGAAAATTTTGGTGGCTAAAAAGAGGCGGATCTCAAAGGCATAGGAGGGCGATCATGTCGAATTGCGCTCTTCCTATTGGCCGAAAATTTCGGTGGGTAAAAAGTATGTAAATTTAGCGGATAAAAGTGGAAAACAAAGTAAAAACAATTATACTTTAAAAAAACTAAAAAAAAATATGCTTTTAGAGTTAATCAGATTAAAAAGTAAAAAATAAATTAATAGTTTAAAAAAACTAAAAAATACGCTTTTAGAGTTAATCAATCTAAAAAGTAAAAAATAATTGTTAACATAAGAATAAAATGACTGACGAGAAAATGAATGTCACTGTTCTAAAAGCGTGGGGTGCTTTGTATGACATTTTTAAACTAACTCTGCATTTCGGAATGAAACTAGTGAGAAATTATAACGATTGATATCGAGCACCCCACGATTTTAGAACAGTGACATTCATTTTCTCGTCAGTCATTTTATTCTTATGTTAACAATTATTTTTTACTTTTTAGATTGATTAACTCTAAAAGCATATTTTTTAGTTTTTTTAAACTATTAATTTATTTTTTATTTATTTGCAACATACCCTTACATATTTACACGTTTCGTAAGTTTTAATTGCCAAAATAATAATAGTAATTAATAAATTCAATTATTTTTATTTATTGTTAATCTATTTTATAATCTCCTAAAATAATTTAAGTTAAATATGCCTTTTAGTTAATTGAGAATTTTATTTATCTATTATTCCCTTACACAGTAATTTGTTAAAAATATTTGATATATTATTTACAAAAGATTTTAAATTAGATTAAAATTTACTGATTATAATTAAAAGCTTAGTAAAATTTGATATTTTCTTAGCATACCAGTGCTGTGATAATTGAAAAAAAAGTAAGATCGCACACTTTTAGTTAATTATTCTGAAATTATAATCCAATTACATTCTTATTTTAAAAGAATAAATATTATTCTTTAAGAGAAAATTATTATTAGAGAAAATTATAATAATTCTTATTAATAAGAATTATTATAATTTTCTCATTTTAAAAGAATTTAAGGTAAAATTTACATTTTCAATTACTGTTTAATTTGAAATTCTATCTTTAATTGTGCTCTTGATTTGTAAAGTTTTGAAAATAATTCAGACACTTCTTTAATCGGTATCAAATATTACGCCTTGGTAATTAAAACAGTTTGCAAATTAATGATTGGAAAATGTAAACCATTTTTCTTCTTTGCATTATATCTTGCTTATAATTAGAAAATTTTGTCTTAATTCATCAATTAGTTTTGCCACTATTAATTAATTATACCCCAAAAGACAATTAATTTAATCTGAGCTGCATTCTTTTATACTCATTTTAAACCAGAAACTCAATTTCTGAAATTCTTTTCCGGAACTACAGAATTTCGCAACTAATTGAAATTCTCTATGCAATTTATTTATACTAAGTTTATAAATGATTCATTGATTACATGATTTATAATAAATTAAAACGAAATGAAAACAGGTGATTCAACAGATATATCTACCAAATATTTAATTAAATTTCTAGGAGAGAGTTTCGAAATGAAATCATTGCTGCTGGAAGACTGATGAGGCAGGCCGCCTGCATGTGATGAATCACCCGGATTTGCAAGCGATCTGTTCGCCATCATGTTCATCTCGTGTTTTATGAAGCTACCTCTCAAACGCTCAGTCTGGATAATGGCATGCCGGAAGAACAATTCATCAGCTTCCCAACTCCATTCAGAAAGTTGCTTTTTTTTGTCGTGAATATGTTCTGAGGAATTTTTCAGTTTTATTCATAATTTATGAATTATGTTCGTTATAATTCGTTCAAATTAATTTTTGGTTTTTATTCTCTCAGGTATAAACTTTTTGATAAAATGAAGGTTAAGCATCTTTTCTTCTCATAACCGAATTTAAGGTTGAACGAACATTTAGAATAATGTGAATAGATAATTTTTGAGGATAAAACTTGTTTTTGCAATTTTCGATGATGATTTTAAACTATGAGGGTTTAGTAACCTGTAAATTGCTTTTATGTTAGAAATTGTTTAGCCCAGGTTAATATTATATTATTAAACATTAATCCTTATATTATTATTTATTATTAATTATTTTTATTATATAATTGATTATTACAATTTTGTATTTAATTTTTTTTCTGTTTTCTTAAAAGTCTAAATAGTATAGAACTCGAGTTTCTATTGCATGACATATTTATTTATACATAATAATTAAGAACTCATAGAAATTTTTTAAAGAGTGGTAAAACAAAATAATTCTGCAAAATTCTGTTGATAGCTGAAATAAAAAAAATGAAGAGGAGTAACTCAGTATTCTAATATTTTAATCAGAAATAGAGTTTAATTTAATCAAAAACAAGTACTAGTATTTACCTAGATATCATTTTAGTAATAAATGCAGCTTATTAAACTAAATATCCTAAACTACAAGAATTTAAAATATTCAATAAATATTACATTTTTTTTGAAAATGTCTAGATAAATATAGAAAAGGTAAAAAAAAAGTACCAAAAAGATTTAAATACATAGGAAACTTTTTTATGCATACATTATCATTTTATTTATAGATATTAACAAAATTAAATTTCTATAAAATTACAGGGAAGTGAAAGTCAAAGCTTTAAGTAATCACAAGAGCCCAGATCACAATATAAGGTAATCATTGAAATGGTAGTTATAACCAAATAAATAATGAGGGATTTGCTTAATCTAATAAACATTTAACTCTTACGGCTAATTTTAAGAAAGTGAAGTGGAAACGAGTTCTGTGCCCCCAGACCTCTTCCTAATTTGGTGAAACAGAACAATAATTTTACTCAAGCTCTCAAGAAGTTATTTGAAGCCTTTGAAGGTGAAATTAATGTTAAGCCTGCCCTGAAAATGTTGAAAATGCTTCCTAATGGTTCGAAGTAGCATCTCTAGATACTTTAGAGAAAACCAAATAGAGCATTTCATATTGACTTCGAAATTCTTCCGGCCAATAAATGTTACATTTAAAGGAATACCAATTAGCACCCCCCCCAAATGATGTAATTAAACTTTATCACATTAAAAAAGTTGATGGAAAATGCCGTCCATCTCAACCAACCAAAATAAAAACAACGTCTGCCTATTTGATAAAATATTAAATTATTTACTCCATAAAGAAATTTATAATTTAATTAAACCTTTGTAACCTTACTTTAGTCATAACTTTTTAGAACTTTTCTACAAATTACTTTTTCAAAGTTTTAAATGCAATTAATTTAATCACAACTCTACTAACTGCGAGTGTAAGACTATATGCTTCAAGTGTGACGAGGAACATTCCCATAAAAATGCTAAATTAAAGAAATTGCTGAAAATACCATCCGCATTAACTGCAGCCGTATCTGCCATGAAATTTCTGAAGATTGACCCAAACTCCAACAAACAAACACTTAAAATAAGGTATGCTTCCTCACGGTAAGTTGACTCTAACTTAAGTTTTGCAACTGAATTGAAAGGATGTCAACCTTTACCCTTACCTTCTCCTGTACCTCAGATTCAAATTAGTTCATTATTCAAGCAAAGCAGGCACCCAAAACTTTCTAAAAATCTATGCATATGATGAGAGAAATTATCTCTCTTCTCATCAATCTTAATGGCCTCGTTAATAAACTTAATTCTGCTCAAAAGAAAATAGATGGGCAACGAGTCTTCATTAATTTTGTAGTCTCCGAAAACAACATAAATTTTGCATAATGATTCAATTGATTACTGTATTTAACATTTACTATTGGAATGCTTGTGGTTTTATGACGGAACTATTAAAGTTATAAGATTACATCGTCAAAGCTCATATAATACTGTTTCTAGAAACTTCTTTAAAGCAAAATTATACTTCTTATCTTCCTAATTATGACTCCTACAGAAAATATGACACTCGAAAACTAGTCTTTGGTGGCATTTTCGTTTTTTATGTAAAATATTCCGGATTCGCATTACATCCTCTTCAATTATCTGCAGCAACTATTATTTCTCTTAACTTGCTAAATATTCCTCTCCTTACAATAACATCTATTTTCGTTCCAACCCATATCTCTAAATATAATTTTGAGCCTGAACTCAACATTTTGCATTTCATCAACAATAGCTCTATCTTATGATTATAATGCACCAATTTCTGCAACAACTATCGATCTAACTGTCACTAAGTAAAACACACAATTTCATCACTTTAATTTATTTAAAACACAACCCTATCATTGTTAATATCAATGTTCTTACACTTCAATTCTAATTGTCAGAAATGTTTGCACGTGCTGGTCTAAGTTCTCTACCACGCTTGCTATAACCTAATAGGCCATATGATTTCGATTATGAAGTAGAAAACTCATTAACGCAACCATTAATGCCTATAACACTACTTCTAAAATAATCATTCCTAAGAATTATATTTCAATTCAAATACAGTTTCTATCAAATCTCTTATTTCTAAACGAGATAAGGGCAGAAAAAATTGGAAAATTTTCCGTAATCCATCTAGCAAATCTCTTTATAACTTTGTAGAAATCGTCTTCAGAACAACTATTGCTAAGTGCAAACATTCCTGATATTAATACCTGCAAACTTTGGATTGTACTGAGGGCTCCATTTGGAAAACAGCAACTAGCCTCAGTAGAAAAAGATCTAATATTAGTAATCTTCACTCCAGCTCTAACAAATCGACTGCTATTACTGGGAAACAAAAGACCGAAATCCTATTAGATAGTTTCCAGGAACTGTTTGTTGATGATAAAATTAAAAGTTCACTTACTACTAACATTAACAATAACTCTATTATTAAATTTAATTCCTCTGATCACTTTACTAGAACCCCGCGTACTAAAGCTTCTATTCTAATTTACTACATTTCTATTAAATTTAATAATAAGTCTTCTAATGTCGATTGGATCTCCAATAAATTTCTTAATAATGTGATATATTGTTGTTATCAAAATTGTATACTTCCTAAGAAATTGGATGAGCGTAAGGATTTTTCAATCAGGAAATGTGTTAAAGGCCCAACTAGATACAGACCGATCTACTTTCTCCTCACTATCAGCAAAATAATAGAAAGATTCATTCTCAAATTCCTCAAACGAGAAATCAGGCAAAAGAAAATCGTGATAATGCTTCAATTTGGCTTCTTGTAAAATCTTTCTACAACTCATCAACTCATCTCAGAGAGACTATTTTAGAGCATTTTTTTTGGAATCTTGATGCTGCTATTGTGTTCCTTGATCTAGCTGAAAGCTTTTGATTGTGTGTGGAGCAATGGATTGGTTCACAAATCTTTCTCTCACAATTTTTCGCTTTTCTGGTAGAAATTATCCATAATCATCTTTTAAAAAGAAATTTTGGAGCTGCCGTAAGCGAAATTGAATTCTCTTTTTTTTCTCGAAATTGACTCTCTGACTTTTCTGTCAGGGAAATCAAGTCTGGTGTTCTCCAGGGATCTACAATTAGTAATCACATTTCAGTACATCATTCACATAAATAGCATCCCAGTTTCACATAGATAAAATTGAGTCTGTATGCTGATCGCCCAGCAATAATCATTCAATGTCGACAATTAAATATCCTTTGAAAAAAATTTACAGAATTATAACACTGATTTATAAAATGGCTAAATTGAGTTGAGAACACCCAACTTAACAAAGATAGGACCGAAGCAATACTATTTCCTTGCAAAAGATTGTAAAATACTCCAATTATCATGGTTTATAGTAACCTATTCACTATCTAAGTAAATCATTCAGGAATAATTCTTGATAGGAAGTTACATTATCATAGACTAATTGAAAATCTCTGAAAGACATTAAACACTAAACTTCACTTCTCTATCCTCTCTTTTGCAGAAACTCTAATATTTAACTAGACAACAAAAGTCTTATTTGTCTTGCCTACATTAGTAAAGTAATAGTGTATACAATCGCAGTTTGGAGTTCTACAGCTCCGTCTTACTTGTAAATCATTCAAAGTTTGGAAAATAAAATCCTTAGAATGATAACCAATACTCCACGGTACTTAAGAAATGAGGATATCAAACATGCAATTTCCCTCACTACAATTTTTTTCCCAGAGTGGGTTTGTAATCTGCATTTACAATTTCCATCACTTTTTATAACTACCTGTTAAATTCATAGTCAGTTTTTATAAGAAACTTCCAAACTACAACCCTACGGAGACCAAAACATTTTAAACTGATTCCCAGATATGATGATTTCTGAAATATCAATTCTCTATTCCCACTTTGTTTCAGAATTTCAATGCTCATTAATTGAACCCTCTCTGGGCATATTTCTTAATTTTGTTGCCTTGAATTTTAATTTTAATTGTACTTTAATTTTTCAATTAATTCCATTTTGATTTTATTTTATGTTTCCTTAATTAACTTTTCACCCGAATATAATTATCACTTTTTCTCTCTTACACTTAACTTCTTTACTCTAAATTTTAAATAAAAATGGGCTTTTATTTTTAGTGAAATTTCAACAAATAATCAAAAAGAATAGATCAATGCAACTTCCCTCTGCAATTTCAGATGGTGTTAGAAGTCGTGACCATGGTACTCTAGCAAATCCCAAACACCGAAAATTATAAACATTAAATAAAGATCAAATTATCTTTCAAAGTGGTCGTTCATTAAAACCTTATCAAGTGATTAACAAAAAAATTATTATAATCGAAAATTTCGACAAATTGAAAGGCTTTGAGAAACGTTTATTTAAAAAAAATTAATTTTTATCAAATTATATATTAATGACTAATTTATGTATGAGATTCCTAAATCAACACCGGGTGAAATTATATTTACTATAGAAAAGCGAAATTTGCATCATAATAAAAATAATTTAAATATTTCCATTACCAAATTTGAATACATTTTCTCCCAACTCCTGAAATAATCAGAAAAAATTGGAGAACTTCCAGATGTGTGAATATTAATAATAATAATAAAAATTATTGCCGTTTAATTTTGTTGTTATGTACACAAGGTTTTTCTAAATTAGTCTCATGCTGAAGATTTATGAACTTTGGTATTTAGGGAAAAGCTTATTTAATTTGTTTGTTATTCATTAGGGTTTGGTGATAATTTCCTTTTTCTTTTTACTGTAAGAGGACTAATTTATTTAGAACATTTCACCTTATTTTATTAATCAAAAAAGGTACACACATTTGGTTAATCATTTGTAAAAGAAAATAGTGATGATTAATAAGGTATGGATTAATCACATAGAAAATATTTCAGGAGCGGAAGTGATTTTCTTATTCTTTTACAAAGAATATTAATTAAAAACAATTCATCGACGAAGTAAAGTTTTGGTGTAATTAGAAAGACTGGCGCCTAATGTTCGAATGGCTAGCGCTCTGGCGCAAGGTGCCACAGGCCTTCTAGTTAGAGTTCCAATGGTACCATATTAGTTGATCGGAATCTACTATAAACTGTAGGACTTGTTCTAGTATAACTGTAGGTCTGGTAACTCTACTCCGTAAAAAATTATCTCATGTATTGAAATTTGTTTGTAATCAAACGGTCGTTGCCTACCATGAGGTTGTTACGCCAATGAAGAAGAAGAATTAGAAGGACTACAAGATTTTCATAAAAAAATAGTTTGTATATTTAAAATTGTGTGTATATATATATATATATATAAGTTTGTATAAATTCAAATAAAAAAATTTTTTAACAAATTTAATAATTTTTTAATTATCAAGTTTTTTGAAGAAAACTTTTTGAAATAGGGCTACAAAATAATGCAAAATTTACTAGCTTGTAAATTTTTAGGCAGCCTGTATTTTCAAATCTATACTTTTTGTAATTTAAATTTTTCCGAAAGTACTTGCTTATATTAAAATACTTAAAATATAGTTTAAAATATAAAATTATAGAATAATTCAATTCGAAATAAACAAATTTTTGGAAAAATGTATCAGTAAAAAGTGACTTAATCATAAGTGACACTGAAGTGTAACATAACCAAACGTCTTTTAGATGATATGGAATTTTGTGTCATATTTTTAAATTTCATTTAGGCAAATATATTAACAATATAATAACACAAGTATATAGCAATTTGAATGTTTCAATGTCTACTATAAATTATATTTATATTTTAATAAATCCATAAATTATATTCTAATTATAAATTTCAAATTCCAAAGATTACAATAAAAAATTTTTATGTTTCATACATGGAAGTTTAAGATTCTATATATAAGATTATATTGAAGTACAATCTTTGATGTCGAAATATGTAGCGTTTAATGTGCAAATTTTCAATTTCGCAAATTCTCGACAAAATCAAACTAATTAATATGAAACATCCGATTATGGATGTTTGTATATAATTTTAAAACTGCTTTATCCATCATTACATCAAATTAATAATTATTTAAATACCACACATTATTAAAATCGTTAGTGAAGAATTCTAATAATCTAAGTGAATATCTGACAGGCAAAGGGTAAACAAGCGTCTGGAAGGCACCATGAGAGGTCATACTGTCTTTCTCATTAGCGAATGATTTTGCAAAAAGATATTTGATCTCTTAATACATGCATTAACTTTTCTCCGCTTAATTAATCCACCACTTGGTCGCAGATTGGCGTCTAATTTAATCGTAACCGTATCCACTGACCGCTTTTGAGGTCACTCTGTAACCATACTCCCGCCTTAATTGAAATTCTTCAATAATTTGAATTTTTAATGGAGTTCCGCAAAATATGAATACATGATTGGATGACATGGTAAGGAATCAGGTAACAAAACTTTCGTCTCGAAAATGCTGCTTAAATATGGGTTGGTTATATATTTTATGGTTATATATATGTTGGTATATATATTTATTGGTTAAATATTTCAAAATGTGTTTGATATTTGGTAATGCATTGATACAGTTAAATGCTTTGAATATCTGAATAATATGTAAATATTTCATTTATATAATAGTCTTAATAATTTATTTGAGTTTGATTTAAATGTGGGATTTTAATCACTTACCTAACATTTTCTGAACGTAAAATTTTATAAAATTAATCTTTTTATTCAATGTTATGTGTTATTGATCTTTTATTATACTTTACATTTATATATTTTAAATGTTAATTAAAACTTTAAAGATTAGGTTAGTCATTTTCCAGATATTTATAAATATTTATTAAATTAAATAGAGAGTTGAAAGCATTGAATTCAAAATTTAAATGATTAAATATTTTTCTTTTCTAGTAAGAACAATTTTAATTCACATTTCCGAAAAACATAAAATATATATTTATAAATATCGCATTAAAGAATAACTCGTATTTGTTGCTTCAGTTAAAATTGTCGTTGTTGTTTTCAAATACAGAGAACTTGTCCTTAGGACATTCGCCCATGAAATATTAGATGTTTAACAGATTCCTCATATTTCAGGAACATAAAAGGAAAACCTGCTACTCTACACCCTCTCTATGGCACTTTAGTTTTGGACTTCTTATAGTCTTGCTATATCTTCTTTCAGATTAAGAACACGAACACCAAGAGATCTTACAACCTATTGGCTGTTTAGGTCCTTACCTTTCATTAATGCAAATTCTTTCGGCTCGGCTTCATTTGTCCGGTTTCTAATCAAGTACATACAACCCCCCCCCCCACTCTAGTTCAGAGTCTAGCTGTCTACCATATTGATGTAGTACATGCTTCACAAAATATCTTCAATACCTGCTTTACCAAACCACTTAAGTACCTTGCTCCACTAAATCTCTCCAGTATCTGCTTCATCAGATCACTCAAGCAGACGGTTCAAGTATAGAGCGACAACTGTTCGCTTGGACTGGTAAATATCCGGACCGGATGGTTTAACATCGGAAACAGATGAGTTGATTATTTGTTAGGGGATGCAAGTCAGATATACGCTGCATAAAACTGCTTTGAAAGAGAAAAGCATGTGCGTGGAATTTTTTTCATTTTAAAATCTTTTTTTAACTTTAATTATTATAAATTATTTTAATTGTTATTAAAACCATCCTAAATGACATTTCCTCCCATACGACGCCAATCTTATTTGGCTGCTTGCCGATTTCCTACATGTTAGGTGGTCAAATGATATCCGCTTCATCAGACTACACCAGTATATACTTCACCAAATAGCTCCACTAGACTGCTCCAATATCTGCTTGGTCTGTTTAGCCCAAAGTGTGCACAAGATGATCGTAGAGCGGCAGACCAAATCAAACCAATATCTGTTTCACCAGTTCGCTATTGCTTGTACTGCTAAACACCAGGTTTAACGTCGGAAACGGAAAAATCAATTTCTTGTTGAGGATACAAGTCATACATACGCTGTCCAAAGATTCATTGAAAGAAAGGAGCGTGTGTGTGACATTTTTTTTCATTTCATTTTTTTTTTTATTTTAAAATCGTTTTTTAATCTTAATTATTAAAAATTAAAATTACTTTTATTATAATTAAAACCATCTTAAATAAATTTTTCCTCCCATATGACGTTATGTTTATTGAATTCGTCACACTTGGCCGCTTGTCAGTTTTCCACAATGATAGGTATTTCGGACTATATCTACTTCACCAGATCACTACAGTATTTACTTCAACAAGTAATAGAAGATAGGAATTTGAAGGCCCTCTCCGGTTCAAGGTACTCCGAAACCTGTAAGCCTTAACTACAACAAATAGATTCATCAGACAGCTCCAATACCTGCTTTATCAGACCGCTCAATCAGACTACTCCAGCACTTGTTTCGACCATTCCAGTGCTTCATTTAAAGTTCAACTGGAAAAACTGAAATGGAAAATTCACAGATTTTAATTATTTTAATTTGTTCAATCAAAATGGAACAAATTAAAATAAAAATAATTAAAATCTCTAAATTGAATCAGTGAATCTTAACTTACTAGTAATCTTGAATCTGATTCACTGATTTTTAATTTTTTTTTTGAAAAAAATTTCTTAATTTACTTATACAAGATTAATAAAACATAAAAATTTTAATTTGAATCTTTAGAATAATATATCAGAAAATTTTAGTTTTACATTTTGAAACATGAAAGACAAATCTTTATATATTAGGCTAGATGAGCCTGAATGGCCGAGTGCCATGGATGTTTTAAGCGTTCGGAATCCACTTTAAACCGTAGGTCCCGGTCTAATAGGATCGTAGAGCGTTGTGGGGGGGTATTGTTACCCTGCGTCCATGGCTTATCTTCAAGTTACACGCACCCCCTCGGTAATGCAAAGTGAGTAACGTCTGTGCAGCGCTTGGCTTAAAGCATCCAAGATCAAGCTGTCTAAGTGTTTGCCGGCTGCATTAGAAAAAAATATATATTAGGCTAGATGATTACTTATTACATATTACTTCATATAAAATGAGCTATCTCAATATTTCAGTTTTATATGACGTGGATACAAATAAATTGAAGTCATTTCTCATTCTGAACAGAACCCAAAATCTATTTAATTTTAAATATATCGTTACTGTTTGAAATCGCTGAAGAACTGTTCGTTTAAACTGACTGAGACATAACAGCATTATAAAACCATTTACCTACTAATAGAAAATATCCTGTCTGCGCCATATTTGAAAACTTAATGAACCTCCGTAGTGAATAACATTAAAGACGAAATGTATGGTAAAAATAATTTGAAGGGAATTGGAATAAAAGTAAAAATAAAAAGGAATTTTGTGCAGGATCTCGAAATAATTTTCATTTTCTTATAAGAGTAGCCAAGAAAAAAATTGTTTCCTCTTTGATTTTTGTGTACTTTTTGTTTAAAATGAATTTCGTTTTCATTTCGACGTTTTCGAAATAGTATTTCGAAATGCTCAATATAAAAAGGTTTTGAATAAATTTAAAACATATTATATATATGTAAGAGCTCCAGTTTCAAATCGTGTTTTGCTTATTTAAAATAAGAAAGGAATATGTTTAAAAAGTAGCAGATTGTTTTAATTATTAATAATTAAATATATAACTATTAATATTTAACATATAAAACCAATTAAAATAGAAATAAGGAATTGAAGCTTGTTTTAATTATTTATATTTAACTAATCTATGCATAATTAATGTACTGTAGAGAATAGGAAAAAAAACATTTTAATTGTTGTTTTGGAAACAAAAAATTCCAAAATTTTATTAAAATTACGGTTGCGAAACTGAGTAATATTTTTGTTTTGAATTATTAATTGGAAATTTCAATCAAATAAATTATTTATATTAGTTTGTTTTACTTTTCCATAAGTTTAAATGAATGAAAATTGTTTAAAATATTAAAAAAATATTTTTAGACGTTATTTCTCTAAGAAGAATTTCGTCGATTTAAAAAAAAAAAAAAAAAAAAAAAAAAAATGAAAACCTTTCAACATAAACATACTTCTATGCAATGTAATATTGTTTTTATGCTTATAATGAAAAATTCTTCTTTTACTATTACAAAATAAGACATTAAAATTATGTATTATACACATAAGTATATTTCAATAGATATATTATATTTAATGCCAAAATACCTGCCTTTCTAGAGAATCTATTTATCACTGGTTAACTTAAGTAAATATAGTTGAAATATTTCTCACGTTGTGGTACTTCACATAATACTTAAGGTTATGTGAAAAGTTAATGAAAGGTAGTAAGTTTTGTAATCGTATTGAGTAAAACTGAAACTATATACTAGGACACATACATACAAAATTTCTATTTAATCAATAAATGTATTCTGGTTCTTTTCTATTCGAAATCTGGGAAATTAGAAGAAAACCTAAATTTTCATATTTCGGTGACATTCTTAATTTCAAAATTTTCTTCCCTCTAGGTTCGAAAAGGTTGATGAATATAGAAGATACTCCAGTATTACGACTAATAGGTTTAATAATAGAAATTAGGTATATAAAACTTAGGGGGAAAAAAGGAAAAACCTTCGCTTAAACATTTATTTTTAGAAGTTATAAACATTAGATACAACAAATTAGATATTTGTAAATATGAACTTTTAAGAATATATTTTTTGTAGAAATACGCATATTTCGGAGTTTCAGAATAAAAGTTGCAACTGCGCATTAAGTGCATTTTATTCACTTTCACTTTCACTTTTTGATATATTTTTCACTCTATTTTGGGTTTCGGTTTCAAACGAAGGCATTACATAGTTTGATTCCAATATCGATTTGACATATTTATCAAGTTTGGTTTCGTATTGCGGAGACACGGGAAGTTTATATTTTCCAACGTTGATACTGGACATTCGCTAGACTTTATGAGTGGCAATGTTTTCGTTCGATAAGTGAGTGGCAATGAGATGTTCCACAGGCAATTTTGTTTGTCTATAAGATCCACCTAAGATTTATCTTTAAAGTTAGGTTTCTGGAATTTCGAACATACTATGATCTTCTAGTTCCTTTTCAACTCCCTTACTTTCAAATTCCTGAGTAGGAAAACCATTAATCATTGTCTTTGTGCGAAAATGCTTAGATAAGTCAAGTTTTAAAGCCAATCATGTCGATATCAGATCGCATGCTCTCAATCATACTTAATTCCCTGAATTTATTCACTTAGCATAGTTTACCGCAATACGCTGGCTTAGTTGTGAAAAATATAGATAGATAACTACGATATAGATATATAACTAAGATATAGATAACTTGGATTCCTGCGCAGCCACTAATCACGGACTTCAACTGCCCTAGGAAGTTGAAGTCAGTTATTAGCAGACTCAGAACTAATCATTACAGAGGGATGAAGATTCTCCTAGACAAGACCAGGGAATACATCCATTGCAGAAAATCCCCCAACGCTTTCCTAACACCTAAGCACATTCTAGAGTGCCCAGCACTCATTCCCCATGTTTTGCAATTAGGTATGGTGCCAATCGAGGCCAACTTAAGATAAGTCCTATATAGTGAAGCGGCGCCATTGTTAGCGGCCGCTATCGTGAAGACTTTTGACTTGATCTAACTTATAATAATATTTAAATACATGGACACGGTAACAACATAGATAGATAACTAAGATATGCTGTTCTAAACCAATGTTTTCACCTCCTAACAGCAATAGAAACTTTCTTGATTGAAAAGAAACGTCCTCTGAGTTACAACACAAAGAGTGGTTATGGAACTTATCATTTTATACATACTAAATTAAACATATGGATGTCTTGCCTTTTAGCCTTCTGTCTTTCTCCGAGCTTCCCACCTTTCGTCCAAAAAATTGTTTTCTTTCAGTTCTAATTAAACAAAAAATATTCCAAGCATTTTATTACACGCCAAATATTCAGTCAGTAAACTGAGATCCAATTTCTGGTAAAATTTTCGCCTTGAAGCTCCGATAAGCTTTTAAGTTTCGTTTGCAAAGGACACCAAAATTTCCCCAAAATACTTTTAATGCCGACATAGATACTCTTGCCCCAGAATTTAAAATTAAAATTATTGATTTACAATATAGTGATATTTTTCCAAGAAAAATTCTGGAATTTTTTGAAAGTCTTCCTCTCACACAGTTTGATCAGGTGCATAAAATTGCTCGTGGATTTTTCCCACTTTAGAAACTCTTTATCTCTGTGAAAAAATTTCTTTCATCCTAAAAAATGAAATATTTTAGGATACAATATATGATAATATAATATATGAAAAGAAAATTTATAGATCCAAGTTACACTGATAACGTTGATGTTAACGTTGTTAATGTTACATTGATAAGCATTTAAAGCCACTGCTTATAACTTCCACTAGTAATCTAGTTCCACAACTACAAATAATTGTTAGAAAAGTTACATAAATCTAAATAATCACGATTATAATGATTAATTTCATTACATGAATTACCCATGTACGTCATTTTTTGTTTTTAGGACAAATCTCATACAATTAATTACAGTTAAAATGTTCAATTTCATTATGCATGTCAGTTATTGTGTTTCTTAATCGGTCGTCACATAAAAAGATCTGATTATTATTTTGTATGACTTACTTGCAATGTAAATTTTACAATGCAGTCAAAACAAACTTTAACCAACTGGATTGTTGGTACTCAGTATATTAGCCAGTATTGGCCTACGAGTTGTTGAACCCACGTCCCACAATGTTAAGTTTTGATACAAGTCTGTCAATGTCTATTGTGTCTATTGCGTCTGCTGCATAGATTGTTTACAAGATACATCCAGTGACATTAATGCATATTTCAGTTTTTCATCAATGCATCATTTTCAATCCAAACGGTGATATTCAGATTGGTAAAAAAAAATCGGTTTTTTTCGATTAATCTTGCTTCAATATGAATTATATAACAATGGCCACATGTTAGATGTTTTAGAGATGAAAGTCATCTACCAGACATAATTAACCAGCATTATATTGATCAACTTCAAATATAATTGCCAAAGCTGCTGCTGAATATCGTGAGCTCTCATTTTGGATCATAAATGGGGGTACTTTATGCAATACCATTTTCATGGAAATTTTACAGGTAATACTCTTCTCTGGTGGTATTCCTGGAAGTATGAAGATAATATATTAGACGCTCAATCAGTAGGATGTTAGGGATTATCATAAGCGCTCGTTTATGACTTACTACATCTAATGACTGGATCAAATTAAAATAATTTCTGGAATGCTGTTTCTTAGGTACACATTAAAATTTTATTTCATTCGATGGAAAGACGTATAGAATATCTAATAGTAGTTGTATAGGCACCATCAAATTCTGATTGTTGGTACATTATAGTTTTTTTTATATAATTTTTTATTCATCACTGCAGGATATATGGAAATTATATTTCATTCAATTATAATAATTCATTTGTGCTATTGCAGTTTTCGTAATCCTGGATTATTTAATAGACATGTTGTTGTAAAAATTTAAAAAGAATAAGACATGATAATTTATTGATTTAATTTAACTTTTTTGTGCTAAGATAATTTGTGCGTATAATTATAAATAAGTTTTTAAATATGTACTGTCATATTAATTAAAGAAGTACTTAATTAAAAAAAAGTCATTTACTAAAGATACAATGTATTTCTTTGAGACATACTTTTCTAATTTTAAAGAAAAAGAAATCATTTAATTTTAAAGGACTCGTAGTAAATCTGAAATAAGAACTTAAAGTAACAAAAAGTATGGATTACATTTATTATTTTATATTTGAAACGGTTCTCCTTTGTTTAATGCAAATGACAACAAAAGTTCAGCCAATAAAATAAATTATATATGAACCTCATTTAAAAAACCTGTTTGGCTTCTTCTGATAATGAAAGGTCTTCTTTTATTCTTTTAATTTCAAGTATAAGAAAATGTCTTTGTTATCATGAACAAAAAAGACCATCATGTTTTGAAAGATTTTGATTGGCGGTTGTAAAAATTTTCTACATGTTTTTCTTTGTGATAATAATAAAAAAAATTCTATATCTTGTCAAAGCACTTAGTCCATTAATCCGAGAAAAAAAAACGAAGCATTTAAATGGATTTAATGATCAAATACTGTAAAAAAATGTGAGAATATTAATGTGTTTGTTATCAAGAAACTGAACTCATCAAAATATCTCGGCGCTGTTAATTGTTTTCAAATTAAAACAACACAAAATGAAATGTTTTAAATATTAATGAATTCCAAAACTGTAATTGTTTCATCGATCGTTGTGCAATTTGAATGCCAAATAAAACTTGTCAGATGAATTTTTATTTTTAAGCAGATTGCTGTGACAGATTAGGGAAAAAATAATTTTAATTTTGTAGATTTTTCGGAAACTATTAATTATAATATAAAAATGTCGAATTTTGTTTCCAAAAGGACGCATCATAATATTCTTTTCTGGTATTGGTTGTGTACCTTACAATACAATATGGATCAATTACTCTTGAAAGTTTTCTTGGAAGATAAATTAGTCGCATTGGTGCGTTTTAATATAAAAATGTCAAATTTTGTTTCCAAAAGTATGCATCATAATATTCCTTTTTGGTATGGGTTGTCCTTCTTACGATGCACAAATTTTGGTCAATTATTCTTGAAACTCTACCTGGAAAATAAATGCAGCATTTTTTAAATTGGTTATTAAATTGTTCTTCTTCATTGGCGCAACAGCGCCTTTGTGGGCCAAAGCCGTCTGCCTACTGGCAGATTTCGAGATAGGAAATGTTTTTTTCGTTTTTGCAGGTAGGGTGTCAATCCTACGCCCAAAAATCATATTACATAGGGTCCTACGGTGTAAACTTGATTCCGAATCATTGCAAGAATCCGTGGCATCTCTTGATTGTAATGGTTTGTCGCTTTACTGTCATCTTCGCATGTGAGGGCTAAACATACCGGAACCTACAATTTAAAGTAGATTTCGAACCACTAACAAACATCTATGCCACCGCCAGAATTAGAACCTGAAGCTTGTGATACCAAAGACCAGACCTGGCACATCTCGAAGGAACTCGACTCCGAAACTTGCGGCACTGAGCGCCAGGACGCTAGTCACTCAGCCATCAGGTCCCCATTATTTTGTTATAATGTTAAAATGTGAATAAAGAATAATTTATTTTTACAATTAAAGTATTTTAATTTAATAGTGAAAGCGTTTTAAAATATAATCATTAATAGTACTTTTCCATAATTTTTATACAAATTTAATCAAAATTAAAGTAAAGAATATTACAACTTCGGACCTATTTCGTCAATAGTGATAGATAGACTATCATTTGCATTCCTTACGCTATATTTTGAGTTATTTTTTTTATTTATATTCCTTACTTATATTTTTGAGATATTCTTTTCTAACTTTAAAAAAGAAATAAACATATTTTTTTTAAATTATTAATTAATAACGATATATAAATGCAAACAAAAACTTAAATCGGATTTTGCTATTCAAAGAGGATTTTTTCAATCTGCTTTTTTTTTTGTTGAAATATAATTTAAAGAAGGACTTTTAGAAGAAAGTACATTATTCAAACTATCAATAATCTTTTGTTAAAAAAACAGTTTACTATTAACAGAACCTGTTTACTATTTCGTATAATGCCACAACTTTAATTTCAAAACTTTTTTTAAAAATTTCCAATAAAATAACCGTCTTTTAATAAGAAATAAAAGAAGCTTAACATTTAAAAAGATTTCGAGTGGTGGTCATAAACCTTTTAACATGTTTTTCTTTGTGATATTAAAACAATGCCATATCTCGTCAACGTATTTAAACTATCGGACGGCAGTTAAAAAGATTAAATTTTTAATTAAAACATCCTAAAAAAAATTGCAGAAATATTATTGTGATCTTCAACGAAAAAAAATGAGCTCATTAAAATATTCCTGCTTGCTTTGGAAAACAGTTTTTAACGTAAAATAATACAAAATAAAATGCATGAAATATTAATGAGTTTCAAAACACGTAGTTTTTTTTCGCAATCGATTTGTAATTTGAATTTTTTTTACTTACGTGAGAATTTTTTTTTTTTTTTTTTTTTTTTTTTTTTTTTTTACGTTTCTAATATTTTGCTGTAAAATGTAAGATCGTAATTTTAATTTTTAAGGCTTATTTTTTAAGTAAGTAATATAAAAAAAATTTTAAAGTCAATTCCTACTTTTTTTTCACTATGTTGCAGAAAAGTCCTTTAAAAATAAAATTGATATTTTCCTCTTACATCTTGCGCCATCTATTATTAGACACACGAAACTTAAGTCTAAAATTAAATTGAATTTAATTAATGAATTAATATTTGAAAAAACTGTATTAATATCATGTGTCATTAACTAATAGTTCAAAAAAAGGTATTTGAACTTGAGTGGATGACTAAAAAGTATTTTATGAACGATTGAAAATTTGGACAAGATATATACAAGGAGAGTGTGAACAGTAGGAATTGAAAAAGAAACTCAAATATATGTTATTATTCTTTTAATTCCTGAAATTATAAAGTACTGATTATTAAATATATAAAGATAAATTAGGGGTCTGAGGGCCGAGTGATTAGCCCTCTGGGGCTCGGTGCCACAGGGTTCGTATCTGGCTCTGTCATGTATGTTTGCAGTGGTTCGGAACTCCCTTTGAGCCATAGGCCCGTGCCTAGCCTGACTGTTTTGCGTAGGGCTGATAACACGACCCCTTGAAAAGAATACATCTAAAAAAACATCACCTGTCTCCTACTTAAAAAGAAAACATCTCCTGTCTCCTACTTAAAAAGAAAACATCTCCTTTCTTCTACTTAAAAAGAAAACATCTCCTGTCTCCTACTTAAAAAGAAAACATCTCCTGTCTCCTACTTGAAAACATCTCCTGTCTTCTACTTAAAAAAAAACATCTCCTGTCTCCAACTTAAAAAGAAAAGATCTCCTGTCTTCTACTTAAAAAGAAAACATCTCCTGTCTCGAAATCTGTCAGCAGGCAGACGACTATTGTTTCACAAAAGAGGAATATTTTAAATTACTTAATTTAAATTATAATATATATATTTTCGAATTTATGCGATGCTGGTAATACATGCAAACTATAAAAACTATGTCTTTTATTGGCAGCTTTCAGATAGAGGAGATAGTATGGCGATAGCGGCAACAGGCATTAGTGCCCCGCATTCCATTTGAAACGGTCTCTGAAAGTCTTCCTGTAGGGCCTTGCAATTACATACATATCAAATTTAGTTCATTAAGTGTTTCCTCCAAAAAAAAGCATTCATTTCATTCAAAAATATTAATAAATACACCAATAAATATTCTCTGCAGCTGAACATTACTATTTCTTCTCTCTCTTGTAAAAGATGAATTCTTCAATAAAATAACTATTCTTTTGAGACAATTAAGGAATCATGTTTATTTTAACTTCTTTAAAATAAACATGCAAAAATTACGCAAGGCCTACAGTTGTATAGCAAAAAAAAAAAAAAAACGTATCGTAATATAAAAAAAAAATTGTTGAAAGAGTATCTTTCTCAAAAGCAAATGTTCAATATATAAGAAAGAGCGTTAAAATGAGAGACAACTGTAGTTGATTTCAACATATTTGTGCTAACGATCTCTTGCTCCACCACTCTTTTTTAAGAGAGGGTATATTTTTATCGATAAAATACATAGAATAACTATTTTGAGTTTTACTTTTTATGGTCTCTGTATTGTTTTGATGCATACTGACTAGGAAAATAAGTATTATTTATATATGTGCAGGCTAAGTATGTTTTCCTAAGTATATTATTAGTGAAATGTATTAGTGTTTAAAATTCAAATAACTTAATCGGGAGGTATAGGAGGAATTTTCCATTTGTTCTATCAGTAAGTATTCACCATACATTCCCACAACAGAGTATAACTTGAACCCAGGGTTAATAGATCGTTCTTTCGAAGATAGGTTGACCCTTTTTCTTGTTCCCCCCTTTCGATCTTGCAGAGAGGAGGAAAAAGGGATAGGACAGTGGAGTGCTGAGTGCCATGTAATACGTACAGACCCTTAAATGAAGCTACTTTTAAGATGATTTTGTAAATATTTGTTACATATGTGTTTTCTGTGTTATGTGTTTCAATTGTGGATTGCTGTCTTTGCAATTTTAATAAATATGGCAGCTAAAGGCTCGTTCCCACCGAGGCGAGAGACGTGAAAATGCAAGAGGCAAGCGAGAAAATTTTTTCGACCCCTTCACAGCGAAACGGCAGAAATAATATTACGCCTAGTGAAGTTCCGCTTCGAGTTGAAAGTTGGTCAACTCAGAGCGGTGCATTTCAAACCGGTTTCAGGCGAACGTGGTGAGGCTAGTGATTGGTCAAATTTTTTCGCTTACATCTTCTCGCCTCAGTGGGCACGAGCCTTAAACGCGTTTTATTCTGAGAAATAGTTTAATTTGTATCCATAAACAACACTGAAACAAGACCCGTATATATATCTCGCCCTAATTTATACTCTTCCGTATGTCACACAGATGTGGACAGATACCCTTAAAAGTCTTCTATCTCTTCCTCATATACCAATGGAGTTAAGACTGACGGGATTATTTTTGCAAAAAGTTTTTTAGCAATTTCTATGTTATTCATCATTCTTCATCATCTATAACTTTACAGATTTCTGATAGAGAAAATTTTGTTCTAACTGTGGTCTTAAAAGATTTTCCATAAAGTCTTTTTGAATCTGAACAGAATTTATCTCTTTCCTTTTTGTTTGCATGTATAATTTCTTTTTATAGGTTGCTATTGTTTTGGAGTAAATAGAAATAAAGTTTTCTTCTTCATCTTCTGCTGATGGTTACATTCTTCTTCTAAAAGTATTTAATTGCTTTTTTCTTATTTGAAGTTGTGGGCTCCATCAAGCAAGAGGTTTATTGTTTGCTATATTTTTTATTCTACATGCCTTAGAGCATGCATCAACAATATCTTTTTAAATAATGCGGGTAGCTTCTTTCTGTTGTTTTCCCTTCCTAGCAATATTTAACATGTAAATAACGTTATGGATATTGAGAGGCAAGTTTTTATGTACTCAGAAAGCAATTTTAAATAGTTTAAATGTAATAGTTTACCTATCAAAATAAATATGACTGCTCAACAAATACATTTTCTTAAACATGAACGGATTTAGTATGTTGCCTCATTTTTCTATATTTTAAGAATTAAATATGAGAATATGTATATTTATATGATATTACTGAAAAACTATAATAATTTTTAAATTATATAACAACGTGTGTAAATTACAACAACGTGTACAATTATATAACAACGTGTGTTAATTTATATTACATATACATGAAGTATTTCAAAAAGTAAACTTTAGAAATTCTTCCCATTCATTAAAGCTTCTATTGAGTTAAAATTTTTACCCTAATTAGTCTGCAAAAAGACGACCCCAGTCTGAATATCGATAATATTAACTACATTGACTCTAAAAATAAAAATGTGATAGCTGTTTGTTGTACATGATGTTTTGCGTGAGAAAGGAATGATTGCAGTGAATTTGTGTTTTAGCTAAGAACATTATATTTTTTTTAGAGCTGTGATGTAGTGTAAGTGCGTTAATTTTATTGTTATACTTGGGAAGTGACATTTGTAGGCCTAAAATGTTCTATCATTACTCATTTAATGAAAAAGACATACCTCCATTTCGGATACAATATAGGAGAGCAGGACAAACTTGGATCCCACATATATGGTGTAATTCTGGTTCAAGGAAATTTTCAATTTGGCTACGAGACAAAAAGGGAATAACAATGCTATTTGCCATTCCAAATATTTTGATTTGGAGGGAACAAAGTAATCACGTAAATGATTGCTATTTCTGCATGGGTCATTCACTTCGCTGACGAATCACAAGGAAAAAAAGTCGAAAGTGTCGTCGACAGAATTAATTGTACAATAGATGTTATATATTTCCTGAAATATATTATTTTTTATCCAGTAAGTCTAACTATATTACAACCAAATAATATTCATCATTGTTCAGTTTTAGTTATTCTTTACTTTGTCAAGTTTTGTTGACAAAAAAATTTAATAAAATTCATGAATTAGAGTTAAGAAAAATAATTACACTATATAATACCATATCATATATATCATATAACCTATCATATATTTAAGCATTCTCATTTGCAAAATATTCCTTGTAATATGTATTTGTAATTTCATCATGAAACAGCAATTAAAAATAATAAAATGCAAAAACCCAAACAATAAAATAAATAGAAATTATCAAGTGATTAACATATTCGATATAAGTTGAGTTGAAAAATAATACTTTAAATTTTAAATAATTTAAATTTATGGCAGTTAGAAATAATGAAGTCGAGGGGGCGAGCGTTAAATTTGACTGGAATTAAATTTTACGCAAACTCTGGTTACTACTGTTACTTCAGTTAACCATGAATTAACTTTCTGTCAGAGAGTTGAATTTTTTTTAACAGGCGTTAAAATCCACTGCTAATATAAAATCCTTCTTATCCGAGGAGTTGAATCAACCGGAGTTCATGTTCATGTTACTCTTAACTTCATCGAGGCTATGAAACACTACTACATAACTGTTGAGATAAACTGCTGAGGAAAACGCCTTTCTATTTGAAGAGTTAAATCAAACGCCACTAAGAATAATCTAACGGCATTGTAGATACTCCCAACGACATCTAGCTTTGAGGTCGTCTACCATTGCTAAATATAACCTTTAATTCTTTGTTTCGACAATTGGAATTTACCATTAGTTCTTGTCAGCGTAGTTCAATTAACAGTTAAGTTATTATTTATACAACCCTAGTCTATGCCAGTTAATAACTTGTGATATTTTAATCCTGATGACTAGCGAACAAGCCGTTGTGGTGTCTCACTCTTGACGTCTAGAGGACAAACCTTCAATCGATTATGTTCTGCATCGCACTGTAAGCTAATATATAACTAAACTTTTTACTACAGAGCGATGATGAGAGCAACGTTAACTTGAAGCTCACTTTATTGACGTGATAATTTCTTTCTATATAGTTCCCTTTATATATAAATATTAATTCCTCTTAATTAAATGTTGTGATGTGGATATGTATGAAGATGTTATTTCATTGTACAATCTTTATATACATATGATCCTTGATGACTCGAAGGTGATTTGAACATAATATACGACCTTTTGAAACTGCATTTTGACCATATAAACAAATACAAGATACATTATATTGCAAATAGAATATTTTTCTCCTGTACTATTCTTAGTGATATTTCATTATGGCTGATTCTGAACTAAGGCCGATCTCAATTAGATCCCCAGCGTTCTGAAAAATATAAGCCAAAGTTATGGTTTATTCCTCTTAACACCCAATTTTTGAACAAAGGTATTGTTCAGAATTTAAAAAATATATAACATTGTTATCGTAGCCCTTGACGAATATATCTTGCGACATAGATTTCCTCGTCTATATTTTATTACTAGTCATACTTTATTAACCAGACTAACGGACACGGCAGAATCTGGAATAAAAATAACTGCGAATTAGCATCGATCTCGGCGACAAACGTCCGTCTGATTTGTTACGATATATGAAAGGTATCCATTAGTAAGTATTTTGTCCATCAGAATAATATGGTAATTATGTGTGTGATTGGTTGCTCGACACACATGCTTATATATCAACGACCTTGTGTACCATGTAGTGTGCCAAGAATCCCTTTTGACCGAAGAAAAGCATAGTCTGTTGTAGGGGTTATATATCCCCATATATCTAATATGGGGATATATAATTTTATGTTATTAGTTATGATGCATTTCCAAAGTGGCCCACAAGATCATTTGGTTTGGCTACCCCTGGTCTATGTTTTCTAAGCAGAGTTTAATGGAACATTACGAGAAAATTTCGCTACATTTGAAAAATTGTAGTATAACAGTGGTACATGTAGGGAAATAGATAGATGTAAGGAAATTGCTAATTGTGGGAGAAAAAATCTGGAAAAAGCAAGAATATAAAGGCTAATGTTGACGGGGACAATCGACAATCACCACCGATACTCTTCTTTTTTTAATGAAACAATGTGATTAAAAACAATTCAATGATTATATCCATTTAAAACTTGCTACTCGGTCACTAGTCTATTACTGCATTATAGTTAGCCACAAAAAAATTAATTCTGAAGTAATTGAAAACATTCATCAAAATATTTTTTGGTGATAAAGGATACTTTATTTCCTTGATTGAATTACAATTAAATTTAGTATTAAATTTCTTAAAACAGCTTAGAATTATGTGTTGATTTATTCAATTTTACATTAAATATTAAAATTGTCACGACAAAAACTAATTCATTATCTTAATGTATGCTGATAGAAAACATTTTCAAATAATCACGTCCAATTAGTTCATCATGCTTTTATAAATAAATCGATGCAAAAATTATTAATTTTTATTGTGCGCATTAAATATTTATATTATTAAAAGGCATTCAATATAAGTCCGTACTTTAGCTAAAATTAAATGCAACCAAAAGAGATGAAACTCTCTTACTAAATATACTAACAATGATACTCAGATATAATTAGTATGATTACAAAGCGTAAATAGTAAATATTGCCTTCCATTTATATAATGGATTATAACAATTAAATAGCTTTAATGAAGCAGGGTAATAATGAAATGATAAAATTAATTTACTGAATAAATAAACGCTATCGAATAAATTCTGGAAATCACTTCAATCTTAAAACTTCCATTTAATTAACTGTCGAGAAATAAACCTAATTGTTTTAAATGCATATGATATATTATGTTTGTCATTCATGAATTATTTAAATAAGTATATTTACAATTTTGCAGATTCTTTAATGAAATATTTACATGTATTAATAATATCAAAGAGAAAAATAAATAGTATTGTATTTTTATTTTTATTTAGTGTTTTGATCTTTCATGATTAAGATAACAAAATTTAATTTCAAATAATAGTCTAATTAATGTCTAGTGTATTCGTTAATTTTCATTCTTTATCTGATATCATGCCTAATATATTTGCTAAATTTATTGAAACGATGCGTAATATTTAAAAATATTGTATGGAAAGTGAAATTAGTTATGCCCTCTAAGTAAAAAATATTTGTGTTTACAAGATATAATTATTTAAAGTTAATTTTTTTTTGTTATGTGATCCCTCCTTCCTAAAAGTCTCAGTTTCATTTCCACGATTATTATTTTTAAATGTATGCAAATAAATAAATAGATAAAATAAAAAATAAAAAATAAAATAAATGAACTAATTATATTAAAGACAAATAAAAAAAAATATGGCTCAGTAAATTTTTATCTGATGTAATGTTCTCTGACATTCAGATGATTAGAATTTTACAGTAAAAAGTGGGCATAATTTTTTTAATTATAAAACTTTAAATTTGAGGCTGTCATCAGCAATCAGGAACATAAATTACCCGGCACAATCATTTTTATCAGTTATTGCAGTTTTTCTGTCAAATGACTATTTTTGCCGTTTCTTCACTCAATACTTTACTTTCGGGCGTCATATTCCTATTTTATTTTCAATGACTTATCAGTGGAATCACTCTTTTCCTTCCGTGCTTTTGTTTCTTGCTAACACTCAGCACTGATGCTACAAGAATGCTTGTTAAATAGTAGTGAAATAGATTAGAATATCCAGTTATATATATAATGAAAAGTTATACATAAAAAGGCTAATTGATGGTTAATAAAGAAATTATCATTGATGGGCAATGTCATGCATTTGCTTCTTATATGAAAAAAATCCCACAAGCCGCTGCTGATGTGGAACTCTTAAACAATCACAAACAATCCTTTTGTTTCAGAAAGTAATGATTATAACGAACATTGTCAGCAGACTGGAATTGGTCTCTCTTGAACGAGTCAGGCTGAATGAAATAGTTATGTATCAGAAAACAATATGTTATTTTTATTGGTAATTGTAGAGATGAGAAAAGCTAGAATTTTTAGCAATCAATTAAAAAATATCGATAACGATTTTTTGTTTTGTTTTCCAAGAACCACTGAACACTCTCTAGAGAAATTATTAGCTTCTGTTTTATAGTAAACAAATATTGTTGAAATGTTTTTTTAAGTTGTTTAAACTTACACAATAATGAAGTTTATATGGAAAGTTTATGAAAGGCAATGATTATATAATTGTATCTAAATTTAATTTACATAATACTGAATGTATACATAAATTTTAAGGTTAGATACACACACATACCGACATATATATATATATAAATAAAGATAGATAAAAGTGACATGCCTATACAAAAGTCACGAAAGGGACATATACTAGGGAGGATTTAAAAGCGTCAGTTTTCATAAAAGCCATAACAGTATTCATAAAAATTGTATAACAAAACCATAATAATGTTTGCTATACATAAGCCCAAAAGTTCTGCATATTTTATATCTTCTTATACTTTTTATTGCACCCCCTTCACAATAAAAAATATAGAAAAAAATTTCTAGGTTCGAAGTACACAAAGAAGTACACTGCATCAAAGAAACTGAAAAATCATTCGACGAACACATATATTAAAAGAGTGAATGGCTAGGACTCCATCGCCAGATCAAATATTGACACAAATCTAAATGAAATATATGAAAACATGGTCTGAAAACAAGTTGTAGAAATAATAAAAAAGAACTCAAAAGAAATTAGTTATAACATAGAGAAGCTATTTTTAACAAGGATATGCAATCGCAAGATGCTATCAACCATAGATGAAAAACTCAAAAACATACTTAAAAAAATACATATATATCAAACTTTTATAACAAAAATAATATTTTTACCATTCTAAGAATAAATGAAAAATAACACTTCAATTTTATTCCAAGTTTGAATTAACGGTAAATGACCTTTTTGATAAAGTAACAGCGATGTATATTAAGGCTTCTTGAGAAGAAAATATTTATTATGCAATGGATTTCAATAGTTCGCCATATTTTCCTATATCTAATTATAAAGCTCTTTCAATAATTTAAAATTTTCTAAAACTTATCTGCATTTCGAAGATTAATTATCATCCTCATTCTTAAGTAGAACGAATACTGTTTAGATTGTTTTTAAAACAATGAAAACAGATGTTTCATTTTTCGAGTAACAAGCATCTTCTAATGAATTGTCTAATGAGCACCTTCAATGATTTTTAATTATTGTTTTGAGGACTCTTGAAGATCGGTTTACTTCCAAAGAGGTTCTTGTAGATTATTCAGAAATGAAATAAGAGGAAGGTTAGGGGAAATATTTCAAATTTATTTAAAAACAAGTAATTGGTATGATATTAAAATATTTAATCATTAAATACTGACAATTGTTTTCAATTGTATGGTATTCTTTTCCATCATATATGAAATGCTGATTTAAAGAAAATAACAGTTTGAATAAATATTTCCATTATGGGATGTTTTTGGTTCTCATAATTCTAACTTGAATTCCATAGAAATTTTTACAGACTTCACATTAAGATTAAAAATTATATTTCGTAAACAATATTCTTTTGAAAATATTATCAATAGAACTTAAATTCTTATATTTTTTTATTTAAGAAATGTTTGTTTTCAGAAACATTTCTTAATAATCACTACACACAGCAGCATAGTAGGCAATGCACCCCTAGAATGCAACATGCTTTGCAGTTACTGCTTTCAGAATCGAGAAGGCTCCATAGAATTGAGGATGTATTTGAACATCTCATCAGTAAATAGGCAGCCTGACAATTTTTATCATAGCTGATCATAGTTTTTAGCATATTTATAGGCAGCCGGATAATTAACCCTTTTATAGTTTTCTGCCATATGATTTGCAACTAGAAAGAAGTTGTTCCTGAATCTCGCCAAGTAACTCGTTCTTTCTTCCATAAAGTTAACTTTATTTCTTGGTAAAGTTCATTTATAGCTTAATAACGAGATTACTAGGCTACTATTGCAAAATGAAGAAAAAATAACATCTATAAATAGTCTACATAAATATTTGTAACATTTAACGAGAAAACTATTTAATTCAATTACTATTTTCACAGAATCCTTAATATATATTTGACCTAATGAGATAAGGAATTTGATTTTTTAAATAGAAATTTATAATACAAGTAACAAGATTTTCAAAATTTGAGCGGATTTACTCTCTAAATGAATAAATATGAAATACCCATGCCATAATTACACCTATAAAATTCAGTAAATACTTCTAACATTATTAATACATGTAATAAGTCAGAAACGAGACCTACCAACTTTCGTCTAAATAAAAAGAAAACTAAAAAGTTATTTTTACCACAAAAGAAGAAAATTTTCCTGTTGAACAGAAAGTGTGATTGTAAAAAATTAACAGTTACTTTAATTTTTTACAGTCTTTTAGTGAAATATATATATATATATTGTATTTATTCAGACATTTGATTAAGTCCAAAAATTAATTTTTAAAAGATAACTGATCTTAATGCCACTATAAAATTTTCTGAGAGGGATAGTAATTTCTGGAATGATGCACTGTATGCTATTATTTTTCATCAGTCTTTACACCTTAGTCTATTCGCCTACCTTATTGTTAACCTTATTATAACCTGTGACGTCTATTGCACTACCTTAGTAGTGCATAGAAAGAAAACAATGTCAGCATTTAACAAGATTATTGCTCCAAAAACTCCAACTTCACATAAGCAATAAAATAATAATCCTACAGTAACAAATTGCTTGTCAAGAATCAGCCAAACAAACAACACATATTATCCGAAATGAAATAAAAACACGACTGGAATATAAAGAAAGCGGTAAAATGACACGTAAACGTGACAAATCCAAAGACTACTGAGGAAAACAATAGCAAGAAAAGAGAACCAACAAACATTGAGTTCACGAAGGTATAAGATGTCCGCTTTTTCATGTCATTTGTGTCCCTAAGGGTTTAACTCTTGCTACTTGGATGATCTTTTCATCCAAAGACATGAGAAAACTTGTTATTCCGTAAGAATCCTCCTGATATTTATCCAACATAGTTAATTTAAGGAAGTGCTGTTATTTGAAAACAATCGTTATATTTAGGGAACACATTTTTTGTGTGTAAGATCAATGAGGGATAAAAGGTAATATCTTAATGGAGTGGTGAATAAAGTGTTTTTGCGTAATTTTTAGTTAAACAAGCGATAGATAATTGTTTCGGAAAAAAGATAAACACCAGGATGAGATAAAAATGAGATTAATTTTAATAGTTTTTTTTTAAATTTTTATTTCTCAATGAATAAAAATATTTTATTTAGAAACTTAATAAGTTCTGTAGATTATCTAGAATGATTTATTTAATTACACCGCCTGATTATAAACTGTTATTTACCATATAATTTGGCAAATTCTAAATCATTTGTTGATATAAATATATTATACTAATCTTGAATAAATAAATATATTATACTAATGTTGTATAAATAAATATATTATACTAATGTTGTATAAATAAATGTATTACACTAATGTAATATATGGAGAGAGTATTAGGCTTCTTATTTGGAAAGGCTGAGGCTAAATTTGCTCGACCCCAAAATCTCTTCATCGAATTTGAACTGGAGGGTGGAGGATGTTGAATATCTGCATATGGTACATATCTACATGAATATCTTTGGAGGTGTTCATTCAAATGTATGGTTCTTAGAATGATTTCTTCAAAGACTATATGCAGCAGATTCTTAGCTCACACTAATTATATAGAATCATCTATACACCTGAAAATCTGTGTTGAATTACTTTAGATCGCGTGTCCACATTTATAAATAACAAAATAATATAACTGTAAATAAGGCCAAGTTGCACAAGTGTCCACATTACTCAACAAAAACATATATCCAAGTGACATTAATAGCGCCCTGGTGGATAATGGATCAATAATATTGAAAAAATTATTTTAAAGATATTACTGCAACATAAAAAAAAATAATTTAAAGAAATATTGCAGACGGAAAAATCCCACCATCAAGTTAGGACAGGACAGTAGAGAGAGACATACACATGGCAGTGTACATTTCAGGATGCCCATTGTCGACTGTCGATAAGTGTGCTGTAGCATAGTAGAACATCCGGTGTACTCGAAACTTTTTAGGATCTGCTATATATCTGAAATATGTGTGACAAATCACCTTAGGTCACATTAATCAATAACAACATATTAAAGTGAAAAATTGTGGATGATAGGCCAAGATTATTGAGAATTTAAGGAACATAGGTTAAAATTTTAAGAATTAAATGACAGATCAATAGAATATGGAAGCAAACTAGTTCAAAGAGACCGTATTGCTTAAAAATACAGAAACCGTACCGTAATACAATATTTTAAAGAGATTGTAGGCCAGAAATTATTTTTTATTGGGTGTGGACCGGACGGTAGAGGATATAAAATATTCCCGTGCCAATATTCATTTGAAGGGGCTGATTCCTAATTGCGAAGGTCTGATATAGAAAGATCTGTGGAGAATGACATTAGGTCAAGTGTCATATTAATCAATAACAACGTATTATAGTGAAAAGCATGGTACTCGCTAGTGGATAATATTCTGAGACAATAAAATTTTTGTGAAAAGGCCTAAATGTTTACGAATAGAATGATAGATCATTAGAATAAAGAAAACATATATTAAAATTTATTTCTTATCATTGCTGAAAAAAAATGCAAACAAAAAACAAAATGCACGAAACTATGAAACTATTTCGAAAACGAAATGCGCTGCCTTTCTAAAAATACTTCTGGGCTAATTAAGAATAAATTGGCAATTATGCAGAATAAAGAAACAGATTACATTAAAAATAAGATTCTTGGAAGAAATGAAAATATTTGAAGAATTCTAATAAGAGTATTATTATAAAGCATTCTTATAAGATTATTATTGGAATTATTATTAGTATTTTCAAAAGCTATTTAAAAAAAATACTTTTGTTGTGGTTTAGAAAATAATGAACTTTAACAAAATATCAGATATATTAAACAATGAAGCAGCTAAATAAAAACTTTATTTTTTCACCGCGCCACTTAGAAGATATACTAATTGTTTCAAATGATTTATAAGGCACTAATGGTACTAATGGTTCAAATGGCTTGAAATTAAATTTATTTTGATTTCGGCAAGCTCAACCATTCCTGCAATATTAATTTTCTAACACTGTCTGGAAAATATTTCGATTAAAAAACTCTTGAGCTGAAGAATGAAAAGCTTCTTTCAAGACAAATCAACTCGTATTGGCATAACATAGGGTTATAATAAGGCACACATCCACGAAAATATATTTAAAGCAGGATATTTGAAGTATTTAAGGAATATGTCTTCAAAATGGGTTTGATTTAAATTTAATGAATTAAGTAATCGTGATAAATCAATTTATAATCTATGCTTCACATACATCTAGATATTATTTTTAATTATTGATTATTGATGAAAGAATTGTAGTTTGTTTATATATATAATTATATATATATATACTTATATAGTTATATAAGTTATAGTTATTTATAGCTTTTTTAACAACACATTATAGATTATTTTTAACATCAATACACGCAATATGGTGAATACATTTATAGATTTTTTCAAATCAAGTAATCTGAATAGTTTCACCATTAGAGAGGAGTAGGATATTTAACATAATATTTAGATGTACGCAAACCCTAAAATATCTATATTCTAAAGAATACTGGCCATTCGCCAGTGTCAGTGACAGAAACTGGGAAATTTGCCTTTTTATCAATCTTAACAAAACATTATTTTTCAGATTTTGTGGAATTCGTGAATTTTTGACAATAGGTTTAATATATATTTCAAGACTAATTTAATGGACATTAAGTCTAATTTCAATTGATTTAATTGTTTAGGAGCAAAAGAAAGCAAAACAAAATAACAAGATATTAAAATTCCTAGATAAAATGCCACTGTAATAAATATATATATATTGTTCAAATACTACAAGAAGCGCTACTAAATTCTTAAAAAGTCAGTTAAGTGAAGGTTAAATCAGCTTTTATAAACATAAACCTATCCCTAGACACTATTTTGGGGAAACTGAAAAAAAAAACAATCTGTTCAAATTTTGAAAGCCAGACTATTGAAGACGTACTAAAGAGCACGTGACTTGATACTGGGTCAAACTTTATATTTAGCAACACATATTTCATTTTTAAAACACACATGAATAAATCAGAGTTTATTTAAAATGAAAGTTCTTCTTGCGCTACGAGACTAACCTACTATTACTTATTTTATTATTTTCTAGCTCCACATTTTTGTAGATATTAGGAGTTTCTATCCAGGACAAAATCACATTCACATATGATAATAAAGAAAATAAGGCTCATTCGAATAAAAATAGGAATTATAACGAGCAAACTTTAGCAGATTTGGAGACTTCTTTGATATAAAGAAGTTCCTTTCGCAATTATTGTAAGTTTAATAATAAACTTAATATTGGTGCAGTTCTGTTACGCTTGTTCCCTTGACATTATGCACTTAAATATATCATCTGAGCTTCTGATAATGGAATAAAATTTCCCCTGTTTTCTGCTCTTTCCATGGTGCATAATGGTAAGGTTCTAAACTTGTTACATATTTATGTAAGTGTGCATTGTAACATATTTATGAATATAGTTTAAATTGTTTATTGTAACAAATTTATGCACATATTTTAAATTGCACATAATTCTTCTGCATTTAAATTTATTCATATTGTTTGTGAGTTAGCTTTATATACACAAAAAAGTTGTGAAAAGTGTTATAGGAAATATATTCAATATTAAATAATTTTGTGGATAATACTTACTTTATAATTTCTTGTTATATTTGTGAGATTTATCAGGAGACCGTTTTCAAATAAACGATATGTTCATTTAAAATTTTTATCTCTCATTTCCAGCTGAACCTCTCTTGTATTTCGCGTTTAAAGCTTATTTCAATGTTTTTGTTCAAATATCATATTTTTTTCTAATTTTTTTATTAATTGACGCTTTTCTAAAGAAGAAAATAAGAAATTGAGTAATAGAAAGTTATAATTACTTATAAACTTATTTTCTCTTATTATATTTATATGAAGTTATGGAGCTCCATTTATTTATAAATAGAACATTTTTAAATCTTCCTTCAAATGAGCTTGAATATTTAATATGAATTATAAAATGACGAAATTAATTTACGAATTAAATTTAAAATGAATGTATATTTGAATGGTATTAGTCTAGATTTCATAATCATTTTTTAAATGATTTATTTTTAATTTGTTCTTTTGTGATTATAGAAGCGAATTTCGTTTACAAAAAATATTTTAAAGTAATAAAATGATTGAAAATTTAAAATAAAATTGTTTCAGACCCAAACTGAAACTGAATACACCAATATTTTATCACAATAGAATTTACTGAAAATAGCATCAAAAGAGAAAATGTATTTTATATTAGAATAGCAAAAAAAGGAAAAAGATATATACATAATATATTTAAAGAAGAAAATTTGCAAAAGTATTTCAAAATAATTTCAAACGTAAATTCAATTTGAGATTATCTGATAACGAAATCAAGTAAACCAGCAAATTTAATAACATTAAAGATATTGCGATCGAGCAAAATCTTTTAAATAATGATGGAATTCAAGATATATAAATTTTATTATATTTTATACATTTCGACAGTTGCTTTAAGTTTGCAAATAAAAATCAGTAATCTAAAAATAGAGCTTAAATTTGAAACAAAAATGAGAAAATGTGTCTGTGTTGAAACCATTTGAGAAACATTTTTTTCTTTATTTCAACAGATTTTGTCTCCTATATTTGTTAAATAAATCTTATTTGAATATTTGTACAGGTTCATAAAACTGACAACTGCGGTATCCATGTTTTTAAAATAAGGTATTTTCAGAGCGTGAAAATTCGTTGGTGATTAAATAAATTCCGATATCAAATCAAAAGATCTGAAGTATATGTTAAAAATAATGCAATATTCTCATTTTAGAAATATGCAAATTTTGTTAAAAATAAAACAAATATGAAAACGAATGATATTAGAAATGTTGCTTTTTTAAAAGAGTAATATTAAAATATCACTTCAAACAGCTGAGTGACTCAAAGAGATTGGCTAAATTTGATTCACAAAAATGACAACTGAAGGATCCATGTTTTATAATAAAGTATTTTCTTGAACATGAAAATTGTATCACATCCATTAGTTGATATGTGACGAAATAAATTCGGATATATCGAAAGAATCCAAGTATTTGTTAAGAATAACGTAGTATTCTCCTTTTGTGAATATGCAAATTTTGTTAAAAATAAAACTAATATGAACACGAATAATATAGAAAGGTTGCTTATTTTAGAAACAGTAATATGAGAATATCACATAAATCTGCTGAGTGATTAAAAAGGAGTGAATAAATTTGAGATTTAGTAAGGAATGAAAAGAATACACATCAAAAGGTTTAAAAATGAAAATTAATGGAAACTTGATATCTGAAATACATTCATTATATTACATGATCGGTTTTACAGTAGTCTTTATCACGCCACATCGCATCATTCTTTCGGATATCTCGACGAATTTTTCGAAAGAAAGGGTTTCCATTACTTAAAATATAGATGGAATTCTGGTTTTATTACATAGTTTAGAGTTTGAATAAATGGATTACATTAAAAATTAATTAAATTAATTAATTTTATCTAAAATAATTGATGTTAAATGTTTGTTGTAATGATGTCGTGTTCGCTTGAATTAAATGTTGGCTCATCATAGAGGGTTGACATTAATCAATGGACTTATCGTTTACATAGTGTGCATAGTTTAGAATTTACATAAATTAATAACATTAAAAAATTAATTAAATTAATTAATTTTATTTAAAATAATTGATGTTAAATATTTTCTGCAATGATGCCTTGACGTTTGAATTAAAGTCGGACTCATCATGGATGGAGTGCTGACATTGTTCAATGGACTTCTAATCGTTTATATAATTTACATATTGTACATAGTTTTGACTATTTAGACATAGCTAGACATGGACTCTTTGAAACCACATCAAATCGAAACAGATATTACCAATTTGGAAAGTGGGTTAATAGCCTTATTATTGATTCTAAAGGAAGAACTTTTGGACTTCTGATTTACCATACTCATTTCCAGCGTGAAACCACGATCTTTCGGTTGGACTTGTCTACTGCCTTTTAAATGAACTCCTTTACTCCAAATATTCTATGCACTGATGTCCAGGCCAATGTAAGTCCATTTGTTGTATTATTTTTCACATTATCGTCACTGTTTTTCACGTTAAAACAGCTATTTTCGCCTCTGATTTTATGATAATAATACATGGCATTTTAGAAACACATTAAATTCCAATAATTAAGTTTTTGCTATACAAGAAATTTTTTTTACCAATAACTAATATACACTGGTGTGCAAAACTTAAGCAACAATGTAAAAATTTAGCAGATAGCCATGAAAATGCACAAAAGGAGGTCTGGAGATCAGTGCAATGAACACGTAAGTCAGTAGAAACGGCATGCGTATGCATATATCAGAAACGAAACGAGAGCACAAAAACTGGCCAACTGATCAATGTAGTCGTGTTCTCTTTACGGATGAGAGTCGATTCTGTACCAGAAACGATTCTCGACGCGTTTTGATTTGGAGAGAGGTCGGGATCCGGTTTTGTCCCAGTAACCTCAAGGAAAGACACCGTTATAGTGATTCTAGAGTTCTTGTCTGGGGAGGCATTTTGCTGAACGGGCGAACTGAGCTCCACGTTTTCGACAGAGGGTCTGTAACCGTGGATCGCTATTGTGAGGAGGTACTCCTTCCCCAAGTACGTCTGTTCCGAGGTGCCATTGGCCCAGACTACATTTTTATGGATGACAATGCACGGCCACATCGGACTCTTGCTGTTCAGGAGCTACTGGAAAGTGAAGATATCACTCGAATGGATTGGCCAGCGTACACCACAGATTTAAATCCCATCGAACATGTGTGCGATGCTTTGAGGAGACGCATTGCAGCACGCTTACATCCTCCGGAGTACACCCAACAACTCAAACAGATGATGATTGAGGAATGGGCACTCCTACCCCAAGAAATGTTGCACCAGCTGGTTCTGAGTGCGCGGAGACGGTGCGAAGCATCCATTGCAGTGAGGGGGGCATATCCCATATTAAGGAACATCTGCTTGTTGTTCTTCCTCTTGGATAGACAATCATGAATCACGATACTATGCGTTCAGTAAAGCTTGTTTTTGTTTGATTCCATACCGTATGCATTGTATTCCTTTTTCAGGGCAGATGCTTTCGTCATCCTTTACGTACATAACACTCTCCCCCATTTCTGAATGTCATGTCTCTCAGATGATTTCTCGTGGAGTTATAGCGAAAAACCCACCTGTTGCTTAAGTTTTTGCACACCAGTGTAGATTTAAAAAAATAGTGTTATTGTTTATCGAATATAATATGAAGTACATAATTTATAAATAAAAGAACTTTAAAAAATAAAGTTTAAATAATAAAAGTTATATAGTTATTACTTAATACAAGTTATTACTTAATTATCAGTATTATTATAATAATGCAACTTATTACTTAATTATTATTAATATTATTATAATAATACAAGTTATTACTAATAAAGTTTCCTCCTCAATAAAATTTTAATACATGAAATTTTTAACGTTGTATAAAAATTGAATTTTAATTTCGAATTTTTAAACCAAAAAATTAAAAGAATCGTTCTTACTTTAGGGTATAAATGTGAAAGCAGATTGCAAATAGGCGTCCCTCACTACCAAAAACCATTGCAGTTTAGACAGAAACTTTGTATCATAATTTTTCTGAAATTCACATATTTTTTTCTCACAAGCCCAATTCTGAATCTCAGCCCCATTTTTCGAGGAATTTTCAGCGGGAACATAAAAAGAATAAAGTATCCGAAAGGGAGTGTTTGAGCCCCAAGGACAACATGGATCGAGCCATCAAGAAGAGACTGCTTTCCCCAAAATGTTCTTTTCGTTTAAGAGAAATTCGTTTCGGTGCTAATAGTTTGCAGTTTGGGAAAGTTTCTGGAGTCAAATGATACCACTGTTTTTCACTTTTATGCTTTTTGACTTGGATCGTTTTCAGAAAACTGAGCGAAACGTTTCTTTCGAATAGTTAAAAAATAAAAAAAAATTATTGTTATAGTGTTTTCTAAAATACTTTTCTTAAAGGGATGATTTTCTTAAATGTATGGTTTTATATTTTTGAGAATTGAGAATCAAAAGATATTTCGAATATATGTATTTATATAAGTTATAAAATACCAATGATCGCTATAATGGTGAATAATGATCTATCAATATGAATAGACATATTTGATTTTTTTTTTTTTTTTGAAATCGAAGATAGAATAAAATTAATATAGGTTGAAGTTTGGATTTTTTATTGATATTGGGCTTATTATTGACTTATTATATTGATTTATTATTGATATTGAAAACTTCTTTGGACTGACTGATTTACACCGCTGATCACAAGCCGTAAACATGTGATCTTTCGTTTGAGCTTGTTTGCTACCTTTTAAATGGGCTACTTTAGTACAAAGGCTCTAGGCACTAACGTCCAGGCCAATATAAGTCCATTTATTGGATTAATTTTCACATTAAAACAATTATTTTAGCTTTTGATTTTGTTGTAATAAAATGTTGCATTTTAGAAACACATTAAATTCTAGTAATTAAGTAATTCATATGTAGGAAAATTTTTCAGATTTAAAACAGATAATACAGAAACTAATACAGATTTAAAAAAATATTGTTATTATTTATCGAATATAATATTTAAGTAATTAGTTTAGAAATAAAAGAACTTTTTATAAGTTTCCTCTTTATTGTTAAAATTAACTGAAAATTTTAACACAGGAGACTTTTAATGATATATGAAAAAAAGGTATCATTCTTACTTTAGGGTATAAATGTGAAAGCAGATTGCAAATAGGTGTCCCTCACTACCAAAACCATTACCAGTTTAGACAGAAACTTTGTATCATAATTTTTGAGAAATTCGCAGAGTTTTTATCACAAGCCCATTTCTGAATCTCAGCCCCATTTTTCGAGGAATTTTCAGTGGGAGCATAAAAAGAAAAAACTATCGGAAAGGGAGTGTTTAAGCCCCAAGGACACCATAGATCTACAAGAAGATGCTGCTTTCCCAAATATGTTTTTTTCGTTTAAGAGAAATTCGTTTCGGTGCTAATAGTTTGCAGTATGAGAAAGTTTCTGGAGTCAAATGACACCACTATTTTTGACTTTTATGCTTTTTGACTTGGATCGCTTTCAGAAAACTGAGAGAAACTTTTCTTTCGAATAGTTAAAAGAACAAAAAATTCCATTGTTATAGTGTTTTCTAAAAATTTATTTTAAACGGGAGGAATTTCTTAAATTTATGTTTTTATTCTTTTGTGAAACTTCAGTTATTTACATTTGAATGTTTCCTTTCAAGTATGAGATCGAATGTAACTATTATGGAGACGAACTCAGAATCAAAATATATTCCGAATAAATGCATTTATTCGAAATATATTTTGATTCGGAAAGTTACAAAATAGTAAAGAGGGAATAATAATCTATCAATATGAATAGAAGCATTTGATTATTTTTTCACATCTAAGATGAAATAAAACTAATATAGTACGAATGCAACACCATAAAATCTTTCGAATACATGCATTTATATAAATATCAAAGCGCTCTACGTTTATAACTTAAAATAGTAATTTGATTAATTCAATTTGTTTTGATGCATTATTTAGCATGCTTTTTTTACATGAAAAACAGCAGTTATTTATGAAGGAACACCTATTGTGTGGCAAAGTTATTTGTGCTATTAATTTAATTTAAAAAATGCTCTGAAGTTATTGCTATTGCTTTCGAATAACTATCACTTTGATCTAAGTCATTCGTTTCTAGAGAGACAGATATGTTGCAGATCCAGCATTATCGCTGTGCATCTTGTGAAGGCTACTGCACTGTACTCACATTTGGTCACTACAATTATGAACGAAAATCTTTAAGGGTTAAGGTAATTAAACACTTTCGTACTCCATTCCTCACCTATTGAAGCCCAACGAACGATCATTCCAGCCTAATGATTTATCATGCCTACCCCTAGCTTATGCGATTGATAGCTTTGCATACAATATATAAGTATTTCTTTCTAGTTTACATTTGCTGCTCTAGCGCGCGGAGCCACAGGTTTTCGGTTCGAGTCCAAGCGATGCCATGGATATTTCTAGCGGTCGGAATACTTTTTAAACCGTAGTTCCTGGTCTAATATGACAGTAGAGCGTTGGGCGTGACAGCCATACCCCGTAAAAATAAAACATCTCAAATTTGTCAGCAGACATTCGGCCATGGCCACCATGGGGTTGTTGCACCATTGAAGACAAAGAAGAAGTTTGTAGCTGCTCGGAATCCTCTTTAAACCCGGTCTAATATGATTGTACAGCGTTGGGAGTAGGGCTGACAGCCCTACCGTGCAAAAAGAAACCATCTTCTCTCTCGAAATATATCAATAGGCAGTCAGCCTTGGATCACAATGGGGCTGTCTCGCCAATGAAGACGAGAAAGGAGTTTATATTTGCCGCTTTTTAAATATAATTGCCTTTAATCCATGAGTTATAAACTTTTTAAAGAGACGTTTTATGTTTTTAAAATGCACAATTAACCATATCAATTCAAATCTTCAATTATTACTATAACTTAGTTAAAAGAAATAAATAATACACAGATAATTACTAAAACAAATATTAATCCACTCATTTCAAATCATAATATTTCCCATTTTAATTCAAATGAAGAAATATTTTTTTCATGAAAACCTGAATTATTTCCTAATGAAAATGGAATCGATTAAACCTTCGGGAAATTAAAGCATTGTGTCCATTTCTAAATAAAAAATATTTTGAATTATTTGTAAAAAAATAATCAAGAAATAAATATTTATAATCTCATAAAAATTATATTATTTATCTTTCTAGATGCAAATAGTTTTCATTGCTTTATGCAAAATACTTATTAAATTAATTTTTCAATCGTTTCTGAAGAATTAAATGAAATTCATTTAAAGTTATTTTTAAATGAATGCTCATTAGCAGGTAGATATGAAATATAATAATATAAATTTTAAAAAAAAATAGATTTTTTAGTTAACATTCAGTTATTATTTTCAAAATTTTCTTGTAATTCGTAGTAAAATTTTTTTTCAAAATTAGCCTTACTGCAATCGTTGTTTAATTCCCAGTTAATTTTTATTTTTAGTTAATCCCTAAGGAAATGAAGAAAGATTAAAATTCTATCTAATCCTTTTCCTTGAACAATTAACGTTTATTTCATTTTTATTTAATGAAATTAATGCTTTTTATAGTACGTAGAGAAAAAGAAAATGATTTTCCGATTTATACTTTAGTACCAATTATACACAAACAGGACCGGATATTGCTGTCTAACACCGGATATTTCTTGGTTATTTATTAAGCAATTTTTTTTAATCCAAAAATACACCATAATCCATAGAGTCTGAAATCATGTGAAAAAGCAAAATAACAAAAGCCAGACAAATAAATTTAATAAAAAGTTTATGTATTTACTAATTTATTAAATAAAAAACATTGTAAAAAACATTGAATATTTCAAATATTCTGAAATCTAATCCCATTTGTCACTAGAATTATAAATATGAAGCATATCTACTGTTATCCAAGGTGTGTATAGGTATACAAACTGCATGGTACGTACACATTATGATAAACAATTTAATAGGAACAACGATGCAGATTTAATTTCAGGAATCATGCCTCGTTTTTCCTCTTCAAACGCATTGGTGAGGTTTTCCAACATGCTGATTTATGGAGTCCTTCTCAACATAACCATAGTCCATTTCAATTCGGCAATGCTTACTAGATTTCGAACCGAACTTTCCCACCGTGGAACCCTAGTATTTTAACCTAAACTGCTTGAGGCGTTCTGTGCAAATTATATATAGCTTGTGAATGATGCATTAAAATTATATTTTCTTTTGAACCAAGGAATCTATGCGGCTTCAGAAATAAAACACCCAACCCACTCTGAACCAAAAAGTCCATGGGGCCTCTGAACTAATGAATTTATGTGATCACTTAATCAAAGAACCTATGTGGCATGTGGTTTTTGCATCTCTTTCAAAAAATTCCACAATTTGTAGGTCGGACAGGCTTCTCCAAGCCGAGGGAAATTACCCAAGATGCGTTCTTTCAGGCTTGTAGTAGGGCAAACTATGTCTCCTGAATGTTGAATCTTTCGGGAGCAGAATCTTTTACATACATTAAGCTCTTCCAAGGAATGATCTAAAATCAGAGTGGTAGACATTTGATATTATTAATAACAATAGACTCTTAAAATGAAAATTTTTTTTATTAATAAAAAGTATTTAATTTTCATATTTAACTAATTCTCGAGCATTGTATTTGGTTAAGCATTTTTTTTCATTATTTCTAACAAATTTTAATTAATAAGGTTCGATATAACAGCATTTCTTATTGCAAATTTAATTAAAGCATTAATTTAGAGCTACCGATGATAATTATTTTCAGTAGATGTGAGTTAATTCTACTCAATTTGATAGCGATAAATATGAGACATATTGCTTTATAGTTTAATAAATTAATTTATTTAAGTTGTTTTTAGGTCTAATAATTCAAATTCATAATTTTTGGATATAGAAATTTTTTTTAAAAGAGTTCATAATTTTAATGATCAAGTACAAGAAATAAAAATTTTGATATCTGTAAACATGCCATTGAATTATAACAGCTACTTCCCAGACCTTTTATGAGAAATTCGTATATCAAGTGAAATGCACAACAGCCCGAATCTTTGTTTGTCTATAATAAAATCGACTTCTCTTCAGAAACTACTGTTTCGACGAAGTTGGGAAAAATGCCCAACAAAAGAAGGATTACAATTGTGCACAAACGACTCTAATTCACGGATTGAATGCTCCTCGTTATTATTCCCCCTACATTCTTTAAACTGCTTTTCATCATGAAGTCATTGTCGCCCTATCGCTATTTTCCAACTTTTCGATTACAAAAGCTCTTTTAATGCATTCTAATACGGCGTTAGAGGCTATAGTAAGTCAAGAAAAGCTTAAGATGGCAGCTTCTGCATGCTATGAAAGTCTATGTAAGTATGTAAATAATTGCTTATATTCACTTGACTACTTATTTTTGTTATTATACATTTCTTTAAATTGACTTAATTTATTTAATTCCTTTTGTAAAATACTTTTAATTTGTAAAAACATGCCACATATGCTCTGTGTGAAGCAATTGCAAGAATTAGGAAGACAATACAAAAATAACGATAACGATTTTTCCCCCAAGAATCACTGAACCAAGAGAACCTTCTGTAGAGAAAGCATTAGCTTCTGTTTTAAGGTAAAAAAATATTTCGACAATATTTTTTTACCTTAAAACATTTACTTAAAATTGAAGTTATCAGTAAAATCAATAAGTTATTAACACTTACACAAAATTGAAGTTCATATAGAAAGTTTATGAAAGGCAATGAATTATATAATTGTATCTAAATTTAATTTACATAATACTGGATGGGTACATGAATTTTTAAGGCTGGTTGAAATGTAAATATTCATTTTAAAAAGAATTGAATTACATGCCGCTGGAAAATTTTCAACAAGTAATTTCTCATGTGAGGTATTGCATGTCACAGTTTTCCATCAGATCTCCACATCTTAGTCTATTCTATTTTTACCTTAGCAGTACATAGAAAGAAAACAATGTCATACATTTAACAAGATTATTGCGCCAAACAACTCCAACTTCACATAAGCAATAAAATAATAATCCTACAATAACAAATTACTTGTCAAGAATCAGCCAAACAAACAACACATATTATCCGAAATGAAATAAAAACACGACTGGAATACAAAGAAAGCGGTAAAATGACACGTAAACGTGACAAATCCAAAGACTTCTTCGGAGAACAATAGCAACAAAAGAGAACAAACACACATTGAGTTCACAAAGGTATAAGATGTCTGCTTTTTCATGTCATTTGTGTCCCTAAGGGTTTAACTCTTGCTACTTGGGTGATCTTTTCATCCAAAGACATGGGAAAACTTGTTATTCCGTAAGAATCCTCCAGATATTTATCTAACATAGTTAATTTAAGGAAGTGCTGTTATTTGAAAACAATCGTTATACTTAAGGAACACATTTTTTGTGTAGGATCAACGAGGTATAAAAGGTAATTTCTTAATGGAGTGGTGAATAAAATGTTTTTGCGTAAATTTTAGTTAAAGCAGAGATAGGTAAAGATAGATATTGATTCGAAAAAAAGATAAACATCAAGATGAGATAAAAATGAGTTTAATTTTAATAGTTTTTAATTTTTATTTCTGAATGAATAAAAATATAATGTTTAGAAACTTACTAAATCTAAATTATCTAGAATGGTTTATTTAATTACACCATATGATTATAAATTGCTATTTAACATATAATTTGGCCAATTCTAAAACATTTGTATAAATAAATATATTATACTAATGTTGTATAAATAAATATATTATACTAATGTTGTATAAATAAATATATTATACTAATGTTGTATAAATAAATATATTACACTGATGTAATTTATGGAGAGAGTATTAGGCTTCTTATTTGGACAGGCTAGGGCAGAATAAATCTGCTTGATCCCAAAATCTCTTCATCTATTTTGAACCGGAGGGTGGAGGATGTTGAATATCTACATGTCATCTTTGGAGGTGTTCATTCAAATTGCGATGGTTTCAAAGAATATAATGCAGAAGAGGGGGTATAATGCAGAAGAGACTGGTAAATACCATCATTAGGATAGGACTGGACGATGGAGGGCTTGAAACATACCCACGGCAGTGTTCATTTGGGTATGTCCATTATCGTCTGTCCAAAATGGTGCTGTAATATAGTAGAACTAGTAGGTAGAACTCTTATAACATAATCGCGGCCTGAGGGCCAACTGGCTAACGCACTGGCTGTTAATACCGAAGGCTTCAGGTTCGAATCCTGGTGGAACATTTTATCGAGCATTTTTAGGATTTGTTGTATATCTAAAATATCTGTGACAAATGACCTTAGGTCACATTAACCAATAACAACATATTAATGTGGAAAATGGTGGATGACCAACATTTTTTTAAAAATTTAATGAACATAGGTTAAAATTTTAAGAACTAAATGACAGATCAACAGAATAAGGAATTAAACTAGTTCAAAGAGACCATATTGTTTGAAAATAAAGAAACCGTACCGTAGCAAAATATTTTAAAGAGATTGTAGACCAGAAATTCTTCTTTATTGGGTGTGGACCGTACGGTAGAGAATATGAAATGTTCCCATGGCAATATTCATTTGAAAGTGTTGATTCCGAATTGCGATGGTTGCGATTTTGCAGTCCACTGTGAGGTACCCTCTCTGATATAGAAAGATCTGTGGAGAATGACATTAGGTCAAGTGCCATATTAATCAATAACAACGTATTAAAGTGAAAAGCATGGTACTCGCTGGTGGATAATATTCTGAGACAATAAAAGTTTTGCAAAAAAGACTAAATGTTTAGGAATAGAATGACAGATCATTAGAATAAAGAAAATATATATTAAAATTTATTTCTTAACATTGCTGAAAAGAACAATTGCAAACAAAAAACGAAATGCACAAAACTATGCAATTATTTCGAAAAGGAAAGGCGCTGTTTTTATAAAAATACTTCTGGAGTAATTAAGAATAAATTGGCAATTATACAGAGTAAAGAAGCAGATTGCATTAAAAATATGATTCTTGGAAGAAATAAAAGTATTTGAAGAATTCTAATAAGAATATTGTTAAAAGTATTGTTATAAGATTGTTATTAGAAGCCTTCTTATAAGTATTCTTAAAAGCTGATTAAAAAAATTAATTTTGCTTTTATTTGGAAAATAATGAATCGGATACAATAAACAAAGAAACGACTATATAAGAATCTTATTTTTTGCACCGCATCATATATTTAGAAGATATAATAATTGTTTCAAATGGTATATATGGAACTAAGGGGTACTAATGGTACTAATGGTTCAAATAACTTTATAAATGACTTGGAATTAAATTAATTTTCATTTCATCAGGCACAACCATTCCTGCGATATTGACTTTTGAACACTGTCTGGAAAATATTTCGATTAAAGAACTCTTGACATGAGGAAATAAAAGCTTCTTTCAAAACAAATCAGCTCGTATTGGCATAATATATGGTTATAATCAGGCACACATCCATATATAATGATATTTAAAGCAGGATATTTGAAATCAACTTGTGTTTAAGATCAAAGGGCTTGAATATTTATAGTATTTAAGAAATATGTCTTCAAAATTGGGTTTAACTCAAATTTCATAATTTACATAATCAGGATAAATCAATTTATAATCTATTTCATATGCATCTAGATATTATTTTTAATTATTGGTTATTTATGATCGAATTATAAGATTTTATAGTTTTTAAATACACATTATAGATAATTTTTAGCATCAATATAAGCAATATTGGTGAATATAATTATAGATTTAATAAAAGATCAAGTAATTTGAGTAGTTTCAAAGTTAGACAGGTGTAAGACATTTAATATAATATTTAGGTGTACACAAACTTTAAAATATAGTAAAAAAACATTTGCCATTCGCTAATGTCAATCATAGGACCTGGCAATTCGCTTTTCTGTCAATCATAGAAACAGAACCTATTTTCTAAGCTTTTATGGTAATCATAATCTAATCCTTAATCAATCCGATATTTAATGAAGTATTTAGATTAAAAAATAGATAGATTAAAGCAAAAAAGGTAACGGAATATTGTAAATAATTTAATGCTGATTTAATAAAATTTTTAAAAAACGAAATCTGCTCGCTAATTTCAATTTATGATGGGGAATATACTATGTTGGACGAATACATTAGGAGTACACTAATGTTCAACAATACAAGAAATTTATGAAGCAACTGATCACAATACTACAAGAACTATCAAATTCAATAACCAAGGGAATATACCACTGTTCCACATTTCTAGAACTTCATGAAGAAGCAATTGTTCAAATACTACAAGAAGTGATATCAAATTCTTATAGAGAAATATTTTAAGTGATGGTTAAATCTGCTTTTATAAACATTAGCTGATCCTTAGACACTATTTTTAGGATATTGAAACAATAATCTGTTTATATTTTGAAAGCCAGACAATTAAAAATAAAGTACAGAGCACACAATTTGATATTGGCCAATCGTTATATTTAGTAACACATATTTTGTAACAATTTTGAAACATGCATGAACAAAATCACGTGAAATTACTTAAAATGAAAGTTTTCTCGTTTTGCCCGAAGAGATTACTCTGTTTTAAATATAATACTACATCTGCTGATCATAATACTACAAGAACTATCCAATTAAATAGCCAAGAGAATATACCACTGTTCGATAATTCTAGAACTTCATGAAGAAGCAATTGTTCAAATACTACAAGAAGTGCTACTGAATTCTTATGGAGAAATCTTTTAAGCGATGGTTCAATCAGCTTTTATATATATATAATAATCCTTAGGCACTATTTTGGGGATATTGAAACACTAATCTGTTTATATTTTGAAAGTCAGACAATTCAAAATGAAATACAGAACACATGATTTCATATTGGGCAATCGTTATATTTAGTAACACACATTTTGTGCCATTTTTGAAACACACATAAATAAAATCCCGTGAAAATCAGAGTTTATTTTAAACAAAAGTTCTTGAAAAAAAGTTTCTCGTGTTACGCGAAGAGATTACTCTGTTTTAAATAACAACTTATACTCGTATTTTTTATTTTCTAGAAACTTTTATGAAGCATACATACATATGATAATAAAGAAAAAAAGTACATTCGAATAAAAACAGGAAATATAACGAGCAAACTTTAGCAGATTTGGAGACTTCCTTGATACGAAGTGGTTCCTTTCGGAATTATTGTATATTTCGTTGTTGCAATTCTGTTGCTATGAAGTTAAAAATCGAAGAAAGCGATGATGCATTATATTCTAAAACGCTTTTTAATTATTTCTTTGCGTTTTATATTTTTGGCATTATGCATTTAAATATGTCTTCTGCATTTAAACTTCTGACAATGGAACAAAATTTACCCAGTTTACTGCTCTTTCCATGGAACCTAATAGTAAGGTTCTAAACATGTAACATATTTATGTAAGTGCACATTGTTGTATAATTATTAACATAGCTTAAATTGCATATTGTAACATATTTATATAAATAGTTTAAATTGCACATTGTAAGAAATTTATGCGCAGTTTAAGATATGTGTTTAAATTTATGCGCATATTTTAAAATGTGCATAATTCTTCTGGTTTTATGTTTATTCATGTTATTTGTGAGTTAGCTTTATGTACACAAAAAGTTGAGAAAAATGCTATAGGAAATATATTCAATATTTAATAATTTTGGGGATGTTGCTTACTTTATAACGCCATGCTATATTTGTGAGGTTCATGAGGAGATAGTTTTGCTTTTAAATAAAAAATATGTGCATTTAAAATTTTTATCTCTCATTTTCAGCTGAACCTCAAGTGTATTTCGAGTTTAAAGCATGTTTTAAAGCAGTTTCAATGTTTTTGTTCAAAAATTATATATTTGTTAATGTTTTTAATAGTTGATGCTTTTCTATAAAAGAAAATAAGAACTGTTAAGAAATAGAAAAATATAATTACTTATAAATTTATTTTCACAACTTATTTTATATAAACTTATGGAGCTCCATTTATTTATAAATATAACAATTTTAAATATTCCTTTATAAAATTTTGAGCATTTAATATGAATTATAAAATGACAAAGAACGTAACTCCTTAATTAAATTTAAAATAAATAAATGCATATTTGAATGGTATTATAATTTATAAAATTAATAATAATAATTAATGATAATTTTAAAATAATTTTTTAAAAGATTTTTTTTACGTGTTTTTTAATTTGTTCTTTTGTGGTTATAGAAGCGAAATTCCTTTCCAAAAAACTTTTATAAATTAATAAAATCATTGAAAATTTGAAATTAAATTGAGTTTTCTTCAGTTCATATTTTATCGCAATAGAATTTATTTAAAATAGAATCAAATAATTTAAAAACAGAAAAAAAAAAGTTATATTTTATGTTAGATATACAGAAAAATGGAATAACCATACGTATTGTATTTATAGAAGAACATTTACAAAATTATTTCAAAATAATTTCAAACCTAAATTCAAATTGAGAATATCTGATATGAAATCAAATAAACCAGCAAATTTAATAACATAAAATATATGAATCTATTGCGAAGTTGCAAAATCTTTTAAATAAGGATGCCATTCAGGATATATAAAGTTTATTATATTATATGTCTTTATACTAGCTTTAAATTTGCAAATAAAAATCAAGAATCTAAAAATAGAGCTTAAATTTGAAACAAAATGAGAAAATGTGTCTGTGTTGAAACCATTTGAGGAACATTTCTTTTTCGCTATTTCGACAGATTTTGTCTCCTACATTTGTTAAATAAAACTTATTTGAATATTTGTACAGGTTCATAAGAATGATAACTTCGGTATCCATGTTTTTATTTTTTTAATAAAGCATTTTCGATAACGTGAAAATTTCATCACTTCCATTAGTTGATATGTGACGAAATAAATTCGAATGTTAAATCAAAAGAACCGAAGTATTTGTTAAAATGATGTAACATTCTCCTTTCGTGAATATTCAAATTTTATTAAAAATAAAAAATATATGAAAACGAATGATATGGAAATATTGCTTATTTTATAAATAGTAATATTAAAATATCACTTCAACCTGCTAAGTGATTCAAAACGATTGACTAAATTTGAAATTTAGTGACTCATGGAAAAAACACACATAAAATGTTTGAAAATGAAAAGAAATGGAAATTTGTTGCAACATACATTCATTAGATTACATAGTAGTTTTTACGCCATTTTTTAGTTAGTTTTCGCGCCACATTACATCATTCTTTCGGATATCTTGGTGACATTTTCGAAAAAAGGGGGTTTTCACTGCTTAAAATATAGCTGGACTTCTGTTTTTCTACATAGTTTAGAGGTTATGGATTTAGAGTTAATGGATTACATTAAAAAATTAATTTAATTAATTAATTTTATCTAAAATAATTGATGCTAAATATTTTCTGTAATGATGCCTTGACGTTTGAATTAAAATCTGACTCATCATGGAAGGAGGGTCGACATTGCTCAATGGATTTCTAATCGTTTTTGTACATAGTTTAGAGTTTGCATAGTTGGATTATATTAAAAAATTAAATTAGTTAATTAATTTTATCTAAAATAATGGATGTTAAGGGGCCTGAATGGCCGAGTGTCCAGCGCTCTGTTGCCACAGGTTTCGGGTTCGTGTCCCGGCGGTGCCATGGATGTTTGTATTGGTTCGGAATCCACTTTAAGCCGTTGGTCCCGGTCTCCTATGACTGTAAGAGCGTCACGGAGCAGATGTCAGATTTCTACCTACGGGTGTTCCATCAGAACAGAAGCTGCAACCCTCTTCCCTCCTTCCATTAGGGACACGATAACAACAACAACAATGGATGTTAAATATTTTCTGCAATTATACTCTGCCGCTTGAATTAAAGTCTGACTCATTATGAATCGAATTTTGACAGTGACAATGGACTTTTAATTGTTTACATATTGTACATACTTTTGACTTTACATATTGGACATAGTTTTCATTTTACATATTGTACATAATTTTGACATAGTTAGACATAGACTGTTTGAAACCACAACAATTCGAAACACTTATTACCAATTTGGGAGGAGGATTAACACCCTTATTATTGATTCTGACGGAAGAACTTTTTTGACTTTCTGATATACCAGCTCATTTCCAGCGTGAAACGCGATCTTTCGGTTGGACTTGTTTACTGCCTTTTAAATAAACTCCTTTATTTCAAAAGCTCTATGCACTAATGTTCAGGCCAATATAAATCCATTTGTTGTATTATTTTTCACATTACCGTCACTGTTTTTCATGTTAAAACAGTTATTTTTGCCTTTGATTTTGTGTTAATAACATATATTTTAAAAACACAATAAATTCCAATAATTAAGTAATCCATATACAGGAAAAGTCTTTACCGAAAAACTAATACAGATTTTTAAAAAAAAATAATTGTTATTGTTTATTGAATATAATATGTAAGTATGTAATTTAGAAATAAAAGAACTTTAGAAAAAATAAAATTTAAATAATAAAGGTTAGTGCAGTTATTACTTCTTAATTATTACTCTTCTTTTCTTCTTAAATTGATCCTTAATAAAGTTTTCTCCTTAATAAAATTTTAACACAGGAAACTTTTAACGTTGAATAAAAATTGAATTCTAATTCCAAATTTTTTAAACTAAAAAAAGAAAACAACCATTCTTACTTTAGGGTATAAATTTGAAAGCTGATTGCAAATAGGCTTCCTTCACTTCCAAAAACCATTACCAGTTTAGACAGAAAATTTGTATCATAATTTTTGAGAAGTTCACATATTTTTTCCCCCCAAGCCCAATTCTGAATCCCAGCCCCATTTTTTGAGGAATTTTCAGTGGGAGCATAAAAAGAATAAACTATCGGAAGGGGAGTGTTTAAGCCCCAAGGACAACATGGATCGAGCCATCAAGAAGATACTGCTTTCCCGAAAATGTACTTTTCGCTTAAGAGAAATTCGTTTCGGTGCTAATAGTTTGCAGTTTGGGAAAGTTTCTGGAGTCAAATGATACCACTGTTTTTCACTTTTATGCCTTTTGACTTGGAACGTTTTCAGAAAACTCAGCGAAACTTTTCTATCAAATAGTTAAAAGAACAAAAAATTCTATTGTTATTTGCGCTGTATTTTCTACAAAAATTTTTTAAAGGGAGGAATTTCTTAAATGTATGGTTTTATACTTTTGTGAAACTTCAGTTATGTACATTTGAATGTTTCCTTTCAAATATGAGATCGAATGTAACTAATATGAATTCATAATGAAAAGATATTTCAAATATATGCATTTATTTAAGCTATAAATTAGAATTTAACTCTATAATAATGAATAATGGTCTATGCATATGAATAGACGCATTTGATTTTTTTCTCAAATCTATATCGAATAAAATTAACATAGGATAAATGAAAGACCATAAAATATTTCAAATATTTGGATTTATATTGATTTTAAAATATCGAAGTGCTCTACAGTTATAAATTTAAAACTAATTTGATTAATTCAATTAGTTTTGTTGCAGTATTTTAGCATGCATTTTTACATAAAAATCAATCGCTATGCTAAATATTTACGAAGAAACATACCTATTGTGTGGAAACGTAATTTTTATTACGGAAAAGTAATGTTTCCTTAAGCAATATCCTAGACATCTCTCTCTGATTTGTGTATCAAATTGGCAAAAAAATACTCTAGGCAATAAGAAGGTATTCAAGACATTCTATTCCAATAATACCTGAATCTACTAATTACCAAAGTAGTGATTCCTTGCTAGCAAAAATAAAAAACCATGATTAGGACACTGTAAACATTTTCTACAGGAACAATAATTCAGAAATACTTTAATTCAGTTGAAATATACCTAATTCATATGTAGAAATATGTTATGGAATTCAAATGTTATGAAATATTTATGAATTCATATATTGTGAAATTACAAAATCCTTTCCTATAGTAAATTACATTTATATGCACATACAGAAAATACAGTCTAAGTGTTTTTAACCCACAAAGAGAATATTAAAAATAATTTGGAAATATTTGTATAATGTTATCCAATGCAACAATAAAATAATTTGAATATAACTTTAAACTAGATTCTTATATAAATTTATTGGAGAATGTAAATTTGCATGAACGTGTTTAAAAAAACGTTCTGCAATTATTGTTTTTACTTTCGAATACTTACCACTTTGATGTAAGACATTCACCTCTAAAACATCAATGTTGCAGATCCAGTTTTATTCAGTGTGCACAAAGAGGCCTACTACACTGTATTCACATTTGGTCACCTTAATGAACACATTCAAGGGTTAATGTAATTAAACACGTTTGTACTTCACTCTTCTCCTACGGGCGATCGTTCCAGCCGAATGATTTATCATGCCTACTCATATCGTATACACTTGGTAGTTATGCGAGTTATTAGAGAGTTTTTGCATACCGTATGTTAGTTACCGTAGGACGTCCGTTAGCTTTTTCTCCCTAGCGCGCATGCTCATAGGAAACATTATTACAGATACGCATGAGCGCTAGGGAGAAAAAGCTGACGGACGTCCTACGGTAACTAACGTACGGTATGCAAAAACTCTCTATTCCCTCCTGGTTTATATTTGCTGCTCTGGTGTTCGGTGCCACAATATTCCGGTTCGAGTCGCGGAGGTGCCATAGACAGTGGTTTGGAATTCACTTTAAACTGTAGATCTCTGTCTAATATGATTGTAAAGCATGGTCGTACGGCTGAAAACTTTACATGTAAGAAGAAACTATCTCTTGTCTCGATATTTGCCAGTAGGCAGTCACCCTTGGCCCACCATGGGGCTGTTGCATCAATGGAAACAAAGCAGAAGCTATGTTTACTGCTTTTTAAATATAATTGCCATTAATCTATTAATTATAAATTTTTTAAAGAGACGTGTTATGTTTTTAAAATGTGCAATCAATCTTTTCAATTCAAACCTTCAATTCTTTATCTTAACTAGTTAAGAGAAATAAATAATGCATAGATAATTACTAAAAAAATATTAATCCACTCATTTCAAATCTTAATATTTTCCATCTTAATTTAAATGAGGAAATATTTCTTTTTCATGAAAAACTAAATTATTTCCTAATGAAAATTGAATTTGGTTGAACCTTCGGGAAATTAAAGTATTGTGTCCATTTCTAAATAAAAAAATATTATGAATTGTTAGTAAAAAGAGTAATTCAGAAATAAATATTGATAAGCTCATAAAATTTTTATTGCTTATCTTTCCAGATGCGAATATTATTCATTGCTTTATGCAAAACACTTATTAAATTAATTTTTAAGTCTCTAAAAAATTGAATGAAAATCATTAAAAGTTATTTTTAAATGAATGCACATTCGTAGGTAGATATGAAATATAATTATATAAATAAAAAAATGGTCTAGATTTTTTTAAACAAATTAGGCTAATTATTATTTAATTACTTTTATTTTCAAAATTTTCTTGTAAATTGCGATAAAAAAAATTCTCAAAATTAGCCTTATAGTAATCGTTGTTTAAATCACATTTAATCTTTCTTTTTATTTAATCCTAAGGAAATGAATAAAGATGAAAATTCTATCTAATCCCTTTCCTTGAACAATTAATGGTTATTTTATTTTTATTTAATGCAATTAAGGCTTTTATACTAAATAGAGAAAAAAAGAAAAAGATATTTCACTTTGTATTTTAGTACCAACTATACACAACCAGGGCCGGATATTGCTGTCCAGGACCGGATATTAGTTGGTTATTTATTAAGCAATATTTTTTAATCCAAAAATACACTCGAATCCGTAGTGTCTGAAATCAGTGAACAAGTAAAATGCCCAAAGCCAGAGAAATAAATTAAATTAAGATTATTAAATAAAAATTATGTAGTTGTTCCTTATCCCACTTAGTGGATATCTAATCTGGACCAAGCCTACTAACCCGTACAGACTCATGGTTGAAGTGGAAGAAAGCAGTTTCTGTTGTGATCGAGCAACCGTAGGTAGAAGTCTGGCATTTGCTCCGTGACGCTCTACAGTCATATGAGACCGGGACTTACGGCTTAAAGTTGATTCCGAACCACTACAAGACATCCATGGCACTGCCGGGACTCAAACCCGAAACCTGTGATACCGAGCGCCAGAGCGCTAGCCACTCGACCAATCTGACCTAAATAAAAATTATTGTATTGATATATCAAATATTCTGATATCTAATATCAGTTTCTACTAGAATTGTATATATGTAGCAGATTCACTGTTATCCAAGGTATGTATAGGTAAAGATGGGTATACAAGGAACATAGCACACATGCACTATGATAAGCAATTCGAAAGGAACACCGATGAGGGTATAATTTGAAGAATCGCACCTGTTTCCATGCTGTTCAAATGCAGACATGGTATTTTTCAACATACATATTTATCGAGTCGTTCTCGACATAGACATATGAACTTTGAATTTGGCAAACTTTACTTGATTTTGAGATTTCTGAATAATGGAACACTAATGTTTTATCCAAAACTGCTTTGAGGCCTTTTGTGCTGATTAAAAAAATTATATCTAGTTTGCAAATTATACAATAAAATTATATTTTCATAAATATTTGAGAATGCAGTATTGTCATGAATATTAACCTTTTGAAAAGAGAATGAAAATTGTTTTGACTAATGAAAATTTAAAATAAATTTCTCTCTTGGCTTTTACAAAAATTCATTCGAATTATTAAAATAATTTTTATAATAATATAAATTTAATAATATAATTACAATTTTCAATTTTTTGCGAACTTCATTTCTTTAATAACTTTTTAACTTATTTCTCTATAATAAGAAACGATGAAAGTAAATAAAAGGGCAGACAATTGCCTGTCCTTTTATTATACAGCTATTTCGCACTAACATACATCCCAATAGATCTATGTGGCTCCTGAACTAATTAATATATATGATCCCCTCAGCTAAATAATCTATATTTTTCTTGAGCAAAAGTACATACGTGGCCTTTGAATAAAACAACGATCTTGAATCAAAGGATCCATGGGGCTCCTGAACCAATGAACCTACACAGTCCAGTCACACTAATGTGGCCATCACCTACTTTCGACAACAACATGAAATAACCAAACACAAAAGGCAGGTGGCAGCACATTGCAGTGGAGTGTATATAAAGAATTCCACTTAATACCGCTTAAATACCACTTAATACCACATTCCACATTCCACTTAAAGCCAGAATCTACCAGCGTATATTCTGGCTTTTGACAGGTGGTCACATTAATGTGACTGGACCGTGTATATGGACTTTGAAACAAAGAATATATGTGGCCTCTGAACCACAGAACGTGTGGCCTCTGAACAAAAAACAATGTGGCCCTTGATACAAAGAACCTTTGTGGCGTCTGAAATAAAACACCTGCGTCGATCCTGAATCAAAAAGTCCATGGGATCCCTGAACCAATGAATCTATGTGGTCTCTTAATCATACAACCTATGCAGATCTTTGCAATCCTTAAAAAAACTCCACAATTTTTAGGTCTGGCAGGCTTTTCGATCACGTGAAAAAGGTGGAATATTTAAAAACTACCTCATAGGTATTCGTTCAGGCTTGTAGTAGTGCAATCTGAGTACCTACGGTGTGATCCTGAAGGGAGCTGAATCTGTTACATAATGCTTTTCTTCCATGGAATGATCTCAAATCGGAATGGTAGACATTTGAAATTAATAATAACAACAGACTATTTTAGTAAAAATTCGTGTATCAATAAAAAGTATTTCATTTTCATATTTAACTAATTCCACAGCATTGTGTTTTGCTTAAGCAGTCTTTCATTGTTTCTTATAATTTTTAATTTATAATGCTCAATATCCTAACAGTATTCCCTACTGTAAAATTAATTAAAAAATTAAATTGCAGCTGTCGATGGCAATTATCTTTAGTATGTAAAAAATAATTCTAATGAATTTCTGATAAATATGATACATATTGCTTTATAATTTGAGATATTAATTTATTTATTTTGTTTTGGGTCTAATATATGAAATTCATAATTTATGGATTTAGAAATTTTTAAAAAACGTTTTTATAATTTCAGTAATTCAATACAAATAAAAGTTTTGATAATTATTTGTAAAAACGCCATAGATATTAAAACGCTTACTTCCCTGTTCTTTTGTGAGAAATTCTTTCATCAAGTGAAATGCACAACAGCTTGAATCTTTGTTCATTTATAATAAAATTCTACTTCTCTTCAGAAACTACAGTTTCGACGAAGTTGGGAAAAATGCCCAACAAAAGAAGGATTACAATTGTGCACAAACGACTCTAATTCATGGATTGAATGCTCCTCGTTATTATTCCTTCTACATTCTTTAAACTGCTTTTCATCCTAAAGTCATTGTCGCCCTATCGCTATTTTCCAACTTTTCGATTACAAAGACTCATTCAATACATTCTAATACAACGTTAGAGGATATGAGTCAAGAAAAGCTTAAGATGGCAGCTTTTGAATGCTGTGAAAGTCTATGTAAATATGTAAATAATTATTTATATTCAGTTGAATACTTAACTTTGTTGTTATACGTTTCTTTAAATTGCTTACTTTATTTGATTCATTTTATAAGACGCTTTTAATTTGTTAAAATATGCCAAATGTATCCCACGTGAAGCAAAATGCAGCCAAATGATCTGGAGAGGTGAAATTTAATGTTGTCTATTGCTAATTGCTGGAGATTTCGAGAAGCATATATTAATTATTACTTTGGATTGGGTTTAATGATAGAAAGTATGGAAATCTTTTCATCATGCAATTTATGTAAGTATAAAACTCCAAACACTAATAATTAATAGAAGTTGGCTCGTTGCTTTTGTACTGTGAATTTCATATCCTATTTGTATCCTATTCATATCCTATTTGTGCTGTGAATTTCATATCCTATTTGTATCCTATTCATATCCTATTTGTGCTGTGAATTTCATATCCTATATTCGTGTTCTATTAGTAATTGTTCTCCAAATTTTTTTGCTATTTGTCGAAATTTTTCAAAAGAATATTTTTTGTTCAGTCTTAAATCTTGTAAAATTTTAATAACTAACATAAAATTAATATTTTATTTCGTATAAAAACATTATACTTCGTAAGGAAGGAAAGATTTACTACAATTAATATAAAATTAACTTTTAACTTGAATATTTTATTTCGTATAAAAATAGCATAATAGAAATAAAATAACATAATAGACAATTGTAATAAAATTACATAATAAATTAACATAATATATTGTATATTCTGTAATTAAGTCTCACTTTTACACTAAAAAATAATAGAGCAAGTTCACTTTAAAAAAGATTCTTTAATATAACGCACTTTCATTAACAAGGAAAATGAAAAGTAAATTTTTATTTTTTTACTGAGACGTGAAGAAAGAGTAAAAAAAAAAATTTAAATTAATTTGCAAATAAGGAGGTTAATTTCACTGAAACGCAAACATTAAATACCGCAGAGAATAATAAAATATTTTCAAAAAAAAAGGAAATTATATGAAAAATTCATTTATAATTGAGAAAATAAAAAGTACTGTTTGTTTTCAACAGGTAAGATTTACGGATTTATGCTCTTAGTAAATAGTTCTTTTTTATGTTTATGCTACCCGATTATTTAACTAGTCAACAGAGAATTGTGGAAATAAGTTATTATTTGTTTTATAAAATAATTAAACCATTAGAATGGAGTTTTAAAAAGAAAATTTTAAAAAAATCTTTGAGTTAGTGTAATGTAATTTTTATTAAATTAATTTAGTGAAAGATAATATTTATTTACGCAGAGAAATTTTTTTTAAATTCTTTATATAAAATCTGAAAATTTATATTCAGCCCAAGCCTTTTTCTATTTTAAATATTTTTATTATGTTAAAAAATTATGTTTTGAAATATTCATTTTAATTAATGTTACTATTTATATATTTTTTATATTTACGTTAATTTATTTTGTTATTTAGACTAAGCGATCACAAAATTACTCTTTGATGCTTGTTTTTATATGATAGATATCTATTACAACAAAATTATTTATCGTATTATGTAGATTTTGCATTTTTTAATTTTGTAATTATCTTTTAATTTTTTATTGTTATATTAAAGACTTTTTAGATTAAAGTAATCACTATCGATTTTCAGTAAAAGATAATTAGTCTTTATCAATTTTTTATGAAACAAAATTAGAATTTTTCGACTTTCTATTGATAAAAGATAATCATCTATTTTCTAGAAAATAAAATATAAACCTATTTTCTACAAAGCAAATTATTCAACTATTTTCTACAAAACAAAATATTTATCTATTTTCTACAAATAATTTTTCAAAGCAAAATTAATGAGTTTCTACAAATAATATTAGTCATTATCAAATTCCTATGAAACAAAATTAGTTATTTTTGACTTCTCGCACAAATCTTACTGTCAATTTCCTACAAAGCAAAATTATTACTGACTTTCTACAAAAAAAGGAGTAAATTGCTAATCGAATAAAATGTATGTAATGTAACCTTATTAATCTCTGTATGTAACATAACCTAAATGTCATGTAACTTCTTCAACGACATTGTTAATAAAATGCAAGGTTTTTTTAAAGTAAAATGGTTTTGAAAAAAGTAAAAATTTCTGAGAATACTATTTAGTACAATATGCTTCAATAATAAAAATAGTAGCTTTCTGAATTATTTCCCAGATGAAAATCTACAAATTATGTAAGGAAAAAAAAAAAAAAAAAAAATGCAACTTTTTCTTTTATGTGTTTTTTAAAAATGTGTTCCTAATATGGTAATATTCAGGAAAAATCGATAGTATCGATAACAAATTAGTATTCACTATTCATCGGTTAGTATAATAAGTGTCTGTTGCATTATATCAAGTAGTTAAGTAAAAATGTTTCCATTTATTTTAAATATATCAAAAAGTTTATTCACCTGTTATGAATAAATTTTCGCAGGAATAGAAATAGCAGGAAACTCTATATTTTATAATGGGTGTACATAAAATATTGCCTAGGTTTATACACCAGGTAATTTTCAAATAGAAACATAGCGAATAAAAATATTACATATTCGCAACGTACAACTCAAAAATATTTATGTGACAGCGAAATAACCGTAACTTTGTTACAGTGTGAGCAATTAAGATGGCAAAATAAAAATTGAAGAGTGTACAAATAATATCAATGGGTTTGTAATTCTAAGCCATACAGTTTGCAAATTGTACAACTTACATTTTGAAAGCTTGCAATCTGCAAAGCTTTAACTTACAGTACATCGTACACTTTTCAAACATACAACTGGTGGAAACTGCAATGTTTTTGCAATACGCATTGTATTTCAATACAATGTTTATCGATGTAAAATAATAAATAATAAAATAAAATTATAGATGCATAATAAAGAAAATATTTCTTGGGGCGAACCAACATTTTCATTTGTGCTCGGTTTTTCCAGTCGCTTTTTGGTGTAAGACGACTCATTACATAAAAATGCTTTAACCGACGCTAGATAGAATTATCTGAAAGAAGATCTTTCTTGTACGTACTCTTAAAGAGTAAAAGTCTTTTATTTTTGTGTAGTGGTAAAGGAATTTATTTTTAAAAAACCCACAATAATTACATTGCTTTATCTTGTCAATCCGTCATTTTTAATTTTGATGTCTTAATTGCTCTTAATATACCGTCACTACGACCACAGTGTTACCACATGTTTTTTATTCGAAAGTTAGAAGGTCACAAACTCAGGATAAAATTATATTTTATTAAAAAGTTGCTTGAGATCTCATGAAAAAAACCGTATAAGAACAAACTTACCACTAATGGGGAAAATGTTGAAAAAAAATATTGGTATACCCAAATTATGTGAAAGCCTTTCTTAAGTTAGTAGCGAATAATTAAGTTATGCTAACACATTTACCATTATTGTTGAGCATCAGCAAAAGCGAATATAATTTTTTGGATGTTCGATGTTTATATACAATATATCAATATTGTTTTCATACACTGCTGTTAAATGGTAATAAAAAAATGTTAAATAATTTTTTTCCAATTTAAATTATTCATTTCTAAGATTAAGAGATACAGTTAAATATTTTTAATGTTAAGTCATATTTAAGGAGGTACAAAAATATCTATTTATTAACAAAAAGCGTAATAAAAATCCAGGAACTAAAAATATGTTCTCATTTCTTCCGCTATGTACTGATATTGAAATATTTAAACTACATCTAATATATCATTAGCCAATATATCAAATATATACGTGCGTGTATCACGTATATCATTAAATATACAAAAAAGTTATTAATCTACGTTCTGTAATAAAATAAACATATTAGTTGCGATGGTGCATTTTGAAGGAAAAAGATTTACCTAAATGTTGAATGATTATATGGAGGTATTTTCTGCTACTTCTACAAAATAGCTTTAGAAATAAAAATGGCTAAAAAATTTTATTTTTGACTTATTTCCTAATTTTTCAATCCAGGTACTTCCTCAGTTATTCAATGGGATTAATATTAATAGAGGATTTTTATCTTTTCCCAGCTCATTGTTAGGCAACTATACAGATGAAGTAGACTTATTGAATAATTATCATACGGAATATTGTACAATCCTTTAAGTTCTAATTTAGAAAAACTTTGATATAGATTTTGATTCATAAAAATCAAATAGATGTAATTCGTTATTTCATAGATGATACTGAATCATCTGTTCTAACTGCTGTCATTAATATATTTTACAATTATTTCCTTTTTCCTATTTGGTGATCTTCATTTGGAATTTCTAAACATTTGGTCACTCATCTATTCAAAGTTTAAACACAAAATAATTCCAAAATTCATTCAGATCTGTACTGCTTTTTCTATTACTTTCAATACTTGTGAACTGTTTCTTAGTGCAGTTTATCCCATTTTCTGTAAAACACAGTGAATTGTCTCAAGATTCCACAATCTTCCAAAATTGTTTCCTATGTCAAACTTAAATTTTGAGGTCTCGAATCTTTTGAATTCATTTCACCTTACCCACACTAATTCGAATTTTTCGATTCGGTATATGCAATCTAATTTATTTTTAGCTAATTTTGAGAAGTGATTTCACCGTGAAACCTTTCGTTAACACGATACATCTCTGCAAGACGTGTTGATTGATGACTTTAGAGATTTATCGTTGAGATTTGCTCTCAATCTTCATTAAGTCGTTTACATTCTGTGCACGGTCTTATAATCAAGGTTAATTATAGATTTAAAGGTCATAAGTTACTTTTAGGCCATAATTAGATTTATTTACTGCCTTTATTTTTCTTTACAACTCATCTCACACTTTAATCCAGAGCTGTAAATCCTCACCAGTTAAAAAAAATGGCTGGTGTAGGAATAATATAAAATATATTTGAAAAAACTTGAATTACAGAATTACAGGATTATAATATAAAAAAGAAAAATAAGCTATGGTACTAACATAAACATAAGTACAACAAAAAGTATAGAAGAAGGAATAAATAATGGTAATAAACATGTGAAAAATCAAGTTTAGTATGGAATACACTATATTAATCGGCTTACAGTATGAAGAATGTAATACTTTTGCTAAGAATGGACGCAGAGAATTTAATTACTGTTACAAGATTAATGGTTCCTTAGGATGACTAATTGTTCATTTCCTTCTATAAAGTTCATTAAATTGATGATTTTCCATCTGGTCCATGAGTTGTACTATAAATTAGATTTCTCTGCCACTGAATTTAAAAGAGCTGAGAAGGGATTTTAAGATCTTATGATTCCGTAAGAAGGCAAATAGTTGCATAGTGGAATGGTTCTCCAGTTTTCCCACAGGGGCAGAAATCATCTTCTGAGAGGTTGAATCTTTTGAGGTATCTTGAGAATGGACTGTGACCACTTGTAAACATAGTTCTTCTTCAAAATGAATTCTGTGGGTTTTTTTCCGAGGAATTAAGGTATGATTTCGATAAAATTTCGCCCTGTGTTGCTTTGATTCCAATCTCGTTATAAATCCTCCCGTAGATAACTATTGAGTTATTTTTGAGAAATGAAAACGATTGCTAAAGACAAATTGTGTCGTTTTCTATAATGTTTGTCTTAGCAAGGCTATCTCCGTATTCACCGTCCGTGTAGCCAATCCAATTGCATTTTATCCAATTCAATTAGATGGAATCATTGTTTAAAAGTTTTTATTGCAGTTAAGAAAGGAGGAGTTTTTAGGAGGATTTTTAGGATTAAGCATGGAAGACATAGATTTGATGGTCTGCAGCATTTAGAGTTTCCGAATACTCTAAGCGCATTTTTGGTAGCAAGACGTTCAGCTTGGAAGATTAATGATGGAGTAGAATGTTGGACTACATAATGATAATTGCAATCCATTCAAAACCTCTATTAATGATTACAAAATCCTCCACTCTGCATATTCTACCAATATATATTCAGGTACTTTTGCTTAAGAATGTGCATCCACTCACCAGGATCTACTTAACATTTGCTGTGGTCAAATTTTTTTGAAGGAAATATAATTTTTGATTCATTTTATTTCTCTTAAGTCACTGTAATTTCCAAATTTTGTTCTAAAAGGACTTTTAAAAAATCTCCTCGTCAGGAATTAGATTCCTAATGTAACCTTTTCTTTATGAATAGCTGTCGTGAGTTTTCTATTGTGGATAACTAACTGACTGTAATAAATTCTTGTAATTTGATGAGATACAATATTCTATTGTTATTCAAGTTTTTAGGATTTCAAACATCAGCTTTGAGAATCTTTTTAATATCTTCAAACATGGGGTTCTCAGAGCTAAGGATAAGGCAGCAGTACGTGGAAGCTGGTGATGCTAAGGCAATGTTTCGAGAATTGGGCAATTTTCTTTGGTAGCCATATAAGAATTGGGAAGAAATGGAAATTTAATATCTCTATTATTATCAATTATCAAAGAATTTTTGAAATTTCCCTGTACTTAAGTATTGATACTGCATTAGAAAAAAAGCTAATTCTGTTTATTGAAGGCATTCTTCATAAGATTTATGGACAATGTCTTTCTCACTTGCTGCCATGATGATTTGCAAAATTTTTCTCTATATAAACTCAAAGAGTTTGAAGTTCCAAGGATATTAAAAATAAAAAAGAAGAGAAAGGCTTTATAAAGCAAAGATTTGGACAAATATTATATTCAAAAAGCGAAAGCAAAAATGAAAAATAAAAAAAAAGTTATCTAAGAAGGATTTATCTAAGTAGAAGCACTCAGAAATGTTATGAATTATAAAAGACGAGGATCACACAGCGTTATGCATGAAAAAGTCCAGATTTGTCAGGATACAATTTTCCTAAGGGCAATTCACCGTAAATACTATGCAAGCAGTTTATCTTTTCTTCTTTACAGCAATTTAAGTTTTGGAGGGGGGGGGATATCTGAAAAAGTCACGGGTTCTTTTCTAAAAAAACTATATGAGAACATAACTGTGTCTTGGACATGAAGGACAATCATTATTCCGATGCTTCATTTACATTTATATTGCTTTTCTCTGCTGTCCTTTGCGATTTTTGTCCTTTGGCGATCGCTTTTCAACTTTTTTAAAAGAAAGTTAAATTTGGGGTTTTCATTTTATCAATAAAATATTATTTTGAATGGCTAAATGAAAATATTTGCAATTTTTAGAATATATTGTATACATTTTTCTTCTTGGTAAACTCTTAAACGCTTTTCTTGAAAACATACTGAAATTTATTTATTAACTTCAAAATGTAGTTGTTTATGTAAGGAGGAAAAAAATGAACAAAGGATGATGAAGGACAGAAAGGCAAAAGAAAAACTGGATTTTAGGCCTAAATGTAATATAAAACCTAAGAAATTTAAAATAATTAATTTAAATGTAATAAATACTTTAAACATTTTATAACAACCCATGAATTACATCACATGTTAAATTTTCTGCCAATTTGTTTCTCAAATTTTTGATAATCATGAATTATAAACCCGAGTGATAATTAAACTCATTATAGAAAAAAGTTTGTCATTACATCAATCGAGGTTAGACTATTTTTTGGAACAATTTGGTACGACCAACTCGCGGATTGATATCTGGTTTAGTTTGTTGTTCTACGGGTCATTTTGTGCTAACTAGACAGGGACCTACAGTTTAACGTGGATTCCGAATTAATAACAAACATCCATGCACGTCTCAATTGATGTCTGGAGAATTTGCATCTTCCTGTTATCTCCTCAAACCTAATGGAAGAAATTTCCAATTCATGGATTTATCCTGCCCATACCCGGCAAGAAAAGAATTTCTATGGCCCTTTTTATGCTTCCGACGAAGTCAGTCTAGAAATCTCAACTGTTTCAATTCCTTCTATTAGTTCACACTCTCCCTATATATATCTGGTTCAAATTTTCAGTCGTTAATAAAATACTTTTTATTCCTCCACTCAAGTTCAAATACATTTTTTTTGAGTTTGTAATGGATGACACTTGATGTTAATACAGTTTTTTCAAATATTAATTCGGTTATTAAATTTAATGAATTCATTATGTTTTTTTTTAGATTTAAGTTGCATATATCTAACAATAGATGGCGCCAGATGAACTTAAAGAAATGAATGAGCATTATTTATAAAGGATTTTCTGCAATATAGTGTGAAAAAAGTAGGAATTGACTTTAAATTTTTTTTTCTATATTACTTGTTTATCCATATAACATGCTTAATGAAATGTAGATACGTTGTCTGAGAAATATCTGACCAATGGGAAACGAATGGTAAATTGACTTGCCAGTGAGGAAAGACGGGATATATTTGAACCGATAGCGATTGCGTTGATCGATTGAGGTTCAGTGAAATTAATTCACAGTGAGTTGTAACGTCTCGAACCATACTAGACCTATAACGGTTTCAAGCAGAGAGCCACTTTCAGGTTCATGGGAACACTTTAATTTTTATTTACAAGCATTGTAATTTAAAATATTTGTTGCTATCCCCTTCATTTAGAATCCTAAACCAAGTCCAGTAGATCATGCTGCATCAATAGATCGTAAACGGTCCTCCCCTCATTCAACAGTTGCCTCACAGAGGCACCAATACAATCGATGAGATGAGAGGGAGACGCGATGGCCGAACAATGACAAAAGGTATATGTCTTCTCGTCTCCATTGAAGGTCAAACTCTTAGTGTGGCCAGTCCTTAGTCTAGCTAAAGCCGTTTGAGCAGATCTAGGACAGGAGCACTGCAAGGACATACCAGGATATTTAGCGACGTACAATGCATGAATTGGTGGCGACCTCCAAGCGGTATTCACTCTGGATAAAGTCATGGAATGAACCTCTGAAGCTAATTTACAAGCATTATACACACATATATATATAAACAGAAACTCTATTTATTACAAATTATTATTTACAAAAAAAGGAAAAATAAAGAGCTAAATTTGATTCACAAGTAGAGCTCACATTTGGCGGTCAGGAGAAATGGTCAGTAGGCATATAAGCTATCACTTGTAGAGAAAGCATATTTCGCACACCCTGCGCGTATCCAAGTTTCGAGTTTTCGGCTTAGAAATGAAGTTTTTTCACGGATCTATAATTATCTGTCTTTAAATGTGTTAAATATTGTCTCTAATTATATGTGTGAGTTGTTTGTGCGTGTGTCAATAAAGCTGGGAGTTCTCCAACCTGAGCCTCAAGTTTCTTAACCCAACCACATCCAGTTACAATCTGGTTGCCAACCTACACAATACAAAAGCTTATTAATTTTTTAAAACTTTTATTATAACTTCAAATAGAAAATAATAAAGAAAATCATTATTATTAAACTGCAAATTGTTTTTAACAATAGAAAAGGGGCCTGAAGGCGAGTTCTCTGGGGCTCGGTACCATAGATTTTGGGTTTGAGTTCTGGCGGTGCCATAGGTGTTTGTACTGGTTCGGAATCCACTTTAAACTGGAGGTCCCGGTCTGTTTAGCCCTCGTTTGCACAAGAAGGCCGAACCAAACTAATTAACAATAGAAAATGGTTATTAGTTTCTACATATAGTCATCGTAACAATGTATTTTTAAGATGTAAAATTTGTATATTTTAATTTATGTATGAAATCACAACTAAGTAATAGTATATTTTAACTTACGTATGTTAGAAAACACATCTAAATAATAGTAAATATTAGAGTTTTAGTGAACGATAAAAGTCTCTTTTTATGGTAAAGGAAAGAACCCTTTATATTTCTACCTTCATTTATTTTTCTTATTTATGTTTGTATTTTGAATTTGAAAAGATAGCGATAGGTACGTTCCTTTCAAAATGCAAATGTAGCTTACAGGCATTGTTACAAATTGTATAAAAACACTCGCGTAATAGGAAGGCATAGATGTGGCAAAACCACCCACCAGAAAGCTTCAGGCTTTGATGCTTTATAAAGATAAAATGCAAATATTGTTTAATATCCAATATATAGTCCCCTAGTTTGGGAGTAAATATGTTTAAGTAATTTCCATAGCGCTTCTTGGAATGTTTAATGATAATTCTTTCTTAAGAACTTTCGATTAAAATTCAGATAATGTCTCAGAAAGGTTTGGCATGACAGTAATTTATTTTCCTGTATTATAAAGAACATGTTGTACTTTATAGATATATAGTTATTGATTTTATGAATGAAATACCATATATTTATAAGGGTTTTTTTTATTATATTGGTAATTTTTTTTTATTTTAGCAGGAAGTTTTCTTATTTGTAGAATGTATTTTCCCAATGTGAATAAAAACTGATTTTTGTTACATATTGATAAGGTAATGCCAAAAATATATCATATGTTTTGTTTGTCATAAAAAGTTATATATCGTGAATTTAAAATATACTTAAATATTATTTAATAAAATCCAGAAGTGGAATAGAGAAGAAATTAACTAAAAAACATACTTGATGGTTACTTTTCTGCAAACCACCCATATCCACTCATTGCTGGACAGGCTCAGTGATGGTCAAAACGGTGAGAGTTCTCTCCTGGAATTAATGTCATGGACAAGTTACAATAAAAATTACATAATTTTCTGAGTCTTGAGTCTTAGTCTGAGTCTAGAGACTGAGTCTTGAGTCTTGAGCCTGAGTCTCTGAGAAATGGAAATAAACTAAAATTTCAATGGATGAACCAGATGAATACAAAAATGATTAGTTTTAATAAAACTATTAAATTTGATTTTTAAAAATAATGGCAGAATGGTAAAGAAAATATTTTATCAAATTAAATCGAAATCATATAATAATAAAAATATTCTAAATTTTAAATTCTAAATTATTTTTTATATTTATTTTATTATTTATCAAATCAGTTGTTTTTTAATCGAGTTTTTATCATTTAAATTTATTTATTTATGGTTTTAGATGGATTGCGAAATTTTTAGAAAATAAATAACAAAAGAATATTTCTTATTCTTGGATTATTTAAAAAAAATATTGATTTATTTCTTATCAAATACAAACTATTTTAGTTACTGTAAAATCCAGAAGTGAAGTATAAAAGAAATTAACTCAAAAACAAACTTGGTAGTTACTTTTCTGCAAACCACCCATATCCATCCATTGCTGGACAGGCTCAGTGACGGTAAGAACGGTGGGAAATCTTTTCTGAGAGTAACTCTGGCCATCGGTACAACAAGCTTAAGGTTCAATTCCTGGCAGTGGAAAGTATGTTAGTTAGTGGTTCCGAATCCACATTAAACTGTAGGTTCCAGTCAAATTAGTCTAAAGCAGGGATGGGCAAACTACGGCCCGGGGACCAACTCCGACCCTCCGGAAGGTTCCATCCGGCCCGCGGATAGAATTTTAATTTGCCAGTCCCAGGCAAATTAAAAGAAATATATATTTATATATTATATATCCATCTCCTTTTCAACTTTGATTAAATATTTTTTTTCTTTTTTTCAAAGGGCTGGTGATCTTTTTACTTTCTCTCTATTTTTGTTCTACAAAACATAAATCGACGGAAATAGCAAGCACAGACAGCTTTCAATCGGTAAAGTGTTAAAAGCGGAAGTTCTTTGTTAATTATAGCTGTAGATTGGCGCCAATAAGTTTTACAAATCATTATCGAAAGTAAGTTTCCCAAATTTAATATCTCACGCCCAGAAAATCGGTGCTATGTTTGCTTCATCTTATATATGCGAACAAGTGTTTTCAACTATGAACTTTAGAAAGAATTATTTCAGAAGTAGACTGACAGATGAGCATTTAGCCTCGTTCCTTAGAATCAGTACATCTCACTTCGAACCTCACTATAAGGAACTTTTAAAAAGGAAATCACAATTTCATTCATCTCATTAACATATTTAAATTGTAATACTTGTATATTGTTTTTAAATTTTTAGAAAAATATATCATGGCCAGCTAATTTTTTATTTTTATTTTTGGCCCGCGACCGAAAATGTTTGCCCATCTCCGGCCTAAAGTGTGCAAAAAAGGACTGCAGGGTGACAAACCAAGCCAAACCTGGGAGTAATGTGCTCAAATGTCAGTGAGGAGTCTACATGACAGCTTTAGGCGCCGTATGTGGTTCGTTAAAACCTCTGAATGGTTTAATCCCGTTGACTGAAATAATATTAAATAGGACAAATGGTTAATGTTCTTCAATAATGGTAAATAAATTGCGGTATGATCAAAAGTAATCTTTTCAAAACTGGTTCACCTAAATAACATGAACCGGAATGCCGTCGTGGATAATTCTTTCAGGTCCCAAACTGAATACCTTGATTCCAAATCCAACTTACAAAGACTGTCTTGTTAGTTTTGTTCGAGAGTGTACACAATAAATAATTAGACTAGAAAATGCTTCCATTGGTATCGAAGAGAGCAAGTGATAATAATATATATTTTTTTTAAAGTCAATTCCTACTTTTTTTTTACTATATTGCAGAAAGTCCTTTATAAATAAAGTTAAATTTTCTTCTTACATCTGGCGCCATCTATTGGTAGATATATGCAACTGAAATGCAAAAAAAATTAACTTAATTAAGGAATTAATATTTGAAGTCCTGGAAGAATGCCATCCCAAATCTATGTAATGATTCAAGGCGTAGAGCAGTCGCTCATTTCCGACTAGCCACTGGACATGACTGCCTGCGTAAACATCTTTTCAGACTCAAAATTGTTCCTTCCCCGAAATGCACTCTGTGCAGCTCTGGATAGGCTATGGACTCCACGCATCTACTTCACTGTCCTACTCTGTGCAAGACTTTTCTCACCGAGCGATATTGGGAGGCTAGAGATATGTTAGATTAATGAACTCTGCTGCAGCTTGTTTTGTTGTATTCTCTGTTCTTTTTTATTTTTCGTTGTTCTGTAACTGTTCATAATCTGCCATTGGAAATAATAAAAAAATATTTGAAAAACTGTATTAAGATCAAGTGTCATCCACTACGAGTTAAAAAAAAAAAGGATATTTGAACCTGAGTGGATGAATAAAAAGTATTTTATGAACGATTGAAAATTGGAACAAGATATATATAGGGAGAGTGTGAACTAATAGTAGTGTTAATATACCGACATAGAAATGGGGCCGTTGGTCTACGTATACTCGTAGGACGGCCAAATGAATTAACATTAATAAAAAGCAATTAAAATAAATACTAGGACAAACAACTAATTTACTTTTACCCTTTAATGAATACGAATAAATACTATTACAATAAAATTTAGGATTTTTAATATTTGGCAGAATAAATAAAATAAAAAAAGTTTTATAGAGAATGTTTATAGAGAAATGTTTACAGAGAAATGTTTACAGAGAAGTATTCATAATATTTCGCACGCATACCTCAATCGAAAATATTCCTTTGAGTGTGTGGGCAGTGGGGTACCAGTAGCCTCATATCCTTTTTACCAAAAAAAAATGCTCACCGACCATTCCAAAGATGGACATAATTCTCCATTACCAATTATCCCTGGAGCCATTCTCGCAGCAAAAATTGTGCACCAGGCTCACGCACTATCGTAGATCGTTCGCTCTGCTTTCAACGGGTCTTCCTTTCTGCCCGCAAAAACTCCAAAAAAGGGTCCCACCAAACCGACCGGTTCTTTTGGACCTGACCGTGTGACCGGGAGGGGTTATCTACCATACCTGGATTCACACAAAAAATAAAGGAAATACCCCTTACCCTCACACAACAGGATAATTACCAGTTACAACAAGTAGGAATTGAAAAAGAGGAAAGGGAAACGAACTTCTGAGATAGCGCGGCCTGATGGCAAAGTGGCTATTTGGCGCTCTGGTCAATGGAACAACGGGTCCTAGGTTTGAATCTTGGAGAGAGAATAGGCGTTTTTTATGGGTTCGAAATCCACTTTAAACTGTATGTCCCTGTATAATTAGCCGTGCTGTGACCCCTAAAGCTATAAACGAAACCTGAGGTAAAATCTAGGTATAAGAATCAATTTAAATTCTTGTGGCACAATGTGAGTGCGTTGCAGTACTGCATATACTGTTTTTTTTTATTATTTATTTAATTTTTTTTCCCCCATTTGCAACCTAATTTGAGCTAGTAGCAAATGAAAAAAAATCAGAAAATCTGCATGCATGCACGTATCTAAAAAGAAAACAAGTAATAAAAAAGAAAAATATTTGAAGTCAATTCCTACTTTTTTTTTTATTATATTGCAGGAAGTCCTTTATAAATAATTATATGCAACTTAAATTTAAAAAAAAACTAAAGTTAATTAATTAAATTTAATTACTGAATTAATATTCGAAAAAACTGCATTAACATCAAGTGTCATCCACTACAAGTTAAAAAATGTATTTGAACTTGAGTGGATGAATAAAAAGTATTTTATGAACGATTGAAAATTTGAACAAGATATATATAGGGAGAGTGTGAGCTAATAGAAGGAATTGAAAAAAAAACTGGCTTGAAAAACTTAATAAAACATTTAATATTCAGTAAAATTATTCAAATTATTGTACGGCGTTTGTGTTTATAATGTTATTTATATTTAAAAAAATTATAAAATTAAAACACTTTTTTAAAAAATCTGATTTTCTTGTCATAGATGATATATCTATGAAAAAAAAGTTTTTCATTTGTAGGAAATTAAGAATCAAATTTTTAATATTTTTCAGTGCTCTTTGATAAAAAATTTTTATTAATAATTTATTTTGTTTAAACACAATCTTAAGCAGTCCATTTCTCGGAAATTTTCGAGAACGCACGGATTTAAAAAAAAAAAAAAAAATACATGGAGAATACATTTCCCAGAATAAATTTTTTCTAAAAAAAAATCTTCTTGGTATTAAAACTGAATATCAATTACTTCGTTTCATTTCTTAATTTTTTTATCACTCCTTTGAGACTAGATTTCTTAGAAATATATTCAGCGGCATTCATTAAAAATAAGATGAACATTTGTACATGGCAACTCAAATTAGTCAATTAATTGTTGTTGCAATTAAAAATAAAGTTTTAAGAATAGTTAGAAAATGTTTATTTTAAAAATTAATACTGTCTTTTAATACGATATAGATATATTATACATTAAAATTAAATATTCATTAAATGATTTAATCTTAGTAGTTATTCTAATCAAAATAAAAATATAAATTAATAAAAGTAAAACGAAATTTTATGATAAGCAGCTTAGAACGTAATGCATTTAAAATGAATAAAAATTTTAAAGCACTTAAAAACTCACTACCTAAGAATCCTTTTACGAAAATTGTACATACAACAACAATTGCGAAAAAAACGTGCATTAATTTAACTAAAATCAACTACATTTAAAATTACTATTATACTTTTAGGGACCTGATGTCCGAGTGACTAGCGCTTGTTGCCAGAGATTTCGGGGGCGAGTCCCGGCGGTGTCATTTATGTTTGTAGTGGTTCGGAATCCATTTTAAACTATAGTGGACGTAGGGCTGAAAACCCTAACCCATAAAAAGAAAAGCATCTCCTGATTCGAAATCTTCCAGTAAGCAGATAGCCTTGGCCTACCATGGGGCTGTTGTGCCATTAAAGAAGAAGAATTATACTTTTAAACCACTTAGTGTTTGCAATGTTTTCTAAAATGCTTACCTTCTTAGTAAGAAACCCTCTTACTTAGGAAAGGGGTGTGATCAAAATTTTTGTCACACATAACTGTTCCTAAAGTGACAAGAGAAGGATTGCGTTAGTTTTTCTGCGGTTCAATTTTCTAAGCTCTATAATGCTAAAATCTAATGTATAAGTATAAACAACTGCAAACCATAAGTTATAAACATATAATAATTCAGTAGAAAAGGAATTAAAGCAAATACAAACTCTCAACTTAATTCTTGCTTTCTCTGCCAGATCGCCAACATAGCTTTAAGGCATTGTGGGTCACGCCGATTTTAGTACGAAAAAATGCATGTCAATATTCTGTAGCATTTTTTCCACAGGAGGAGATACAGCATTTATATTCCCAGGGGAAAGGAATGTATTCTTTAACAAGTGCATAATAACAACATATCACGCAAATCCTGCAGCAGATAAGCAGTATCGTGGATATTTATATTACATGCACTTAGTGTTTTGTACTTGTTAACCGTCTCATTATCCATGACAGTGATTATCTGCTATCATATTTCAGTGACAGGTTGTTATCCGATGAACTCATTAACAAATCTTCGTTGATCTTCAAAAACCGCCAAAGGACAACAGAACGAAGCAATATAAATGTAAATGAAGCATCTGATAAAAACCTGTCACTGAAATATGATAGCAGATAATCACTGTCATGGATAATGAGACATCATGAAATTGTCTGTGCGGCCTTCGCAGATCGAAACATTTACAGATGGGGTATGGACTACGTGATGAGTTGCTACATTGTGATAGACCATGGGCTAAGGAAATGCCCTCTTCAATGACCTTCCCTGTTGACGGATTTTCTTAAAGATTGGAGAAGAATGAAAAGAGAGTTCTGCGACGAGTTGACAAGAAGTGTTTTTCTTTTTTTCTGAAAGTAATAGAATAGATCAGAGATTCTACCTGCTTACAAAATGAGTCTCTTTCGAGTACCATTCCGTTTTAATTACATCATTTGAAAATAAGGTCTGCGCAGACCGGGTGCATTAGATTTGTAGTTGATTCAAGAACTCTGAAAATATCCGTCCTTGGAGAGAACTGCACTTGTAAATCAAATTTAATTTTTAATTTTTTTGTAAATAATATTTTGTAATAAACAGAGTTCTATATATACCTACATATATATATATATATATATATATATATAATGCTGGTAAATAAAAATTAAAATGTTCCCATGAACCTAAAAGTGGCCCACTTCTGAGTCTAGCATAGTACGAGATTTTACAATTTACTGATAAAATGTTTCAGGTATTTACTACATCTAAATTAATTATTTTAAATTTCTTTGGTTTTATATTAAATTTTGGCCTAAAATCCTCGAAATAGTTTTTCTTCTATCTTTCTTTTACATTTCTTTCCTTGATCATCATTTGTTCCCTTCTTTCCTCCTTACATAAACCACTGCATTTTGAAGTTAATAAATAAATTTCAGTATATATTCATAACATTTAAGAGTTTACCAAAAAGAAAAATGTATACCATATATTCTAAAAATTGTAAACATCTTCCTTAAAGCATTCGAAAATAATAATTTATCGATAAAATGAAAACCCCAATTTTACCTTTTCTTTAAAAGATTGTAAAGTGTTTGTGATCTTCAAAAACCGCCAAAGGACAACAGAACGAAGCAATATAAATGTAAATGAAGCATCAGAATAATGATTGTCATTCATGTCCAAGACACAGTTATGTTCTCATATAGTTTATTTTTAGTAGAGAATCAGTGACTTTTTTCAGATAGTTCCCCTCCCCCCTATTCAAAACGTAAATCGCTGTAAAGAAGAAAAGCCGAACTGGTTGTATTTAAGGCGAATACACCCTTAGGAAAATTGAATCCTGACGAATCAGGACTTTTTCGTGCATTACGCTGTGTGATCCTTGTCTTTTATAATTCATAACATTTCTGAGTGCTTCTTCTTAGATAAATCCTTCTTAGATAAATGTCTTTTATTCTTCATTTTTGCCTTCGTTTTTTGAATATAATATTTGTCCAAATCTTTGCTTTATAAAGCCTTTCTTTTCCATTTTATTTTTAATATTCTTGGAACTTCAAACTCTTTTAGTTTATATAGAGAAAAATGTACAAATGACAGCAAAAGAGAAAGACATTGTCCATAAATCTTATGAAGAATGCCTCCCATAAACAGAATCAGCTTTTTTTTAATGCAGTATCAATACTTAAGTACAGGAAAATTACATAAAAATGCTTTAAGAGAACTTAAAGTTTTTTATAATAATTTTTTTTTACAAATTATTATTATTTTTACAAATTATTTCTACAAATTTTATTTAAAAATTAATTTTTTTCACATTTAAATGTTTTTATTTTGGCTATATTTAAAATTTCGGAATTGAGTTTAAATTCCTGTTATCATAATAACAGATTCATAAATTTGTTTTTCGTCAAAATGCATCATGACATTATTTTATCCGTTAATTTTTTGACAGAACGCAGAATAATAACTTTTTCATACATTTAAAGTAGATATATACGTGTTATACGCACATATACTAAATATATACATGTGTATATCATGCATATCACATTGATGATAGATAAGAACTAGTTTAAATATCAATGCATAGCGGAAGACATGAAAACATATTTTTTTCTTTGTTAATAAATATATATTTTTATACCTCTTTAAATATGACTTAGCAGTAAAATTATTTAACTGTATCTTTTAATCTTAGAGATGAATGATTTAAATTAGAAAAAAAAGATTAAAAATTGTTTTTATTAGCATTTAACAGTAATGCATGAAAGTAATACATAAATACACTGTATATAAACATTAAACATCCAAAAATTTTATCCTCTCTTGCTGATGTTCAACAATAATGGTAAATTCTTTAGCATAATTTAATTATTCGTTATTAACTTAAGAAAGGGTTCCATATAATCTGGTATACCAATATTTTTTAAACATTTTTCCCATTAGCGGTAAGTTTGTTCATATACAAATTTTTTCATGACATATCAAGCAATTTTTTAATAAAATATAGGATACACGTAAATTTTTAGCCTGAGTTTTCTAACTTTCGAAAAAAAAACATGTGGGGACACTGTGGTCGTAGTGATGGTATGTTAAGAGCAATTAAGAGACCAGATTTAAAAATGGCGGATTGACAAGATGAAGAAATGCGATTATTGTGGGGTTTTTTAAACAAATTCCTTCACCACTACACAAAAAAGACCTTCACTCTTTAAGAGTACGTTAAAGAAAGATCTTTTTTCAGATAATTCTGTCTAACGTTGATTAAAGCATTTTTATTTAATGAGTAGCTTCTTACACTAAAACAAGTAATATAAAAAAAAAAAATTAAATGTCAATTCCTACTGTTTTTTCACTATATTGCAGAAAGTCCTTTATAAATAATTTTCATTCAATTTTTAAGTTTATCTGGCGCCATCTATTGGTAGATATATGCAACTTAAATCTAAAAAAAAAAAAAAAAAACTAAAATTAATTAATTAAATTTAATTACTGAATTAATATTTGAAAAAACTGTATTAACATCAAGTGTCATCCGCTACAAGTTCAAAAAAAATGTATTTGAACTTGAGTGCATGAATAAGAAGTATTTTATTAACGATTGAAAATTTGAACAGGATATATATAAGGAGAGTGGGGCCTAATAGAAGGAATTGAAAAAGACCTGGAAGACCGAGTAAAAACGAAGACTTTGATCCTCTTCCCATGAAATATTTACTTTGTATCTATAATCTTTATTTTATTATTTATTATTTTAAATTAAAAAATATTGTAGTGCAAAGACATTGAAGTCGCTACCATTTGTAAGCTTGTAAAATGCAAGTTGTTCGATTTGCATGCCTTCAAATTTAAAGCTTTGCAAATTGCAAGCCTTCAAAATGCAAATTGCATGATTTAACTTAGAATTGCAAGCCCATTCATTTGTCTTTCGCACTCACCAATTTTAATTCTACAGTCTTAATTGCTCACAATGCAACACAGTTACTTGCTCGCAATGTAGCACAGTTAAGGCCATTTTGCTGTCACATAAATATTTCTTTGTTGTACCTTGCGAATATGTAATACGTTTATTCATTATGCTTTTATTCGAAAATTATATGTTGTAGAAACCTAGACAATACTTTATGCACATCCATTATAAAATAAACAGATTCCTGTGATTTCCATAACAGATGAATAAACATTTTGCCTATATTTAAAATGAATAGAAACATTTTTACTTATCTGCTTGATACAATGCAATCTACCATTATGTATACTAACAGACTAATGCTGAATACTGTCGTTATCGATATTGATTTATTCCTGAATATTACCATATCAGGAACAAGTTTTTAGAAAATGAAAAAAAAAAATTGTATTTTTTGTTTGATTTTTATTACATAATTTGTAGATTTCATCATATGTGGAAAATAACGCATTAAGCCACTATTTTTCAATTCCTTCTATTAGCTCACACTCTCCCTATATATATCTTGTTCAAATTTTCAATCATTAATAAAATACTTTTTATTCATCCACTCAAGTTCAAATACATTTTTTTTGAACTTGCAATGGATGACGCTTGATGTTAATACAGTTTTTTTCAAATATTAATTCATTCATTAAATTTAATTAATTAATTTTAGTTTTTTTAAACTTAAGTTGCATATATCTATCAATAGATGGCGCCATATAGACTTAAATAAATGAATGAAAATTATTTATAAAAGACTTTCTGCAATATAGTGAAAAAAAGTAGGAATTGACTTTAAATATATTTTTTTATATTACTTGTTTATTGTTGAAGGATATTGTACCAAATAGTTTTCCAAAAAATTTTAATTTTTTTCAAAACTGTTTTATTTAAAAAAAAACCCTTCCATGTAATTAATAATGACTTTGAGGAGGTTACATTATATATAGAGGTTAATACGTTTACATAAAAGGTTACATTACACACATTTTATTCGATTAGTATTTTACTCCTTTTTGTGTAGAAAATCAATAATAATTTTGTTTCTATGAAATCGATAACAAGATTTGAATAAAAAGACAAAAAAAATTTGATACACAGAAATTTGATGATGAATAATATTATTTGTAGAAACTCAATAACTTTGAGTTGAAGAAAATATTTGTAGAAAATTTATTAATATTTTGTTTTGTAGAAACTATATTAATATTTTGTTTTGTAGAAACTATATTAATATTTTGTTTTGTAGAAACTATATTAATATTTTGTTTTGTAGAAACTATATTAATATTTTGTTTTGTAGAAACTATATTAATATTTTGTTTATTAGAAACTATTAATATTTTGTTTTTTGAAAAAGGTGACTTTTCTCTTATACAAAATCAAAAAACTCTAATTTTGTTTCATAAAAAATCGATAAAGACTAATTATCTTTTACTGAAAGATAATAGTGATACTTTCATCTAAAAAGTTTTTAATATAAAAAAAAGTTACCAGCCTCTAATTTACAAAATTAAAAAATGCAAAATCTACATGATGCGATAACCAATTTTTGTTGTAATAAATATCATTCATATAAAAACAAGCATGCAAGAATAATTTTGGGATTATTTAGTCTATAACAAAATAACAAAATAAATTAAAGTAAATATAAAAAATTGGTAAATAGTGACATTAATTTGAATGAATATTTCAAAACCTAATTTTATTTAGCATTAAAAATATTTAAAATAGAAAAGGCCTTGAGCTGAATATACATTTTCAGAATTCAAAAAAATGTTCTAGAAGTAAATAAATATCAACTTTCACAAAATTAATTTAATAAAAATGTATATATTCTTTTTAAATTACATTACACTAACTCAGCAATTTTTTCAAAATTTTCTTCTTATTCATTCTAATGCATTAATTATTTAGAAAACAAATAGTAATATTTTCCTACAATTCTCTGTTGACCTGTTAAATAAACGGGTAGCATAAATATAAAAAAGAACTATTTACTAAGAGTCTAAATCCGTAAATCTTACCTGTTGAAAACAAACAGTACTTTTTTATTTTCTCAATTATAAATGAATTTTTGATATAATTTCACTTTTTTTAAACATATTTTATTATTCTCTGCGGTATTTAATGTTTGCACTTCAGTAAAATTAACCTCCAGATTTGCAAACTAATTTTTTTTTTTCTTATTCTTTCTTGAAGTCCCAGTAAAAAAATTAAGTTTCTTTATTTAATTTTCATTGTTAATGAAAATGCGTTATAATAAAGAATCTTTTTTTAAAGTGAACTTGTTCTGTTATTCTTTAGTGTAAAAGTGATCTTTAGTTACAAAATATGCAATTTATTAAGTTATTTTAATACGTCTATTATGCTATTTTTATATGAAAGAAAAATTCAAATAAAAAAGTTAAATTTATATTAATTATAGTAAATATTTCCTTTCTTAATAAGTGTATATTTTTATAAGAACGAATGAATGATTTTAACTTTGTCTTTATTTATTGATGAAAATTAATTTTTTTAATTAATTTGTAATCTATTACATTAAAAAATATCATTAAAACAATTTTTTAAGTATAAAAGTTGTTTACATTACTTGATGTTTTTTAATACTTGATGTTTTTTAATACTCGTTTACTTAGTTTCTTAATAATAACATACAAAAATACTTGAGTTTTTTAGAAATTTTTTTGATGTTTACCGTTTTTTTATACTAGTTGAAAACTGAGTCTTACAGGAACTTAAGAATGATCCATTAGGAGAAAAAAAATTAATGTACCTAAATGATTTTTTTATTTTTTTTCTTGTCACATATTGTAATGGAGCCTCAAAAATTTTGCTATTTATTGAAGCAATTGTTATTTCTGCTGTAGTGTTGAGATGGGATTGAAATCTTTAGGCAAGGCATGGAGTATAGATAAAATCCATCAAACAAAGAAAATTGAAAAAGAAAAAAATCAAAAGCTCCCATTTGAGCAAAAGCCTTTTCTAATAACTTAAAATGTTTTTTTACAGGTTTTTTTTTGTTGTTGTTTTTGATTTTAGTACTTTTTGTTGTTTCGTTGAAATTTTGTTTGTTGACTTTTTAATACAATTAAACGTCACGCACAATTCAGACAATGAACAAAAAATTTGGAGAACAATTGCTAACAGAGCACGAATATAGATACAAATATACGAATATGAATATATGAAATTCACAGCACCACGCAACATATCAACTTCTATTAACTATCAGTTTTTGGAGTTTCATGCTTCTATAAAATAAATTATGAAGAGATTTACATATTTTCTACCAACAAACATAAGCCAAAGTAATAACTAATCCGTGGTCAAAACCTCAAAATCTCCAATCAGAAATGCACAACATCAAATTCCACCTCTCCAGTGTACTTGGCTGCATTTTCAGTTTTTTGCTTCTCACAGGATTCATTTGGCATATTTTAACAAATTAAACACATTTTACAAAACGAATCGAATAAATTAAGCAATTTAAAGAAAGATATACCAAAAAAAAAAAAAAAAATAGTCAACTGAATATAAGCACTTATTTACATATTTATATAGGCTCTCATAGCATGCAGAAGATGCCATCTTAAACCTTTCTTGACTTATATCCTCTAACACTGTTGTTAATATACCGACATAGAAATGGGGCCGTTGGTCTACGTAGGACGGCCAAATGAATTAACATTAATAAAAAGCAATTAAAATAAATACTAGGACAAACAACTAATTTACTTTTACCCTTTAATGAATACGAATAAATACTATTACAATAAAATTTAGGATTTTTAATATTTGGCAGAATAAATAAAATAAAAAAAGTTTTATATAGAATGTTTATAGAGAAATGTTTACAGAGAAGTATTCATAATATTTCGCACGCATACCTCAATCGAAAATATTCCTTTGAGTGTGTGGGCAATGGGGTACCAGTAGCCTCATATACTTTTTACCAAAAAAAAATGCTCACCGACAATTCCAAAGATGGACATAACTCTCCATTACCCATTATGCCTGGAGCCACTCTCGCAGCAAAAATTGTGCACCAGGCTCACGCACTATCGTAGATCGTTCGCTCTGCTTTCAACAGTCTTCCTTTCTGCCCGCAAAAACTCCAAAAAAGGGATGGATCCCACCAAACCGACCGGTTCTTTTGGACCTGACCGTGTGACCGGGATGGGCTATCTACCATTCCTGGATTCATACAAAAAATAAAGGAAATACCCCTTACCCTCACACAACAGGATAATTACCAGTTACAACAACTGTATTAGAATTTATTGAAAGAGCTTTGCTTGATACAGGATACATTTGGCATATTTTTTACAAAATAATATCCTTTTACAAAATGAATCAAATAAACTAAACAATTTAAAGAAAAGTACAAAAACAAAAATAAATAGTAAACTGAATAAAAATAATTATTTATATATTCACTTAGACTTTCATACCATGCGGAAGCTGTCATCTTAACATTTTCTTCACTTATATCCTCTAACGCTGTATTAGAATGTATTGAAAGAGCTTTTGTAATCGAAAAGTTGGAAAATAGCGATAGGGCGACAATGACTTTATGATGAAAAGAAGTTTAAAGAATGTACAATGAATAATAACGAGGAGAATTCAATCCGTGAATCAGAGTCGTTTGTGCACAATGGTAATCCATCTTTTGTTGGGCATTTTTCCCATCTTCGTAGTTTTTGAAGGAAGTCAGATTTTATTATAAGCGAACAAAGATTCCGGCTGTTGTGCATTTCACTTGATATACGAATTTCTCATAAAAGAGCTGAGCAGTAGTTTAATTCTATGGCGTTTTTACAGACAATCATCAAAACTTTAATTGTTTGTACTTGTCCAATAAAATTATAAACTGCTTAAGAAATTTTCTAAATCCGTAAATTATGAATTTCATTTGTTAGATCCAAAACAACGTAAATAAATTAATATCTTATATTATAAAGGATTATGTATCATATTTATCGGTTGAAAATTCATTAGAATTAATTCATACATAATAAGCATAATTACCATCGATAGCTGTAATTTAGTGTTTTAATTAAATTTGCAATAGGGAATACTACCACAATATCGAATAAGCAATTAAAAGAAAGGATTAAGCAACGAAAAGCTTTGCTTCACATAGGATACATTCGGTATATTTTTGCAAATTAAACGCATTTTACAAAATGAATCAAATAAATTAAACAATTTAAAGAACCAAATAAGTAGTCAACTTAATATAAACAATTATTTACATATTTACATAGACTTTTACAGCATGCAGAAGCTGCCATCATAGGCTTTTCTTGACTTACATCGTCTAACACTGTATTAAAATTTATCAAAAGAGTTTTTGTATGCTTTGCTTCACACAGGATACATTTGATTGTTTTACAAACAAACCTGTTTTTACAAATTAAAATTATTTTACAAAATGAATTAAATAAACTACGCAATTTCAGGAAACGTGTAACAACAAGAATAAGTATTAAACTGAATATAAACAATTATTTACATATTTATATAGACTTTCATTGCATGCAGAAGCTGACAACTTAGGCTTTTCTTGACTCATATCCTCTAACGCTGTATTAGAATTTATTAAAAGAGCTTTTTTAAGCTTTACTACACACATGATACATTTGACGTATTTTTACAAATTAAAAGCATTTTATAAAACAAATCAAATAATTTATGCAATTTAAAGAAACGTATAACAATAAAAATAAAGTATTCAACTGAATATAAAGAATTATTTACATGCTTAAACAGACTTTCATAGCTTGCAGAAGTTGCCTTCTTTAGCTTTTCTTGGCTTATATCCTCTAACGCTGTATTATAGTGTATTGAAAGAGCTTTTGTAATCGGAAAGTTAGAAAATAGCAATAGGGCGACAGTGACTTTATGATGAAAAGCAGCTTAAAGAATGTAGAGGGAATAATAACGAGGAGCATTCAATCCGTGAATTAGAGTCGTTTGTGCACAATTGTAATCCTTCTTTTGTTGGGCATTTTTCCGAGCTTCGTAGTTTCTGAAGTGAAGTCAAATTTTATTATAAACGAACAAAGATTCCGGCTGTTGCGCATTTCACTTGATATACGAATTTCTCACAAAAGAGCTGTGAAGTAGCTGTTTTAATTCTATGGCATTTTTCACAGATAAACATCAATACTTTTATTTCTTCAACAGAATTATTAAAATTATGAAAAATATTTTTATCTAAATTCATAAATTATGAATTGGATTTATTAGACACAAAACAATATAAATAAGTTAAGTTATCTGAAATTATTAAGCAATCTGTCTCATATTTATCAGTAGAAAATTCATTAAAATATGCATATTGAACATAATTGTCATAGATAGCTTTAATTTAGTGTTTTAATTAAATTTGCAGTAGTGAATATGATATCAAACATTATTTATTAAAAATTATTAGAAGCAATGAAAGCTTTGCTTAAGTAAAACACAATGCTTTGGAATTAGTTAGATATGATAATTAAATACTTTTTATTAATACACGAATTTTCATTGTAATAGTCTATTGTTATTACTAACATCAAATGTCTACCACTCTGATTTGAGATCATTTCTTGGAATTACTTTATGTATGTAACAAATTCAGCTCCATCCAGGGACACGATGAGAGGTCTGCTACTCCTCACTGTACACTCAGATTGCACTACTACAAGCCTAAAGGCTCGTTAACAGCGATGCGTTTAAGCGTGAAGCGCTGACCAATCACTAGCCTCATCAAGTTCGCCTGGAACCGGCTGACCAACTTTGGCTGAAAGTTGACCAAATTTCAACTCGAAGCGGAACTTCACTAGGCGTAATGCTATTACTGACGTTTCGCTGTGAAGGGGTTGAAAAAATTTTCTCGCCTCGACTGCCGCGTGAATCTTCAACGCTTCACGCCTCGGTGGGAACGAGTCTTAACGAATGCTCTTTTTGTAGTTTTAAAT
>BPLQ01007562.1:0-227493 GCA_021605075.1 Caerostris darwini
CAAAATATGTAAAATGCAATATTGTTTCATACATTTATTAATATTCTTTCATTTTAAAAGAAAAGAAACATAAATTTTTCTTTTTTCTTTTAACAAGAATTGTTGTACTCAGCATGTCCACTGTTTCTTGAAATTCTACTATTTTCTAAAAAATAAGCTTTTCTCTGATCTTTCGAATTGTAACAGTATTTTTGGGTGATTTGCCCAGTGTCGGAGCAATTTCAGAAATATACATATAACTACGTAGTATTATATACTGAAATTTGTTTTTGAACATTCATAGCAATACTATTTTTAATACAGAAATAATTTTTCCTATTTAATAACTTCATTAAAAAGGCTTTATTGTGTACACATTCCTTAAGCACCCAGTTTTAAATAATAATAATTGGAATCAGAAAATAGTATATAATTTATTTTTTGCATAATTCTTATTAGAATGTTCCGAAAACACAAATCTTATTAAGCAGACACTCTGCTGTATTCTTTCTTCCTTAATTGAAAATTTATTTGCAATCGTTCCTTCGAAACTCAAAAAACTATTCTTTTTAATATTAAAAATAGTTTTGAATTCATTTTAAATATCTATTTTTTTTTTCATTATTATGATTAAATTATGCAACAGATACACATATTTCTTTTGTTCTAATGCAGCTGGTAAACACTTAAGCAATTGTCTTTGATGCCATAAGGCAAGCGCTGCACCGACGTTACTCGCTTAGCACTACCCAGAAGGACGCCGAAGGCGTGCCACTGGCCTTCCCGAGTTAACGAGATTTCAGTGTTGGGTGCACATCTACGGAAAAGGAGGATTGAAGAACCACTCTGGGCAACGCAAGCAGCCCTTTGGCTGAGTACACTGTTGATAATCAGTGATAATCACTGGGTTCGTCCCGCTTTGGGAGTTGTCTGGTGCATATAAACACACCAGAACGGCTCTCAATCGTGAGGAGTTCTAAGAACTCTTGCTTTAGGCCTGTTTGAGTGATTCCTGGCGAATAGCACACATTTTATGGCCATCGGCAGCAATCACTCTACTAAAACTACTTATAGAAATCTATCATTAAATTATAGAAAATCAAAACAAAAATTAGACAACTAATGGGGAATATTACACCACTCATCAAGCAATGCCCTCCGAAGTTCCGGTTGACAGGTGGGAGTGGGTTGACGGCTGCAATTCGTCGGCCAAGCATATCCCACACATGCTCTATTGGATTCAAGTCCGGTGAGTATGCTGGCCAATCCATACGGGTGATATCCTCCAATTGAAGGCATTCGTCTACAATGTTTGCACGGCGAGGACGGGCGTTGTCATCCATAAACAGAAATTCAGCACCCTTGGCGCCCCGAAACAAACGTACATGTTGTTCCAGAATGACATCCTGATAGATGTGGCCTGTCATCGTTATACTCTGAACATGCAGGTCAGTTCTGGAACCAAGAATAATTCCTCCCCAAACGAGCCATCCTGCACCACCGTAACGATGTCGTTCAATGGTGTTCTCTTAGTGGTAACGGGTACCTGGCGCTCTACATATGAAAGTCCGGCGAGAATCAGACTGCAAACTAAATCTGGACTCATCGGAAAACATCACACAAGACCACTGTTGCGGTGTCCACAATGTATGCTCTCTACTCCAGGTTAATCGCAGGCGACAGTGAGTTGCGATAAGTGGAACACATCTGACAGGCCTACGAGCATATAGACCAATGTGCCCTAAGCGTCTGTACACGGTCTGCCTAGAAACTGTCGTATCGGTAGCTGAGGAGAACTGACGAGACAGGTCTGATTCAGTGCTCCGTCTGTTTCTTTTGGCAGTAACTGCTAAATACAGGTCCTCATTCGGCTTTGTAACTCGGGGGCGATATGTGCTGTAACATCTACTCACATTACCATCATCTTGGAATCGTTGCCACAGACTGGAGATGACACGCTGGGCGATTCCAAGTTCCTCGGTTACTTCCAGCTGGGTACGTCCACATTCCAGTCGTCCGATAATTCTACCACGTAAAAAATCATCTAAATGCTTCCTTTGTGCCATAACTACGCGGTTATTGCACTGAAAGGCTTTTAAAGTGCTTGTGAACAATTTTACTTCTTTGGCACCATTCCTTATATACCCCTCTCTTACACTCTCGTCATTGTGACGTACTATCCGCGCCATCTGGTGGTTTCCTGTAATTTGCATATTCTTCTTCAAAATGTGTGTGATAATTCTACAGGTGAAATTTTTATTTTACATTTCAATTTCTGTGTGATTCTGAATTATCCTTAATTTATCGACATGAGTGTATTAGAAAAATAAGTGAGTTGAAAGAAAATTTCATGAATATGTTAATTAAAGTACATTTATGTTAAAAAAATTCTGCACTTCATTAATTGGTTACATATATATATATTCGTAACATTTTCTTCAGAGTTTAACATATTCTGGTATATGATCTTCAAAAAGTTAATAAACTTACATATTAAATCTTTCAATACGAATGATGTGCAATATTTAATATTGGATAGAAAATTTGAAACTAATATCGTATTTCAAAAGAAATGTAAGCGATTTTTAAGCAAAACTTTAAATGCCAAACAAACTTTTGGATAATTAAATGTCTAATGGAGTGATAAAAAAAAAATGTAGTAACACACTAGGGAAAAATTATAAATTAGAAAATAAATAAATTCCTTTACAAAAATTAAGTTTGTAAAATATAACAAATGCAATCGCAAAAAAAAAAAAAAATGGATTGAAAAATGTATAGAAAAGAAAAATTTATTTTGCGAAAAATAAAAATAAATAAATTCTTTTTACGAAAATAAGTTTTGTAAAATAAAATAAATTTGGAAGAAGCAACAATAAAAAATAAAGTGCTTTATAAAAAAAAGTTTTGTAAAATAAAAAACAAAAAATTGTTTTTAATCAAATTGATATAAAAAAATTAAATTGTAAAAAAAAAAAATAATAATACATTTCTTCATGAAATAAATTTTGCAAATAGAAGATAATTATTTTTGTAATAATATAAATTTGTAAATTAATCCAATAAAAGAATTAAAAATAATCAAAATTAATAAAAATAAATAAATTCCTTTACTAAACACATTTTATAAAATATTCTAATTACAAAAAATTAAGAAAAAATCCAATTAAAATAGTTTCATATTCTGCTTATCTTATCAGTACAGTCATCACGTAAATTCTTATCTCTCCCCAAAAACCCCTTATAGTACAACATTCCGACGTTGCCACCGGGAAAAAAGTGTCTAGGGGGGGGAACTTCTTATCTACCAAAAATATCACCTTCTAACACGATGGCCCCTCGTCACTTCCGGTTGCGCGCGCTTCTCTTATGACGTACTTCCGTCCCGTGGAAACCCGTGTCTACTACTACTCATATATTTTGCCACGGAGACTTTTGTAATGGAAATTGAAATTACAGCTTTTTGAAACGCTTTCGACACTGACACTGTGCAGTTGCGTTTTAAACTTCTTTTAGGGACAGATTTTGATATTAGTTGGTCTCATCTTTTTTAAAAATCGTCTTGGGAACAATTTAATTGAAATTAGAAAAAACAAATCATGTTTGTTTTTTAAACTTTTACCTTAAACATCAGTATTTTTAATCACAACACACTCTTTCACGTGAAAAAAACAAACTATTATTTAGCACGAGAGAAATTTAATTTTAAGATTAAATTTCAACATTTCTCAGAAATATTTGTATTTTTTTAACATTTATCAAAGTTCTGAAATTACTTTTTAAACCTATTAGAAAAAGAACAGTTTCAGGATAAATCGCAAAATAGGGACGGTTGGACTTTTGGTAACTTTTTTGTGGTGCCAACTGGGCGGCAAGTCGCCATATGTGGTAATATTTCTTCCAATGTTTGCAGTTCACTTCACTTACAATTGTAACCCGTTACTTGGCGCAGTTTGGCGAAAAGATTTTTTGACGTCAAATCCCAGTGGCCTCTCTTCTGCGATTTTATCCAGTTTGACAGCAGTCAATTTTTTTTAATAAAAATTATTTAATTCCGAAACATTACTATACTGAAAAACTATCTATATATTAGACATTTAATTCTTCACATGGTTATTACATATTTTTATATTAATTGTTCCGCTGATTTTAAATTAATATCGATATGAAATTAATAAAAAGTAACCAAGTGCAACATTTTTTTTCATTCAGAAATATTTGTTGGTTCCTGGAAATGTTATGAAAATAATGTGATATATTTTTCAGAAATTTTAACACTATGTATAGCGCTCTGCTGCTTGGTAACACAGGTTTCGGTTTGAGTCTTGGCAATACCTCAGATGTTTGTAGTGATTCAGAATCCATTTTATATCGTACGTTCTGGTCTAATATGACTGTAGAGCATTTGGTGTAGGGTTGACAATCCTACCCCGTAGAAATAAAATCACATGTTTCATAATCTGCCAATAAGCAGATGGATGTTTGTGAGTGGTTAGGAAAGCACTTTAAACAGTAGGTCCCGGTTTGTTTAGCCCTCGTGTGCAAAAGATGACAGTGTCAAACCTCATGGCCGTAGTGCCAGGGAGTTAGCCCCTTAAACTAGTTTAAAATCTAGACATTTATTTTGTTAATAAAAACACGAGAATGTACAAGAGTGATTGAATCACGGTTCAATTTTTTAAAATTCCATAATCTAGTTAACGAAAACTATTTCCTTAAATTTATATTTAAAGGTTAAATAACCTTCCTTGTATTCTTCCTGTTCTTTAAAGAAGAGAATATTCTAAACAACATAAAAATCCATTTAGGTATTGTAAAATGCTATTTCTTCTAATAATGTGCTTTATTTAAATAATTTGTTCCCATTTTTTAGTTGAATTTAATAATTTGAAAATGCTAAAAAAATTTTCTATCTTCATTTCAATGACAGTTCGGTTATACTTTATCGCTTGCTAGTAGTTAGTTTAAGCATTTATATTTTTACTTTTTACTTTATTTCATATCTCAACCACATTTACAAGCCTGCGTAACCCCCTACAGGTTCAAAAGGTAAGTACAATAAATATAATATAAAACATTTTAAATTAAAAACAAAACAAAAAATGTATCTACAGGAATACAATAAGTCTTAGAATTGATATACAATATGATATAACAGTACATTGCTCACGACAATTAGGGGATATTATGATTTTGGTTATAAACTGCAGATGAGGAAATGTTTTGATGATTGATTATAGGTGTATAGATGTTGTGAAATATGAGATAAGAAAAAGAGACAACGAACAAATATTAATTAAATTTTATTTACTACATTTGTCGGTAAACAACAACAAAAAAAAAATGCATAATTCGTGCATATTATACAAAGAAACAACAAATTCGATTTCTCGGATATAAATGAGTTTCAATAAGGAATAGGATTTCCTGCTCCTATTATCACTGAAAGCAGAGACCCACGTCTATGAAACATGTTATCGATGAGGGACTGTACTATTCTCTCTCACACCTGTGGAAGTGAGTTTTCCAACTGCTAAATTGTTTCTGAGGGCGATAAGCGACAAGCAATTCTTCTCCCTAGAATGTCCCATACATGTTCTATGGCGTTCATGCGTGGTGGATATGGTGGCCAATCCATTCGAAGGATTCTTTCATCGAATAGAAAATTTTCCTCTTGCTAAACACAATGTGGCTTGGCATTGTCATCCATGAGAGTGAATTAATAACCGATAACTGCAAAACAGTTTGGAAAGACCCCAAAAGCTCTGAGGATCTTATCCCTACATGGGCTCATTAAAAAGGAAATTATGGCTCAATGGCAGGACCGATGGATCAACTCTACCACAGGAAGAAAGGTCTGCGCTCTCTTTCCGGAGGATTCAAGGAGATTTCTACTTAAACCAATTAATAACAGGGTATGGGGCCATAGTAGCCTCTGAAGCTAGATTTTTCGGGCATACTACACCATGTACTTCTGGACACGTACTAGAGGACAGAATACATATTATATATGATTGTCCTCAGTGGGAAAATATCAGAAAGAGATCCCCAAGAATTACAAAACGATTAAAATAGAACAGATAGAACTACTGTTCTTGAACTAAAATAGAACTACTGTTCAACAAAATATCTAAATATGAGTTGAGAGAAATCATGAACTCCAAACATCCATCTTCCCTTAGATTCATTGAAAACACAGAACTATAAGAACTTATATAAAAAAAAGAACTTAATAGTACCAACTGTATATTTTTCGTCTTATTCCTTTTTTATTCACTTTACACAACTAACTTTCTGTATGTATATCTATTGTAATTAATTATCTGTTTGGATATTTTGCCACTAGTATCCTGTATCTAAACCAGATTTTGTACTTTTGATTTGCACATAGTTGTATTTTTGTTTTACTTCAGAATTTGTTCAATATTATTCTCTGAATCAATTTAATCTAGTTTTTAATCTGAATCTTCAATCTAATTTTATTGAAAACATAATCTAGTTTCCGGGGCGCCAAAATTTTTGAGGTGGCAAAAGTTTGAAATCGTTTTTGTTTTTTATCAACTGTTAGATCGAATTTTAATGCTTCTTTTCTTGCTTTGACAACCTCAAGTTGTCAATATTTAAAGGGTAGAATTACTTTTTAAAATAATTAATCGTGTAACTAGTAAAATTTAAAATGTCTAACAAATAGGTACTAAAAAAATTTATTAAGCATTGAAACACAATTAGTTCAAGAAGTTAAGTATGAAGATGTCATTAATACTTTAGCACGGATGAAAGCAAAAAACAAATATATTATACGATTAATTAGATAGATATGATTTATTTCTTAATTAAAAGCAATTTGTTCTAAATTGTATGCTTAGTTGTTATGCCAAATATATATATGTATATATAATTCATTCCTAAATTTAATACCTAAATTTAATTCGAATCCATTATTACTATTCGTATTATTATATAAGGGCGTCAAATTAACTTGGACCTAGGGCGCCATCGTACCTAAATCCGTCACTGTTTAAAATAATGAAGTTAATTAGACTTGTATTTTGAAATAATAACAAACATATATAATTTTTGTTTTCCAAGATATTTCTTGTAGTGTTTAATTTTCTGCATTTAGTTAATGCTTTAAAAACATCTATTACGGTTTGCATTTTCACATTTTACTATTTATACTTTTGATTTTTAATAACGGAGAGATTGTAAATTATTTATTAACTTTTCGTTTAAAAATAATCATTAAATGTATTTAAGTGCATTTCGAACAGTTTCCCAGATTAGAGTAGCATCTGTTGGAGGATATATATATATTATATAAGCTTGTATTCTAATATTATTGTCTCAATAAATGCAGAATCTTCAAAAGTGGAAGAAAACAAATGGAAAAACCAATTAGTTCAACAAATTCACATTTTTTATGTGTTAACAGAAAGCATAGGGAACTATTTTTTTTTAATTTCCCGAAATTTATTGTTCGTTATATAATTATATTATTGGCCTTTTCATTTTTTGTAGATCGAACCATTTCTGGAAAAATTTAACCACATTTAGTATAATAATAAGCGTAGTGAAAATAAAAAATTTTAAGAATGGCATATATTGATTGCATAGGAAAATTTTTGAATAAATATCGCTTCCTTGAAATCTTCATATATTAAACTTCCAAGTCGTATAACTTTGTTTCAATGACAATCAAATGATAAGTAATATTTACTGATGAAATAAAAAAAATTACTATTAATTTAAATTATTACTGAGCAAAATTCATAAACTAAAACAACATTCTTGCATCCTATACATAACACAGATTCTATGACTGATGTTTTATGCATTAGATACATAAAGTAAAGTATTGAAACTTATATTCACCCAGTTCCATTGAAACACAAGGCGTAATCTTTGTCCAAGTACGGTATTCAAGGCCTATAACGAATAACACGAATGTCCTTGTTCCATTTCATTATAGCTTTCATAATTTCCATTCTTTCCTTTACAGCTATATCAAGTACATATGATATGGGAATCAATTACAGACATATTTCATTCGTTAAAATTATTGAACAATGAATATTCATATTGAATTAAATCTACTAGGGGACCCTTTGATCTACGATCTTTAATTGGCCCCGACAACGATATGTAACTCGTAAAATTGCTACTTCATTTTCACCCCTTGATTGGTGCTTCTTTGGTATCTTTCCTGTACAGCTAAATAAAAGTACATATGATATGGGATTCAATTACAGGCATATTTCATTCGTAAAAATTATTAAGCAATTAATTATTCGTACTGAATAAAAGCTACTAGGGCACCCTGGGATCTATGACGTTTAATTGACTGTGACAACGATACGTAACTCTTAAAATTGCTACTTCGTTTTGACCCCTTGATTGGTGCTTCTTTGGTATCTTTCCTGTACATATGATATGGGGATCAAATACAGGCATATTTCATTCGTTAAAATTATTGAACACTCAATTATTCATACTGAATAAAAGCTACTAGGGGACTCTGGGATCTATGACGTTTAATTGATTGTGACAACGATACGTAACTCTTAAAATTGCTACTTCGTTTTGACCTCTTGATTGGTACTTCCTTGGTATCTTTCCTGTACATATGATATGGGGATCAATTACAGGCATATTTCATTCGTTAAAATTATTGAACAATGAATTATTCATACTGAATAAAAGCTACTAGGGGACCCTGGGATCTATGACGTTTAATTGACTGTGACAACGATACGTAACTCTTAAAATTGCTACTTCGTTTTGACCCCTTGATTGGTGCTTCTTTGGTATCTTTCCTGTACATATGATATGGGGATCAAATACAGGCATATTTCATTCGTTAAAATTATTGAACACTCAATTATTCATACTGAATAAAAGCTACTAGGGGAAACTGGGATCTATGACGTTTAATTGATTGTGACAACGATACGTAACTCTTAAAATTGCTACTTCGTTTTGACCCCTTGATTGGTGCTTCTTTGGTATCTTTCGTGTACATATGATATGGGGATCAATTACAGGCATATTTCATTCGTTAAAATTATTGAACAATGAATTATTCATACTGAATAAAAGCTACTAGGGCACCCTGGGATCTATGACGTTTAATTGACTGTGACAACGATACGTAACTCTTAAAATTGCTACTTCGTTTTGACCCCTTGATTGGTGCTTCTTTGTTATCTTTCCTGTACATATGATATGGGGATCAATTATAGGCATATTTCATTCGTTAAAATTATTGAACACTGAATTATTCATACTGAATAAAAGCTACTAGGGGACCCTGGGATCTATGACGTTTAATTGACTGTGACAACGATACGTAACTCTTAAAATTGCTACTTTGTTTTGACCCCTTTATTGGTGCTTCTTTGTTATCTTTCCTGTACATATGGTATGGGGATCAATTACAGGCATATTTCATTCGTTAAAATTATTGAACACTGAATTATTCATACTGAATAAAAGCTACTAGGGGACCCTGGTATCTATGACGTTTAATTGACTGTGACAACGATACGTAACTCTTAAAATTGCTACTTCGTTTTGACCCCTTGATTGGTGCTTCTTTGTTATCTTTCCTGTACATATGATATGGGGATCAATTATAGGCATATTTCATTCGTTAAAATTATTGAACACTGAATTATTCATACTGAATAAAAGCTACTAGGGGACCCTGGGATCTATGACGTTTAATTGACTGTGACAACGATACGTAACTCTTAAAATTGCTACTTTGTTTTGACCCCTTTATTGGTGCTTCTTTGGTATCTTTCCTGTACATATGATATGGGGATCAAATACAGGCATATTTCATTCGTTAAAATTATTGAACACTGAATTATTCATACTGAATAAAAGCTACTAGGGGACCCTGGTATCTATGACGTTTAATTGACTGTGACAACGATACGTAACTCTTAAAATTGCTACTTCGTTTTGACCCCTTGATTGGTGCTTCTTTGTTATCTTTCCTGTACATATGATATGGGGATCAATTATAGGCATATTTCATTCGTTAAAATTATTGAACACTGAATTATTCATACTGAATAAAAGCTACTAGGGGACCCTGGGATCTATGACGTTTAATTGACTGTGACAACGATACGTAACTCTTAAAATTGCTACTTCGTTTTGACCCCTTGATTGGTACTTCTTTGGTATCTTTCCTGTACATATGATATGGGGATCAATTACAGGCATATTTCATTCGTTAAAATTATTGAACAATGAATTATTCATACTGAATAAAAGCTACTAGGGGACCCTGGGATCTATGACGTTTAATTGACTCTGACAACGATGCGTAACTCTTAAAATTGCTACTTTGTTTTGACCCCTTGATTGGTGCTTCTTTGGTATCTTTCCTGTACATATGATATAGGGATCAATTACAGGCATATTTCATTCGTTAAAATTATTGAACAATGAATTATTCATACTGAATAAAAGCTACTAGGGGTCCCTGGGATTCGGACTTGAGACTTCATAGGGAGCAGACGTGCTTTACACTCGCTCCAGGGAGCCTATGCCCCTCCTTTACTTACAACTATCTCCATCCTCGAAAACAGACTCACCACTCTCCTCGGTCTGAGAGTTATAGAGGGCAACCGGGCCCATCTGTTTGCTGGAATTGCCAAGGCTACTTGCACTCGTCGGAAGTGTGCCGGCTTCCAACACGCTGCGTTAAGTGCGCTGGCCCCCATAGAGCACAAGAGTGCAAATTAGAACTTGACCAGCCCCTTAAATGTTCTAATTGTGGAGGAGCTCACGTCGCGAACTGGCGCGGATGCCCCCGTATGCCCAAGCCCGGACAAAAACCCAGTGCAAAAAATCAATCTGCTAATAAAATTTTAAAAAAACCCACCTCTTCCAAACCTATACCACAGGTTTCAAGCAGGACGCAGCCATCGACCTTTACTAGTCGTACCGTCCAGTCTACTGTGGCTTTTTCCGAAATTCTCCGCCAGGGGAACGAGGCAAAGTCCGTAGGTGCCGCCCCTCAGCCAATCATAGTTAGGGAGCCGCTGTCTGCTGCTACCACAAATAGCTCCGCACCCGTTACGGCCTCTTCGGAGTGTTCGCTAACGGAGATTTTTCAGTGTTTGATGGACTTAGCTAACGCTAATCCATCTCACAGTCAAATTATATTGCGAGCATTTGGGTTAGCAAAAGACAAAATGAGGAATTCATCCAACAGATTTGACATGACGTATCACCTCTTTGAGGCGTATACTAATGTCCTTTCCCAAAGTGAGTTCTTCACGGCTTAACTCTCTTCGGGTCTGGATCTCTTTCAATTGGTTTCTGGAACGCTAATTCGTTACGTTCCAAAATTCACGAGGTTAGGGAGTTCCTAGCAGAGCAGAATCTTGATGTATTTTTGGTTCAGGAAACAAAATTGTCTCCTGGTTATAACCCTTTGATCTCTAATTACAGGTTCTATCGTACCGATAGACCCGACCAAAATCCTACCCGAGTAAGTGTCGGAACAGGTATTTACATGAAAAATAGCATTCATAACCATAGTCTTCCACCTCTTAATCTTGACTACATTGACGCAACTATAATTGAAATTAAAATTAGTAACTATCCGGCAATCAAAATTGTTTCTGCATATGTTAAGCCTAGCCTTCCAGGTGGTTTCCCGGTGGAGGACTTTAATAAACTTCTTAAAATGGGAAACAATCTGATTCTCGCTGTTGATTTCAACGCTCTTCACTCCTCTTGGAACTTTGGACATTCAAATAGATATGGGTTTACCCTAAATCGTTTCCTCCAAAGTCAAAGGGGAGTGAAAGTTGTCCCCCCTTAAAGTTACTAGAATTGACATTAGAAATAATAATCATCGAGGTAATGTACTCGATCTTGCTTTCTTTAAATTTATCCCCTTTAACTATGATATTGAGGTGCTTACGGATTTAGATTCCGATCACCTCCCCGTTATTTTAACCTTGGACACCAGCCCTGAATCACTGAAAGTTCCTAATCAGCTAAATACCAACTGGGAAAACTTCGGGCATGTGATGGATAGTAAAAAACTTCCAAGTTTCAAATTAATTACCACAGCAGATGCTGATGCTCGCATAGAAGAAATAAATAATATCTATGTCACATATCTGCAGGAAAGTTCTACCCCTAAATTCAAACCTCCACCGATAAGATTTCCTCAAAATATCAAAGATAAAATCAAGCTCCGAAACTATTACCGTCGTAGGTGGCAAAGGACAAGAGATCCTGAGTTCCTACGGCAATATTATCGCTCTCTAACAGATATTAGAGAAGCCATCACTGTCTTTACACAGCAACGCTGGCAAAACGACATAGAGGCCCTGACGCCTGAGTCAACATCACTTTGGAAGAAATGTTCCCTCCTACGTGTTCCTTTCACCAATTACTTAGGTTGACAGAGCATATTCATGACGGCTTTAACGAACGCAAATCTACGGGAATATTATTTCTGGACTTAGGCAAGGCCTTTGACAAAATTTGGCATAATGGCTTATTATTCAAGCTCATGCGACTTGATTTTCCGGCACAGATTATTAAGATTATTTGCTCTTACCTACAAACCCGAGATTTCTTAGTCAGAGTAGGTGGAGTTACTTCCTCAACCAGACCAATAGAAGACATAGTAGACAATGTATCAAACCTTATAAATACATTCTTGGAACTCGTTAATTTCATTTCAGAATTATGTTAATTCATTAATATTTTTTAAAAAAAAAAGATAATGTTGCAGTTATTTATTTTGGAATAAATTGGAGTAATTTCTCATTAAATCGTCAGATAGGATTTTGAATCAAGTAAAATAAAATAACATTCAAACTTACTTTTTCTTTTTGCCATGGTCTTAAAAGAATATCTCCGCCTTTCAAACCTAATTAATGACAGTATCTAAGAAGAATACTCTTTTGCAAAATTATTTTGTCACAATTTCTCAAAATTTTATACTTAAATGTAGTTACCTTATAAATATACTGGCGCAGAGGTAAAGATTCGGATCTTTGACCGCGAGGTTGAGGGTCCAGATCAGAACTCTGTTCCTTTTTGCATCTTTTATTGCTACGTTGTGCTTTAAATTTATTCATGACTTTCCGACTAGTAACTAAGTTAGGTTTTTATTTTTTATTGTACGCTTTTTTACCCCTTTTTTTTGTAAGGAAAATAAAAGGATTAGATATAAAAAATATAAAAATAAAAATTATAAAATCGAAAACCAAAGAAAAAGTATAAATTGAAAATCAAATAAAAATTATAAAAAGCATAAAAAGAACTACGGTTCTGAGATCGGCCTTTTTTTTTTTGCGGGGACGCTAATTTTTTACCTTTCAGATGCTCCTATTGGCTCCACCGTTCAGCAGGATTTCCCAATCACTGATTTCGTAAACAAAGGGTTGTTTTGTTTGTTTACGTTTTTGTATATGTTTACGGCATCGACAAATGGTCCTTAATTGTACCGAATTTAAAACTTAACTTTTAAATTCTTTTTTTTTTTATCTTACTTTTTATAAATAGTATTTTTATTAATTTAATAATTAAATTTTGAGGACAGTTCAGTGCATTATTAATTAGAAGAAACATATATATTATGAAAACAATCATTGAAAATTGTGGCAGTAGCTCATTCTTTCTTATTGGCCATCAAATAAATTCGAATATAATATACATTTATATAATATAATAATTTAAATTGGAAGACAAATATTACTATACATTTTTTTTAAATAACAGTATGGATTTTGATTTGCTAATAACTAATAGCTTCATTATATGATTGTCTGAAGCATTACTATAAAATAGAATTGTTACATGACTTTTGGTTGCTTTATGACATTAGCTGTTGAGTGAGTTTCAAACAAATAAATTCTCTGTGTCATTTTTTTTTCCCACAATATAACCCAACTGTCAACATTGAAAACCTTGTCTGGAGAATATGAAGTCGTAACAATTTCAAAAAATATTGTAGAATAATATAATACTGGATCTGAATTAGCAGGAGATGGTTCATCTTTCAATCTTAGATTATGTAAAGGTTCTCTTAGTTAAATCTTTCACCATAGCTGGCTAAAACAGTTTTTTTTTCAACTGAAAAAGTATACTGAAACAAACCCTAAATATTTTCATAAATCTATCTTTATACTTGTACAAGCTTCGTCTACTACACTTGTTCTAATAAAGCTTTCATTTTATCTAATAGTTCTCATTGTAGCGATTACAATTCTTACTGTCACTGATGGAACGGAATATAAAACCTGTCTCCATAATATAGATTATTGGTTTCTAAAAATAATATTTCTATTCATTTTTTTTAAATTTATGTATTTTCATTCCACATGGTAAAAGCCCATACAATTTTAAATAAATTATAAAAATTATACAAAAATTATAATTGCTTATCACTAATTAGTACATTTGAAATTTTAATAAATTTCGATTAAAGTCATATACTTTAAAATACAAAAAAACACAAACAAACAGGAAAATATTAGAGACTTAGAAAAGTATTCACATACAACCTGTTAAGATAGATAAAGCACAGTAACAAACCTGGTAAACTGCAGATTTTGGCAAATCCAAACAGACTGCGCAACATAAAATTTGATGTAAACGTTCTTCAAGAGGTTCTGCTTCCAAACTTAATTTTAGCTTTTTTGCTCTAAACTGATTATCCATTTCATCAGAAAAAATATCAATCAGATTTCGTGCATCTCCAGAGTGTGATACGTCGTCTGCCATTACTTCTCTCTTTATAAATATAAATATATTTTTTTGGTAGCAATTATTGCTTTGAATTGCGAGTAAATCTATACGAGTTAATTGCAAGAAATAATCTAATGAAAATTTTTAAACAATTTTATCCAAAAAAAAAAATTAAATGAATGCAACACCACATAAACCGGACATAAAGAATTTTTTCATATGTATAAGGGAAAAAGAGCCCAACCGTTAAATTTCATTTTGATTTGAAAGGATTACGGTTTTATTTACAAATTTCTGCAACCCAAACAAACAACACTGGTGAAGAGAGCGAAACTTGTTTGGACTGACGTCGCTAGTCCAATGTGATTGGTCGATGGAAATTGCTTTCGTCAGATGTGTTTTGTGGTTTCTATCTCAATTAAATTTCACTCAATGATTTGAAAATTTCTAGTTTTACTTTAATAAAATGTACATTATTTACAAGTATTTTTTTAATCCCTGTACTTATATTTTCTCAGTAAAGCAGTCTTTTGGTTTGGAAAGGTTCTCTTTATCGCCTTAAGGAAACCTCAACATTACAAATCTTTGCATTGTCGAATTTGTGCTGTCGCCGCCGTATGTACTACGTGAGATAATTGTCGAATATATCACTATAAATTTATAATAATAGGGATACAATTTGGCACAAAAGAAATTTATCCATAAAATTTTGGCATAATTGTAATAAAATTTGCCATTAAAGCAATATAATTAGGTATAAAAGCGAATTAGCAAAAGTTTGTAAATAACGATTATTGATGCAATAGCATTTTACACGAAAACATAACTGCGGAGGCCTTTTTTTTATTGTTTTATTTATTTAAATTTTTAAAGAAATTTAACTGACATATAAACCCAGAAACCTAAATCTGTAAGCACATCTAACAAACACAATTTCCATCAACCAATCACATTAGACTAATTACAGTGACGAATCACCGCACGCTATTACAAAACTTGTCTTCGCACATTTAGCCACTAAAATAAACAATTGCACTAGACCTTAGAGAGCAAAAGTACTCCCGGAGGAGCCTCCAATCCAAAAGCTGCTTTGGCCATCGTAAACTATGCAACCCTGTTGTCGTCAGTGTCTTATTTTTTGGCAAAAAGGGAACTGAGCCAAACTCGTTTTGGCGATAATCTTTATTGGGTCCCTTGGTGGTTCTTTTGGGAGTACTTTGCGCTCTAAGGCTCTACTTGAGCAGCAATAGTATTGGGTCGCATTGGCATGCCGTATTCTCGAGAGTGCAACTTTTTTTAAAAACATTTTAAATATATACACTGAAATGACAAAAGTCATGGGATACCTCTTAATATCGTGTCGGCCCTCCTTTCGCCCGGCGTAGTGCAGCAACTCGACGTGGCATGGACTCAACAAGTCGTTGGAAGTCTTCTGCAGGAATATTGAGCCATGCTGTCTCGATAGACGTCCATAATTGTGAAAGCGTTGCTGGTGCAGGATTTTGGGCACGAACAGACCTCTCGATGATGTCCCATAAATGCTCGATGGGATTCATGTCGGGCGATCTAGGTGGCCAGATCATTCGTTGGAATTGTCCAGAGTGTTCTTCAAACCAATCGCGAACAGTTGTGGCCCGGTGACATGGCGCATTGTCATCCATAAAAATCCCATCGTTGTTTGGGTACATGAAGTCCATGAATGGCTGCAAGTGATCTCCAAGTAGCTGAACATAAGCATTTCCCGTCAATGTTCGGTCCAGTCGCACCAGAGGACCAAGTCCATGCCATGAAAAAACAGCCCACACCATTACGGAGCCACCACCAGCTTGAACAGTGCCTTGCTGACAGTTTGGGTCCATGGCTTCGTGGGGTCTGCGCCACACTCGAACCCTACCATCAGCTCTTACCAACTGAAATCGTGACTCATCGGACCAGGCCACGGTTTTCATTCATCTAGGGACCAACCGATATGCTCACGTGCCCACGAGAGTCGCTGCAAGCGATGTCGTTCTGTCAGTAAAGGCACTCGAGTCGGTCTTCTGCTGGAATAGCCCAAGAAAGCCAAATTTCTCCGCACAGTTCTAACAGACAAGTCCCTTGTACGTCCCACATTGATTTCTGCGGTTATTTGACGCAGTGTTGCTTGTCTGTTAGAATTTACGACTCTTTGCAGACATCGCCGGTCTCGGTCGTTAAGTGCAGGCGGTCGACCACTGCGCTGTCCATGGTGGGATGTTATGCCTGAAATTTCATACTCTCGGCACACTCTTGACACAGTGGATCTGGGAATGTTGAATTCCTTAACGATTTCCGAAATGGCATGACCCATGCGTCTAGCTCCAACTAACATTCCGCGTTCAAAGTCTGTTAATTCCCGTCATGCGGTCATCATCACGTCAAAATGTCTTCATATGAATAACTTGAACAGAAATGAAAGCTCTGCGAAAGCACTGCGCATTTATACCTGTTCTACGCGATGCTACTGCCATCTGAAAATTTGCATATTGCTATCCCATGACTTTTGTCACTTCAGTGTATATATATATATAACTAATATTTTAAGCAATAAAAAAACTACAAATCAATAAAGTAAAATTATTAATCATTCATTGAATTAATCAAAAAAATTGCAACGAATTACACCAAACTATATCAGCAATAAACGTAAATAATATTTGTTTACTAATACTAGACGCAATGAATTGTGGGAAAGAATGAGGAGTTGCGGGAGAGAATGAGGAATCATGGGATAAAGTGAACTGGGGTTTACCGTTTCTGCAAAGAGCCGACACATTAAGGCTTTATTTGGAATGTTGCCAGGTCCAGCAGATTTCCGAATGTTGAGATTCTTGATTAAGTTAATTATGTCAGATGGAGAAAAAAAATATTGTTATGATAATTTTGATGATCAGCTAGAAAGGAAGTTACTGTATTTTCAACATGCTTAATTTTTGAGTCATTGCAAGGTTCAGTGTTTTCTTGAAAGGAGAGTTCAAGGTTTTCAACAAAAGAGTTCGCTTTATCAGAAGATGAGAATATAAGACCTGAGGATCCAACCAGTGGAGGAATTTTGGGATATTTTTTGTTAAAATGTTTGTTAATTTTGAAGAGAGAATTATCTTCTGGATTTAAGCTTAATAAAAATTCATTCCATCTGTCATTTTTTTAATTTGTGAATCATTTGCTTTATTTCTTTTTGAAGCTTGTTGAGGGATTGCTTGAACGGAGGAAACCTGGTATCTTGCCATAATTTTCGAATTCTGTGTTTTTCTGCAATTTTAGAGGTGATTTCAGTAGGAAGTTTTTGGGGTGGTGTACTGAGTTTTTTAGATTTGCTAGAAAGATTGATAGCAGAAGTAACAGCATAGTTGAGTTTATCAATTATTTTGTCAATATCTTGAATATTGGAGATGACTGGATTACCAGGAATGCTTTGAGAGAGAATTTTAATAACAATATTCCAATTGGTAGTTGTGACCCACTTTCCCTAAAACAATACCCATATATATTTTAAGAGTAATAAAAAGAAAGAGATTTTTATTTTTATGAAAATGAATTGCGAAATGGAGAAATTATCAGCTTTGTCAGTGAAATAGAATTTGAATCGCAGTCAAATTTCGTTATGCATCTCCACATATACCTATCAGATTTATCTTTCATAAAAGACAGAATGATATCGTAATCCCAAGTTAAACATTCTTAGCTTTCAAACAGTACCGTTCAACTTAACTTGGCACTCCAAACCTCTAAAACAATCCTATTCATTTCGCATCTGGCAATTTTTTTTTAAATTACAGGTAATGAGAATAAACTCATCCGCTGTAATGCTTTTTGTTAATCTTTACTTTTGTAAGAAAATTAGCTGTAAAGGAAAATTTATAATTACCTAACACATCTGCACTCAATGCAATTTAAATCGCACTTCAAATTGTATTGTTAAAGAAAATAGTGGAATATTAAGATTTAAAAAAAAAAAAAAATCCTTTTTTGTTGATGTCGCGTATTAGAGCGAAATTGTATACAACTCAACTCCAGAGTTTCCTGTCCAAAATACTACTTCTACTTTCATTGTAAACGGGAATTTCCCCGTATAGTATAATGTAAAAATTGATGTTAATAAAATGTGTTCGTTGTAAAAATGAGAGTTATTTTTCTTTTGAAAGAGTAGAAATATCTTTGAAGTTATTAAGATATTATTTAACCTTATTTTGAATGTGTTCACTAGCGATAAAAGATCCCTTCTAATTTTACGAGTCAAAAGAATCTGATGTTCTAGCGTTTTAGTAATTTGAAGTTAGTTTTGGTTTTTGTATTACTGAATGCTGGTACAACATAACTAATGGCGTCCGCGACAGGACTTGTATAATTGGATGTGGATAATAAGTGAGAAAAAGGCAAGTGAATTTTGAATTTGAGTTTTAATTTAAGTGATTTATTGTACTTTGAATTTGTTTAAGAACTTTTGAACTTTGAACTTTTAAAAATGGAAAATTTTAAAAAGAAAAGAACTGTTGCACGTTCAGCATTTACACGTTTATATAACGCTATTAATGATGTAATTTCTGAAGATGGTGCCAATTTAACGGACAATTTTGATTTATTGGCCGATTTTGACCTACTTGGCGAAAAATAACGAACTTTGTGTATTGAATGATGAAATTATGAATTTAATGTTGCTTGAAACAGAAATGAATCCAGCCGACTTGGATGCTGAAACTTTTGCTGCAGATGAATATAATAAGAAATTTAAAAGAATCAACATTATTTTTAAAAGCAAAAGTAATAACCGTGAAGAAAGTGATGACTCTAGTTCTGTCCAGAGTATTTCTAAAAGAAAATTTAAGTTGCCGTTATTGGAACTAAAAAGTTTGGTGGTGAAATCAAAGACTGGTTGCCATTTTGGGGTCAGTTTAGTAAAATTGATAGTGACCCAAATATTGACGAGGCTGATAAGCTTCAATATTTGATACAAGCTACATTGCCTTCTACTAGAGCTAGAGAGTTAGTTGAAAGTTTTTCCACCTTCAAAGGAAAATTATCATAAAGCAATAGACTCTTTAAAATCACGATTTGGACAAGATGATTTACTTGTCGAATTCTATGTTCGAGAACTTTTGAAACTAACAATTTCTATGAACTCTAGGGATCAGAAAGTGAAACTTCCTACTTTGTACGATCGGATTGAGACACAGCTTAGAGCTTTAGAAAGCTTAGGAGTAACAACTGAAAAATATGCTGCTATGCTCTTTCCTTTAGTTGAATCTTGTTTATCCGAGGAAGTTCTCCGAGCCTGGCAAAGGAATAACAGTTTCAATGATAAAAAAGAAGAATCTCGACTTGAAAATTTAATGCAGTTTTTGAAAAACGAAGTAGAAGGAGAAGAACGAATCAATCTGGCCATGAAAGGTTTTTCAGTTAAGGACAATCCTAAAATTTACACATTGAAAAACCTATGCACACTGCTGCCGGGCTTTTTGCTGGAAGTCAAAGTTCTTCTAACTGTGCCTTTTGCAACGAAAAGAATCATGAAAGTAAAAATTGCAAACTTGCTTTGAATTTAGATTTACAAGAAAAACAACTTTGCTGGCCAAGAAGAAATGCTGTTATCGATGTTTCAAGACTGGACACATGGTAAGGCAGTGTACAAACAAAATTAAATGTTCCCAGTGTCAAAGAAGACATTATAATGTTATGTGCCCTGAACTGAATCAGGTTGTATCCACTGGTTCCGATAAACTAGTCGACAAAGCTGTTGAAAACTCAAATGAAAAATTCAACACCTTGGCGAATCCAACTTGTTCAGCGGATGTTCTTCTGCAAACTTTAGTAGTATATCTTTACGGTAATGATGGCAGTTTTCCTGTGAGAGCGTTAATTGACACAGGTAGCCAAAAATCTTACATAACTAAGGAAGCTGTTTCTAAAATGAGTTATGAACCAATTAGAGCTGAAGATATGATCCACAATCTTTTTGGTGGTGTAGAGAGTAAACAGAAGCATCATTTGTACAAAGTATATGCAAGCAGTTTCCAAAAGGACTATCACTGTTCTTTCGAAGCATATGATCAAGAGAAAATATGTATTGATATACCAACAGCGATTTCTGGACCTTGGACTAAAGAGATTGAAAAAAGGGGAATATTTCTTAGCGACAAAGAAGCCTGTCTCGATGATTCAGCGTCTTCAGTGCATTTGTTGATAGGTGCTGATATAGCCGGTAAACTATTTACTGGAAAAATTGTGAATTTATCTTGCGGATTAGTGGCAATGGAAACGCTACTTGGATGGTCTCTTATGGGAAAATTAGAAAATGAAGTGAAAAATGACAGCTATATGACAGTACTGTCTTTACATGTAAACAACAAAAGCATTAGTGATCTTTGGAGTTTGGACACTCTTGGAATATTGGATACTGCAGATAAACAAAGTCAAATGGAAATTGAGAAAGAAACCGAAAAGCTGTTTTTGAATTCTGTTAAACAAAATGAAGATGGTAGATATGTTGTTTCACTACCATGGTTAGAAGATCACCCTGTACTACCTTCGAACAAAGGTCTTTCTGAGAAAAGATTGAAAAATACAGTTGATAGAATTAAAAATCTTGGCATTCTACGGGACTATGAAAATGTTTTTGAAGATTGGAAGAAGGAAGGTATTGTTGAAGAGTTAAATAGTGAAGATCTCATGGATTCTAAGTGTCACTATCTTCCTCATCGACCTGTCATAAAAGACAATTCAACAACAAAGATAAGACCTGTCTTCGATGGTTCTGCAAAATTCAAAGGAAGTCCATCCTTAAATGACTGCCTAGTAACAGGTCCAAACCTAGTGGAACTTATTCCATCACTCATAAATAGGTTTCGTATTGAAAAGTATGGTGTGATCGCCGATATACGCAAAGCTTTTCTACAGATTCGGCTGAATGACAGTGACAAGGATTATCTGCGATTTCTTTGGTGGCAAGATGGAGATCCAAATCTTGTCAAGATCTACAGACATTGCCGTGTAGTGTTTGGGATAAAATCAAGTCCATTCCTTTTAGGGGCGACATTGAATCACCTATTAGATGGAGCTCCTGATTGCTACAAGATGACAGCTCAACACCTACAGAAATCTATGTATGTTGATAATTGTGTGGCTAGTGTTAAAAGCGAGGCTGACTTGACAAAGTTTATAAATGAATCCAGAGAAATCATGGCTCTCGGAAAATTTGAGTTACGTGGCTGGCAACACAATTCTTTTGAGTCCTTAAGAGACAATTGTAATGAATCCCAAAATGCTTCTCCTATCTTACAAGACATTCCAGTTCTTGGTCTTCTTTGGAACATTGAAAGAGACACGTTAAAAATTGATGTCAGAAATGACACGCAGAGTGAATCTGTAAAAGTGACAAAGAGATATATTCTCTCAAAATGTCACAAAATATTTGACCCTATTGGAATTACTGCCCCCATAACTTTAATTCCAAAAATATTGCTCCAAGAAACGTGGAAAATTAAGGCTAATTGGGATGATATTCTTCCAGAAGAAATTGCTCATAAATTTGAAAAATGGGACAGACAGTTACATCAGTTAAACAAACTAGAAATACCAAGATGGATTCAGGGGCATAAGAACTCAAAACATAGTTTGCATGTATTTTGCGATGCTAGTCAACAAGCCTATGCTACTTGCATTTTTTTAAGATCTGTGAACCAACAAGGAGTTACTTGTCATTTAGTAGCAGCAAGATCACGAGTAGCACCTCTAAAAAGTATTTCCATTTCCAGATTGGAGCTATTGGGTTGTTGCATCGGCTTGAGGCTTGCCAAAACTATTTGCACTGATTTAGAAGAACTTGGTGGTATACCTGTTTATTACTGGTCAGATTCGATGAACTGTTTATACTGGATTAAAAATGGTGAACAATGGGCAACGTTTGTGATGAATCGAGTCAAGGAAATTAGATCGGGCAGTGAACCTCTTCAGTGGAATTATGTACCTGGAAATCTAAACCCAGCGGACTTACCTTCGAGAGGCTGTTCAGTTAATACTTTGATAGCTCGAAGATGGTGGGAAGGTCCAGCCTGGTTAACAGAGGAAGAAGAATTGTGGCCCATATCTAATTTATACCCTGACAAGAATGTCGTCAATGCAGAAAAGAAAAAATCAGTTGTTACTTCCCTGTTTGTGTCAGATTACGTTAGGGAATTCTTAATAAGATTTTCGTCATTTGAGAAGCTGATACGAGTTACTGCATGGATGATCAGGTTTTGCAGAAACAGTAAACTAGAAAAATCTTGTCGTGTAACAGACATACTTACTCCTGACGAACTGAAAGAAGCAGAAAAAAGAATCCTGTTGATTGTCCAAAGGACATCATTTGTTTCCGGTAAGAACGAAGGCCTAAAAAAATATCCCATATGTTGTTGACCAAAATGGACTATTAAGAATGAAAACCAGGTTAACATTTCGAGAAGATACTCAAGATTTCCAGTTTCCAGTGATTCTTCCTTCAGATCATCCTGTTGTTACAAGTTTGATTATATCTAAACACAAAGAACTTTTGCACTGTGGTATTCAGACGTTAATTGCAAGTCTTCGAGAAAAATATTGGATTTTGAAGGCGAGGAAAACAATTAGAAAGGTTTTACGTAAATGTGTTATTTGCAAAAGATTCAATGCCAGACATATGGAAGTAATGTTTGCTCCTCTGCCTGAAGATCGAATCAAGGATGCTTCTTGTTTTGAAGTCACTGGAATAGATTTGGCTGGACCAGTCTTCTTGAGAGATGGAAGCAAATCATGGATAGTTTTATTTACCTGTTCAGTATTCCGGGCTGTGCATCTGGAACTTGTCTCTTCTATGTCTACTGATAAATTTTTACTTGCATTAAGAAGATTTATAGCTCGGCGAGGGAGACCGGCTATCATTTATACAGATAACGGTAAAAACTTCGTGGGAACCGAACACCTTCTAAAAAGGCTTAACTGGGATCAAGTTGTTACTGATGGAGCTGTAAGTAGAATCATCTGGAAATTTATACCTCCATCTTCTCCCTGGTGGGGAGGATGGTGGGAACGTCTTATCGCTCTTGTTAAAGATCTTCTTAAAAGAGTATTGGGTAAAGCAAGCTTGAAGTACGAAGAGTTAAATTCCCTATTGTGTGAATGTGAAAGCATTATTAACTCCAGGCCTATCACATACGTGTCAGATGACAATGAGCTTGAACCCTTAACACCGTCTATGTTTATGAGAGACTTAATGGAATGTGGTGTACCCGATCTTGACAATTTGGAATCTACCAGTCTTCAAAAGAGACACATGTATCGGTTGAAACTTCGTGAAGATCTACGTAAACGTTTCAGACTGGAGTATCTAGGTCATTTGAGACAAAATACGAATAAAATTAGAAAAGCTGATGGCATTAAGGTGGGAGAAATAGTTCTTATTGAAAATAAAAATCTAAAAAGACTCTACTGGCCTTTAGGAAGAGTCACTGAGATTTTTCCAGGTAAAGATGGTGTTACACGTCTAGTGAAAGTGAAAACAGCTAGTGGTGAAAAATTACGTCCTGTGCAACGTCTGTATTCACTTGAGATAAATGCAGTTTCTTCGGAACCTCTTCGACATCGAGCATTGAAAGGTACAAGAAGACTTTCTCCATCTACGGAAAAAAATCTAAGAAATAAGATTGCTGATCCTGTGAAATCTAAAGTCGATAACCAACCTGTACTGAACCAGAAAACCAGATTGGGACGTGAGATTAAAACTGTCAAGAGACTTGATCTTTGATCTCTTAATTTAGTTTTGAGTTCTGAATTTTCAAACTCAAAAGGTGGGAGTGTCGCGTACTAGAGCGAAATTGTATACAACTCAACTCCAGAGTTTCCTGTCCAAAATACTACTTCTACTTTCATTGTAAACGGGAATTTCCCCGTATGAGTATAATGTAAAAATTGATGTTAATAAAATGTGTTCGTTGTAAAAATGAGAGTTATTTTTCTTTTGAAAGAGTAGAAATATCTTTGAAGTAATTAAGATATTATTTACCCTTATTTTGAATGTGTTCACTAGCGATAAAAGATCCCTTCTAATTTTACGAGTCAAAAGAATCTGATGTTCTAGCGTTTTAGTAATTTGAAGTTAGTTTTGGTTTTTGTATTACTGAATGCTGGTACAACATTGAATAATTTCTACAGATTTCTTGTTAGATTGTGCAGCTAGAGCCCAGATTGGGGCAGCATAGGCCTAAGAACTTGTTTGTAGAGAAGAAGTTTGCTTGACAAAGTTAATTTAGAAAATTTATTAATGAGTGGTAGAGTGAGATAAAAAATTTTCCGACATTTTTCTTTGATTTTTTTTAATATGAGCTCGAAACGTAAGCCCATTCAATTGTTGATCAAAAAGGGAGAGATTAATATAAGGTTGTCTGGCGTGTCTTTTTCGGAAAACGATGGCTTGAGATTTAGAGACATTAATTGCTACGCGCCATTTAGTTAGCCAATCCTCTAGGATATTCAGAAAATTTTGAAGAGTAAAATCCTTTTTTAATGTATCCCAATCATCGATAAATTTAAATATGGCTGCTTAAATTATGTGCTACTACAACTTCAACTGTAACATTTGTTTTCGTTGATCGCGTGGTAAAAGTATGGTTACGGATTTATTATTTTTTTTAAATATAGATATGATAGTAAATATGATATGATACTAAAGGTGCGTGAAATATTAATTTATTTTTATTCCAGTATATTTTTTTTTATAGAAGTTTACAAGAAATCCTCGTGTAGAACTAACAAACAAATTAATGACAAAACATTAAATAAATGTATAAAAATGGGTAAATGGTAAATTTAAAAGTATGGCAATTTAAATTCCTGTTTAAACAGATTTAAACTATGTTCGATATTTGCAACTGCTTTGTTGGTTGAGTATAAATCCTATTGTTTTTAGCTGCTCTATACTTGGAACATACAAGAAACATTTTAAAGAACGATCTAACACTCAAAAAAGTTAAATGCGCACGAAACTTTTGTCAATAAGAAGCGTGCTTTTACAACATTTTGCAAAATTTGCAAATTCTTTATTTGATGTTCGTTAATTCTCTTTTCTTTCTTTTATTTTGTATCTCTTATTTAATGGCATGCGTTCTTTTAGATTACGATATATTTAATGTTTTCATTGATTTGTTTGTTACTAATGTAAGCTTCGTGTGATACTTTGCAGTACACGAGAATTTTGTGCAAACTTCAATTAAAAAAAAAAAGTTTTTTTTTTTTATTCTCATGTAAACATTTATTTTATGTATTTAAGATAAATTCTTTTTATATCTGCAATTATACTTATTTAGTTTCTTTTGTTATGAAATTTCTCCCGCTTAAAAAATAATACACAGACAATCAATATTTCAAATGCAGAAAGTAATCTTCATGCATGATATATTGTCCAATTTTCTTCAATGATTTTCCTGTTGTTGTTTTTTTTAATTTATTTTGTTTGTCATTATTAATTTATTGTAAATAGAGTTGTTTTACAAATGTTGATTAAATCTGAAAAACATTACTAAAACTTGTGGGTATAAACAAAATATTAAATGTTCAATTAGACACCTCAAAAATAATTACTTAATTTAATTGTTACTATCTAATTACTTTTGCAAAGGACATTCATCTTTCTATCTTATATTATTACATTTAAAATAAATTTTTTTCCAAATAATTAAAATAAAATGAAAGAAATCTGCAGTTTTAATTTTTCAAAGAAACAATTCACAATTATTTTAATAACTTTTTATTTAATAATTTTTATGTATGGCATATTTGCTGAAAATATTTTGTGTGGTATTGTATTTTTCGTTGTAGATTATGGCCAAAAAAAAATCTTGCTCCGAATGATGTTGATTAAAATAAATTCAAATCATAATTATTTCTCTTATTTGTAATATAAATATACAATACTAGAAGACCCGGCCACGCGTTGCTGTGGCTTTCTTGTATTTCGTTCAATTATTAGATACTATAATTGGTATTAAGGAAGTGATTGGTAAAGAATGATGAAAAGATGAAATTAAGCTTCAACGAATAGAAAATGTTTAATTTTTATGAATTTAATGAATGAGGCAGATAATGTTAATTTGTAACACTGTTTTATAATTATTTTACATAATTTAATTTTTAATAATCATTACTTTCATTTAACTAAGAACTAAGCGATGAACAATATTTCTTGGTAGTCTGTCTTTCGTCAAAATAAATAAATTCGATGGTTTCCCAACATGTGAGCATGCAACATACAGCTGCCCATGGGAGAAACAGGGATTCTCCAAATCCAAGCCACAAATAGCCATTGTCTGCCCTTGCGACTTATTTATTGTCATCGCAAAAGCCAAATGTATCGGAAATTGTAGCCTTTTGAAATGTATTGTAGATTCTGATGGTATCATAGGAATTCGAGGTAACAGGACGACTTCACCTTTAAACTTTCCAGTCAATATCATTGCTTATTACTTTTTAAAATGTTGTAAATATATTAAAATGACATTGAATCATCAAGTTCATAGTCTTATTTATTAAAAAATATAGTTTTATTTTTCCTTAAAGCTCTAAATATTTTCTGAGCTTTGTTTTGAAAAAGTTAAAATTTGCTCGACAAAATTTTTTTTTTACAACTTCCTCCTATTTGCAAAGGCTTTTTAATATGAAATGACCTGGATTTAAAATATTTAGCCTTTTTGCAAGTGCTTTGATTAAATATATTCAAAACCTTTGAATTTTACATAAAAATATCAACTTTAACTATTTTTTGTGCAATTTATTCTTTAAAATATGGATAAACATTGCAAAAATGTGATATTATTGCAAAACTTGATAATTCAAAAATAAATAAAACATGAATAGTTTTTTCCTTTGCAAGTATTTTTATGCTGGGAATATCCTTATGTAGGTAATATACTGTTTTCAAATTTTTATCTTAATTATTTATACATTTTTGTATGCTTAAAGTTTGTCGACACAAACTTTTATTTACAAATTTACAAAAATTCTTAGTTTAAAAACTGAAATAAAAATAATTTATGAATTTAGGTTAATTTCCATGTGCTATTCCTTTCATACATTTAAAGAAAACTTTTACATTAAGTTTCAAAGCATTTAGAACAGAAATATTAGCATTATGGTGTTTCGAATGAATACAAAATGCATAAAAATTCAAATAAGAAATAATTAAAACCAACTTTTAAATGTAAATAAAAACAATGTACATACATAAAAATGTTATTGAGCTTTAAATTCTTTATTAATATAAACACTTATTTATTTGTTTTGTTTTCTTTAAATAACTTCCAATTTAAAAGTACCATTTATCAATTTTTCTTCGACAATATTTAAATCACTCAAATTCTTTGTTTTTCAAATAACAAAAGTTAAAAAAATATGTCCTTGATTTTCAACTTGCAACTATTATAATATTCTTTTATAAAATTTTAATGTTATCATTATATCAAATAATTGCAGAGTTTACTTCATTTTCACACTTTTCAAAAAATCCTTAAAATTCATCATATTTCTTTAAAATTATATTGTCTATATTATATTATCTTGCAGATCACATTTCATTTTAAAATTCTTAATCAAATAAAACACACGTTGATAAACTTTAAACATAGGAAAGTTCAATGTTTTGATTCACAACTTTCCATTCAATATATTTTATTCCAATTCAGATTTAGAAAATGTGTTTTTTCTTCTTCACAAAAAATGTTTTATTATTTTATGATGAAAGAAATCACAAAATAAATGGAAAAGTTAATGAGCTTTAAATTCTCCTTTATTAATATAAACACTTATTTAGTTGTTTTGTTTTCTTTAAATAACTTCCAACTTAAAAGTACCATTTATCAATTTTTCTTTGAAAATATTCAAATCACTCAAATTTATAACTCAAATTCTTTGTTTTCCAAATAACAAAAGTTTTTAAAATAAAATATCCTAGATTTTCAACTTGCAACTATTATAATACCTTTTATAAAATTTTAATGTTATCATTATATCAAATAATTGCAGAGTTTACTTCATTTTCACACTTTTCAAAAAATCCTTAAAATTCATCATATTTCTTTAAAATTATACTGTCTATATTATATTATCTTGAAAATCACATTTTATTTTAGAATTCTTAATCAAGTACAACACATGTTGACTAACTTTAAGCATAGAAAAGTTCAATGTTTTGATTCACAACTTTTCATTCCATATATTTTATTCCAATTCCAATTCAAACTTAGAAAATACAAACATCGTGACACAGGAATTATATATAATAGATGTTAAACTTTAAAAAAATATTTTTTCCCTTAGTCAGTGTTTCGATGATACTCCAAATAGACTATAACTAGAGACTCCACTCTACTAGACTATAACTATATAAAAAAATTTTCTTCAGATCAAAAATAACGAATCATAAATAAATTCACAAGCCATTATGCGTTAGGGTTTATAGATGTGCAAATTTTCATTACTATGAATTTCAAAATTATTTTACTTTGAAAAGAATTCTCAATTGTCGATTTAAAATCTTTCGAGGTCCAGTTATCTTTTATGTGAATGCAAGATTTTATTTAAAAGTTTGTCTATCAGTAATCCAATTAAGAAACAAATATTCATTTTTTATTCTATGCCTGAAGAAAAAAGATATAAAAATGGCAGACTCTTTATGTTGTAGATGACTTGTAACATTTACATTTATTTTTGTTGTGTTAAATGAAATTTTTTATATTTATAATTACAAGGTCTAGTATAATATTTCATGATGGAAAAGGTTAATTTATATATACTACTATCATTACAGTTTTAATTAAAATTATAGTATTATTAAGTTTAAAATAATTATTATAGAAAAAAACATATTAACTTTATACTTTTCTCATGTTAATACCGTAGTTTTTGTTGGGAAAATCTGAGAGAAGTAAAGTTTTTTTTTTCATCTATACCAACTAACACTTGTATATTTATTAATTCTTTGTTTTTTTATGTTTAAGTTTCACCTGAAACTATAAGAAGGAATTTTTTTAGTACAGAGGTTTGTTTGAATTAGTTTGAAATTATTGAGTTTAAACATTAAAATGAATGAATTAGTTCTAAACGTAATGGAATCATGTGTTATTTGCAGTTTGAAAACAAATTTAACATTTTCGGTTTCGATGGTAGTATAATTGTGTGGAGAAGAAAACAAGTAATATATATAAAAAAAAAAAAATTTTAAAGTCGATTCCTTTTTTTTTTTTTTTTCACTCTATTGCAGAAAGTCCTTCATAAATAATTTTCATTCTATAGGTTTATCTGGCGTCATCTATTGGTAGATACATGCAACTTAAATCTAAAAAAAAACTAAAAATAATTAATTAAATTTAACTAATGAATTAATATTTGAAAAAACTGTATTGACATCAGTCATCCACTACAATTTAAAAAAAATGTGTATTTGAACTTGAGTGGATGAATAAAAAGTATTTTATTGACGATTGAAAATTTGAACAAGATATATATAGGGAGAGTGAAAGCTAATAGAAGGAATTGAAAAAGAGTTTTATCATTAAAAGTATATTGATTTATTTATATGTTTTATGTAATATGTCCTATTCTAACATATTTTCTATTCATTTTATTATATCTAGACTTATTATTTTTTTTTAGATTTAAAAATATATGTCCAGATGACAATAATAATGGATGAAATCTGGACTAGCATTGAAGATACTGATTGCTCAAGTGATGATGGTGCTGCTTACAGTGACAGAATAGACAGTGATGTTGAAGCAGAACTTTATAGTAGTATCCATCATTTTTCTCAAGATTCTACCATTTTGGAAAAAGATTTAACTTTGCCAAAATCAAACTCTGATTTACTTCAAGATAATTTTACTCCCTTAACTAATTCAATTCTATTGCAAGAAAATTTTCCAAACGAAAAAAGTAATCAAAAGAATAGATCATCTATAAAAGTGAATAAGGTGCAGAATGAATTCACTTCAGATAATATTGATACTAACCAATTAATGCGCGAGAAACTTTATACTAGTTTTGAGGCACCAGTTAAAAAACGCCAAATTCAAAACAATACTCAATCAAATAAAGTGAAATTACTTATTCCTGAAAAACCGGAAAAAAGAAAATCTGATTTATTATCAGAAGTTTTAGAAGATATTCAAGTGAATTCAAAATTACTTCGTCAGTCTAATGGTCTTAAACGAAATGCTAGTTTTTTTAATTTAGTAGCCAAGGGTAATAGAAATTCTTTTGGAAAAATTCAAGTTGTGGCTAGCAACAGTGATAGTGATAGTGACAGTGACAACAGTGTCCTTTATGTTGAACCCGATCTATCACAACTTCAAATGAATGTAGAAAAGGAAACAATACTTTTAAATTCTGGTTCTGATTCTGAATCATCAACACAATCTGAGAAGATGTTTAATAAAGCTTGTAAAAGAAAAAGCTTTTCACTCTCAAGTGCAGAGCTTACTGAAAATAATGATGGTATTATAACTTTTCATGTTTTTATTTAAATTTTTTACTTATATGTATTGTTAAGTAATATTTATTTTGATTTTTGATTTTTTTTTCTGTATGAAATTTCAGTACTTACGTATTAACGCCACCGCAGCTACAGATTTGGTGGTTTTTAAGTACCGCCAATCTACACTTAAAATTTTTGTGACAAATCATAAAATATATAAAACACTTTATTTAAAATCAAAACACTTTATTTAAAAACAAAGTAGTCAATCGGATTTCGGTGGAAAATGGGCCGATATAGAGTTTAACATAGATTCAAAACAGTCTCTATTTTGGCGCATTAGCGCAACTTCTGCTGCGGTGGCGTTAATACGCAAGTACCGTTATTTTGATTCAAAATAACATATTTAATTATTCTACTATTGTTTTAACATTGCACCATTTAATAGATCTCATTTCTTTAATCTTTGAATAAATAAGTTTTAAGCTGGGAGAAAATATCATCTTAAACTTTTTTCTGTTGCATGTATTTGTCTCCAATAATTTGTATTGCATCACCATCTAATTGTAGTGTTAATCTAATTTCATTTAATGATTGCTTTACATGTCACTTCATTATTAAAAAGTTCCATTTTCTTTGGAGAAGAAAAAATATGTGTTTCTCCTTCTTCTAGCATAGTAAGGCCCAAAATTTTTGTGCATAAAATTTAAGCAGCATTTGATGAAAAAATGTCGAAATTGAGATTTTATATGGAACATTCAAAGCGTGAGAATGAATCTGGCATTAAATTTTGTTTATTTATGTGGCTATAAGTTTGAGTTTTTATTTCTTTTAACTTTTGATGTTTGATCATATTCTACACTTTTATATCCTACTAAAGAGAAAGCATCATTAATTTGTTTATGCATATTGTGAAATTTTCTTTCTGTAATTATAATTTTTTTTTTTTTAATTTTTCATTGAGAAAAGGTTTCAATATGAGTTATTTGACTGAATAATTAATAATTTGTAGAGTGTTTCCTATTTTTTACTTAAATGAGCAGTTGTAATAGATAATTAATTCATGCTGAAATATCTGTATTAAAATAGATTTTGTAAGGAATTCGAACTACTTTTGAAATCAATTATAATGGTATTTTTGTATAAATATGTTTAGTAAGTTAAATATTAAAAAAACTAATAATATCCCAGGGAATTAATTAGAGTACAGAAAGTTTAGAAATCGTATAACTTTGAATATAACTAAGAATATTGTGACATTATTTACTTTTTATTAATAGATATTTTCTATTGAATACAATTTATTTTCCTTTAACTTTTACCAAGTAATAAATCTAATCAAATTAAAGGTTTTTTTTGTTTAACTTCATTAGTTATTTTTCCAGCCATATTATTTAATAAGTAATATAAATTCCATCTGAGGATATTTTCTTTATCCTTTAAATTATGGAGCATTTGTAAGGAATTACAAAATATGATTTCATTATTTCTTGCATTGTAAACTTCTTAGGTAATTTATATTATTATTCAAATGCAATCATTAATCATAATATTAATGCATTTATCAGTATATTATAATAATATTGTGATAAATGCATTAATATTCTAGTGTAAATTAGCTCTTCGTTATTTATCAAGTGTGGTAAAAATTTCATTTATAGAAATTCAAGTCATAACTAGTGACAGCGACAGCAGTGTTGTTTATATTGAACCTGATCTGTTAAATCAACAAATGAATATAGAAAAAGAGATGATCGTTTTAAGTTCCGATTCTGATTCAAACTCAGCAGCTCAATCTGAAAAAACCTTTTCTGAAGTCCATCAAAATAAAAGCATTTTGCATTCAAGTGCAGAGCTTATTGCAAATAATGATGGTAATAATTTTGATGTTTTAGTTCATAATTTTATCAATATTCATATAAAAAATGGCTACGTCATCTATTTAATAATATGTATTTTCAGCCTAAATTTTTTCATCAGTCGAAATACGTAATATTGTTATAAACTATGGCAGCACCATTCTGGAATGAAAAATATGATTATATAACAATATCATTCAATCATTAATATATTAACATCTAAGTTACTTAAAAAAGAAAGAAAAGAAATGTTTTCTGAAATTTTTTTTTAAGAAAATAAGCTTACTTTTACATTGCAAAAAAGAAAATGTGATACTTACGTATTAACGGTACCTTGGCGACAGTTGCGCCAATAAAGAGCACACGCGCCGACTGCAGCTACAGTTTTGGCGCCAATCTACACTTAAAATTTTTGTTCCAAATAATAAAATATATATGAAACATTTCATTTAAAATCAAAATGTTCCTTTATCAAGCAACATTTATTGTAATTGTATTTCAATATTTGTTTTGCATATTAAATATTTCGTAAAATTTATCCTGCAGCTTTGAACTTCTTCATTAAATTTATTTTATTTTTATTTATTATTACTTATTTTAATTGTTAATATTTTTTATATGCTAAATGCTATTTTATTATTAAATAGAAATTTGAATCTAATTTTTTAAATTATAGAGTTCTTCCGTTTACATATTATTGATATTCAAATTACTGAATTGCAATTAGTTTTTATACTGAATAAACAACTAGAAGCTCAAAGTAAAACATATAATCTTAAAGTTTATAGAATTTTAATATAATTTTTAATATTTCCATTAACAATTTAAATGTTGATAGTATAAATATCAAGGTAGAATTGTTAAAATAAATAAAATTTTAAAATGTTTGTGAAATATTAAAATCAGTAAGAGGTTTTATTCATTATTGTTTATTATTATTACTTTAATGATTTATATACAGATTTTACGTACAGATTTTTTCTCTTTCACCCATAATAATTATTTGAAAATCTAAAAATTCATCATGTAGGCTTTTTACTTTTGGGTTAGATTGAAATTGGGACAAACTCAGCTAATTTCTAAATGTTTATTAATTTCTGATATAGTTTTTTTATATTTTTTAGATGCATGGCATATAAATACTGATGATTTGTTTCCTTCAAAATTCCTTCGTGGAAATCGTTATCATGAACAAACTACTGCAACTTGTTCTAATTGCAAAATGAAAGGACACAAAGCCAGATTTTGTACTGTTCCAAAGGTATGATTCCAGATTTTGAATTTTATGTATGTATGTTTATTTGAATTTCTGTTATCCTGCCTTATATCAAAATAAAAATAGCATATCAGGATTTATATTTATATTGATTTTTTTTTATATTTAACTTACTGTGTACCATTTAAATTATTTAAAAATAGTATTCTTTTGCAATCCTGATAATTATATTAATAGTGAAGATAAAAAAAAAAAAACACCTTTTTCACTCAAAATATGTAACTAATGACTTTAGTTAGTTATCTAGTTTTCTTGTTTGTTATTTAATGATTAAAATTTCTTGATTTTAAAATCTGATTTTCATTTCATTTGTATTCTGTAATTGATTAATATTTTTTATTTAAATGTTTTTTTTCTGTCTTCTATTAAGACTGATTTAATCACTATTTATCCATACTGATTTCCTTTTTGTTTTGCACCATTTAAAAAATGGTTTGCCCTTCAAAATTTCAAGCATGTGATTATTCAAATATTTTTAGTGATCATAGTTTATAGCCTATGTGCTCACTTATGCATAAATATTTTTTGCTCATTTTACAAGAATATAAATATAAAATATCAGTTAAATTGAAAGGTATTAAAGTTTCTCTACTATTCTGAGATTTATTTCTGTTATAATAAGGATTCCAAATGAGTGAATTAAAAAGAAACTTAATTAATTTATATCACCAAAAATATATTTAAAAAATTGAAATCTGATGGGCTGATATAATGTTTACTCATAAAATTTAGAATTCAATGTAAGAACAAAATGCATAATAGTAATATTGCAAAATAAAAAAAACTATAGAATTCCAAATAATTTTCTTTTCTTGAAAAATCTCATTTTTACTTTGGAATAAAATTGTCTTTGTTTTCATTGGGTGATCTTTTAGAACAATTTTTCATTTTTTAATTATATAATTATTATCACAGGAAAGAAATTTAAATAAATATTATGTATAAAAAAAGCTCATAAAAGAAATTAAAAAATTGAACGTGGGCAAAGCCACGAAAAATCGAAAGTGATCAAGAACATAAAAATCCCTGCTCCCTAATTAACACTCATAATTTTATGCATAAAAAAGAAAAATTTTTTGCTGTATTTTATTGACTTTTTTAAGGTGTTTTTTTATTTTTATTTTATTTCAAATTCAATAATTTTGAACAAAATCATGATTTTAAATATCAAACTGTGATTCTAAGATATTTAAATTATTTTAAATAGCATGACTATAATATGCATGGAATCAGCTTATCCAGAAAATCCTTATGAATTTTTGAATAAAATATAATGAATAGCATATTTTTAATTTTGTAAAGTTTGAATCTTACTATCAGATGTGGACTTTTCAAATCACATTAAAAGTTTTTTATTTTGGAATTCAAATGCATACTGCCTCTAAATGATATCTTTCAATGTATGGTTTTTAGGTTAAGCTTTAAATTTCCCAAAATTAAGTTATTTTAAGTTAATTTGAAAATTGGTTTTAAACCTATATAATCAATTATTGACATATATTAAAGCAGTTATGTTGTAAATTTTTTTAATGATCCTTTATTGTAATAGTAGTTCTTATCCAAGTTATTCGTATGTAGATATGAATATGTAAAATATGTATATATGAACAATGCCACCTTAAATTAAATGTTTCAGTAAATGTCACCTGGTTAATTCAACTTTTATTTTTTCTTTTACATTTTCATCTTCCAAGAATCATTGTTTTAAATAAAAGTTGTTTTTAATTCTATTGAATTTTTGTATTTTTAGATATTACAATTTATCTTAATATACAGTAGAACCTCTTTAAGTCGAAAACCTCCAAAACTCCAAAAAAAATTTTATTCCCTTCCCTTCAAGCCCCAAAACCTCCATTACTCGAAATTTCAAAACTTTATATGTCGAAATAATTAGTCAATCCCCACAAGCCCCTTTGGTGTATATTTTCCATCTGTAACTCGAAAAATCTCTCCGTATCTCGAACATTAGCAATGTTTGATTTTATAACCTTTACAACTCGACCATTTGAAACTAATTACCTCTATAGCTCGAAGAAAAATAAGTTACCGCCTTTAAGGATTTGACGACAATGCACATCATTGTTTCTTAGAAAACAATGTATGAGTATACAGTAAATAGAATAACCAATGCTATGAAATATTCTTATTATTGCTATTGATTTAATTTGAACTCTAGTAAAGCAAATCTTTTGTTGTCGATTGCAAATATATCAGGAGTAGTTTGGTTTTACTGCAATACAAATCTATTCTAACGACAGTATATGAATAATATCATTAAAAAATGAGTACTGTGAAAACAGAAAACTTTGACTCTTGCTGAAAAGTTTGAAGTGCTTGAATCTGTGAAGAGTTGCCAAAAGAAGAAAGACGTTGCTGAATAACTGCCTTTTTTAATGCATAATATTTTTAATTTTAAGGTTGTTTCGGAATTATTGTAGTTGTTTGTTGTTTCTTATCCCACTTGGCTGGCCAAGCCCACGAGCCCATATGAACTCATGATTGAAGGGGAAGGAAGCAGCTTCTGTTGTGATGGAGCACCCCGTAGGTAGAAGCCTGACTTTTGCTCCGTGACGCTCTTACAGTCATAGAAGACCGGGACCTACGGCTTAAAGTGGATTCCAAACCACTACAAACATCCATGGCATCGTCGGGATTATTGTAGTACATAATATAAATTTTAAGTTGCGAATTAACATGTTTATTACCTCTGTAACTTGAATTTTTATTTATTTTAATTCTCTAACTCAAAATAAGTTAAAAAGAATCTAAGCCTCTACTAGTCGAATATTTCCTTTCAAAATTGGCATAAGTCGAAAACTCTCTAACTCGAATTATTTGCGGTCTCCTTTGAAGTTCGACTTACAGAGGTTCTACTGTATTTCATTTTGAGTTAGGCTCATTTATTGGAAAATTCATATTATTTAACTTATAAAAAATATATTTATTCTTTTGATTGTTTTCTTACTTATCTTGATAATTATATTTTTGATTTATATAAAAACCTGTTTTCTCTCTATATAAAGAACACGTATATTACTAATCTATTATAGTGTTATAAATTTTATTTATTGCAAAAATTAGTTACATATCCAAGAATAATTCAAGAAGAAAGTTTTGCCTTTTCAGTTTATCAAGTGTTTTATATGTGGTGGTGATCATGCTGGCAACAAATGCAAGAATAGAATTTGTTTTAGGTGTTTTTATTGGGGGCATGATTCAAGAAGATGTTATCAGCGTATTTATAGCTGTAATCTTTGCAATAGGAGAGGACACACAATTCAAGTAATGTACATTTAATTACTTTACTTTAACTTATGTGTTTACTTTAAATTATATTATTAAATTATTTATTTAATGTTATGTTTGTTACTTTAATGTACATTTACATAATTACATTACACATAAAAATAATAGTTCCTAAAGTGGGCATTACTCCCCCAATAGGCAATGGAATGATCAGTGGTTCGTATGGGGTGATAGTAGTCTCGGGTACGTTTGGTGGACATCTATTAAAGATACGGGGGGGAGAGTGAAATCATGAAGAAAAAAAAGATTTAAAAATAAATATCATTAATAATTCTATCTAATAAAATCTATTTGTATATCTTTTGTAAAATTAGATATCTACAATTTATCCTGGATTATGGATTAAATTATAAAATTTTTTAATTGCATCGCCATCATATTTAAGAGAACTTAGGTCACTTTGTTTCAGGAAGAAAAAAGAAAAGAAACCAACTTAAAATATCTAATCCTGTTGATTTAAGAAAATTACTCACATAATTAGAGCTAAGGATTAATTTTTTAATAGCAGCACATCATCTTTCTCATTAGGATCATTTTTGATATTATTGCATAATTTTTATTTTCAAATTTTCCTTCATTATCTTATTATCTATATTTTATATTCAAAATTTAAGATGTTTTATTTAATGTGTACACAACACAAATTTTTTGCATTATCTTTTGTTTCTTTAAAGAAGATAGATTTCCAGGAGAGCACTGAATATTTATTTACTGTTTTCTTAAAAGGGGATGGTAAAATCAAACAAGCTCAATACCCAAATAAGTTTCTGTATAAAAAAAACCTACTGACTTCGCTGATGAAAAAATTTTAATTATTTTTTTTTTTTTGAGACAATAAACTATCTTAATGGAACTGGTTTCTGCAAAATTTATATGAATAACAGGTTTTTGCTATTCTAGACTTTGAAAAAAATAAATTGATTTAAAAGTGAAAAAAATTGCCTGTAATAATTTTTGAAATCCCAATTTGTGTAACACCAATATGTGTAAAAAAAGATTTACTTAAAAAGTTTTAGTGTATATGATTATGAATAATATGCAAAATTATCTTATTAGATTCAAATTGTATATTAATGTGTAATTTTCTTATTAGAATTGCCCTGATCTGTGGAGAAGATTTCATCTTACTGTAAGTTAATACATTTATTATTTATTAAGTAGTATCATGATTTTTGATTATAATTTAATGCTATCTGTATTCAGTATTGATTTTGGTCAATCAAATTTTACAATGAATATTGCTAGTAATAGTTTTAAATTAAAAGGATTATTGAGGAAGCTTAAAATTGTTAATCTGGGCCATTGTCTATTTTGTTCATATATATATATGAAGCAGAACATAATTTAAAGATTTTTAAATGACATTGAAAAAAAAAGGTAAAGGAAATGATAATGAAAATAATTAAAACATCGTTTGAACAGTTTTTAAATGCATTGTAAGTGTGCTTCAGTAACATCTATGTTATGTTATTATTTAGTTTATTTAAATAGAAATGAAATTACAGCAAAATTCTGAAAAGTTATAAATAAAAATATGATTATGAGAAATATTTATATATTGTGAGCTTAATTTGATGCAATACTCTTGTCATCTCTTAAAATCAAGTACAGTCATGTGACCGTTGTTTATAAGATCGATTAAATTTACATTTCTGTAACTGCAACAATTCACATTTTTAATATTCATTTAATAAAAAATAAGTATGTATATGCTGTTATCCATTTTAGTTCCAGCTGTTGCCCATTTTAAGATTTAAAAGTTGAACCAGAAGATATTTATTGAATACTTTAAAATTTTGCACTTGCATGTTTTTCCAACTTTATCCTCAGAGAGAGGACCCTCTGAAAAGGGAAAATTTACATCAATATTGGCTAATTTTGCATATTTAAATTCCAAAGTGGAATTGGAAAATATTGATTACTCTAAAATTTTACACTTATATATTCTTTAAACTTTTCTACACCAGTCGGAAGAAAATTTTTGTTAAAAAAAAGACAGTGAAAGTTTATATAATTTTCAGCTAATTGCACATATTTGGATGGTATCCAAAGATATTAATCTGAAAATTTATGCATATGTTTTTGGAGCCATTCCTCAACTTGAAGCCTTAACCAAAACTAACCCCCCGCCCCCACTCAAAAAAAAAAAAAAAAAAAAAAAAAAAGTTATATTGAATTCACATTAACATCTATTACAGATGAAATGAGATTATTAATACAAAGACCAAAAATTAAAAATAATTGTAATATATGGGGGTATTTCTGATATGCTTGGTGGTAGTGGAGGGAAACTTTATAACTATGTAAAGTTTATACATCATAAAAATCGAAGAAATAGGTACATATTGCTTTTTATTTAAAAATAATCGTATTTGAAACATAAGCTACCAGTGCATGATTTCCATTATTAATAAAAAATAAAGCTGTACAGCTATTATTCAAGATTTTCATGACAGTATTATTCAATTGTTGAAGCAAAAACTAATGCTCAGTTTAAAGGTATTTTTATTTAAGAATATTCAGTTGTAGGTGCTGTAGAGATCAACTCGTCTTTTTTGGAGCATCACACACATTCTCTGTTGAAATTGGAATCTTTGTTCACGCTACATACTTAATATGTTCACTTGTATGTAAGTAATCTGTCTAAAAATGCGATAATGTTGTGCCTAATAAGGTATGAATAAGAATTGAGATGTTATTGCACTTTGAAATAAAGTTCAAAGATGTTGCCTCTTTACTTCAAAATAATAACAAATATTTTAAAAAAGATAGGAATATTCTTAATAAATATCTAATCCAGACAGTGCTTAATAAATGTAAAATACCAGACCTCCTCCACTCAATTGCGGTTAAGGGATAGGTCCCCCCCCACATCATTCTACGACATCAATCAATATGTAAACTAGCATCATCACTAAACATTACTTAGTCTCACTGGTAACTTCATTTTTATGCACTTGATTCCACTGTACTTACCACAAACTCCAAAAGCAATTATACAAAGGTTCCATGATACCTTGCAACCAATGCCATATATGAGTTTTAACTTAATAAGGTCACTTTGAAATAACTGGCCACTGGTCTTCAGTTTTCATGCCCATAGTTTTTTACTGATGAAAAGCTTACTTCCCATCCTTTTTGCATTTATTCATGTTTTTTATTAAATTAATTTTATTTCACATGATGTAATAACTCTATAACTAGTAGTATTTATATGAGAAATTTAATGGAAAAAATTTCTTTTAGACTTCTATGGGAAAAATCGTAGCACAGACTACTTGTACATCTAATAAGCAAATTTTTTGCTATAATTGTGGTGTTCCTGGCCATTATGGAGCTGTAAGTTTGGCTATATTATTCTATTTAATTAAGTAGCATAGTAATACAATATTGAATTGTTAAATCTAATGTTTCTGTGCTTTTTCTATTTATTTTTTATCATAATAATAATTGTTTGGTATCTAATTCCTATTATAGTAATCATTTTATTAAGTGCATTATTAATGATTTAAAGTTGAATACTATGTATATTTTTTAAATATAAGTTGATATTTATGTACTTATAGAAAATAATTAATTCCAATTAGCAAATTTAAATTAATTTTTCTTATAATTTGAAATTTATGGAAAATTTTAATTACAATAAACTTACTAGTTTACATGTGTATCAGGTAGTACAATTTCCAGTTTAACATTATTTTGTCAATTAAAAAAATTAAATCAAAATTTCTAAAGATTTTAAGGTGATAAATATATACCTGAAATGCTGCTGTCAGAATGCTAAACAAGCACATATAGTATATTAAACATTACACATCTTTAAAAACACAACAAAGACTAATTACTAAAATTCTTAATTTTCTTGCTTATCAGATTAAAATTATTTACTAAAGAATGGTTAAATTATAAATTTTTAAATAATACAAAGTAAAACACTTTCCTTTCAGTGGAAATATAGTTCTATTTAATTACTAAACTTAAATGCTAACAAAATAAACAGTGAAAAATACTTAAATTATTGATTAATAAACCATAATGATAACCAGCCCAAGTTCATGACCTTTTATAGCTCTTTACAGGGCTATTAAATCAAGAAAAAATGAACTGCATTTTCCACTGCTAGGCCCCAAGTTAATAAATTTCTCATATTCTTTTCGAAATTTCAAGAAGGTACTCAAATATGCCGATTTGGCTATATTTTTGTCTTCTACCATATATTGTACAGATTTGGCATATTTTTGCATAGTGAATCAGGTGAATTAATCAATTATATTCATACTTACAAAAAATTTTGCAACACATGCATACTGATTTATCTTATCATTAGAATTAAATTTTTTGATTTCCTTATTTCATATAATTTTGTTTTATAAATTTTTTTTTTAAAACCTTTATATCACATCAGTGTGTATGTGTATATATAGGATGTAAAAAAAAAAAAAAAGAGTGGGCAAAGAATTTTTTTGAATCTGAAGTGCACATAGTTGCTGTTGTTACAACAAAACTGAAAATTATAAATCATACACATACATTAAAGGGTAAAAAGCAAAAACTGCAAAAGCAGATCAAAAGGAAAATATACATGCATACAAAAACTGGGCAAGAAATATGTCACCCAGAAAGTCACGTGGAAATTTGTATTTTCTCTTTTTTGTTTTGTTGTAATTTTCTTATTTCCATTGTGTGATATTTGATTTAAAAGAGTTTATTGCTCCCTGCAACATTGTTTACAGCATCAGTAGAATTGTTCCTTTTTTTAATGTTTTATTGTCATTTTTTATCTTATTGATCGCATAGCTATTAATAAATAATATCCTAAACTAGTTATTTCACTGTTTCTTCTTTAAAAATGTACTCATGTAAATTAATTCATAAATTGATGTGTTATCACATTCAGTTTCTATTTATTGATGAATAACTTTTCTGAATAAAATTTTATTTATTATGTTTTAAGGAATGCTTCCAGCCTCAACAAAATCCACCAGGTTTTCCCACATGGACACAAGTTATAAGTTACAATAATCCTAATGCCATCGGTGGACATTTAAATAAAAATATGAAAAAACCTAATGATACTTTCAGAAGACAATTAATTGTAGGTAAAAAAACTCCCAATGATAAAAAAAAGAAATCAAATAAAAAGAAAAATGTACCACAAGTAGATGGTGTGAGATCTCATAGTACTCCCTTACAGAAGAAAAAGAAAAGTGAGTATTCTAATCTTGAAATTTATCAAAAACAAAGAATAATTCACTAAAATCAATTTCATCATTATAAAAAAGAAAATATTTCTATAACAAAGTTTTAAATGAAACATTTCTATTTAATTGTCAATTTTATAAAAAAGATGGAAAAGTTTATAGTGTATTTAAAAAAAAAAACTTGGAATTTCATAGTACAGGTAGACTATATGCAGATGTATAAATTGTGAATGTAGTAAGAGGTTTGTATGAAACAAGGTCAGATAACATTCCAATTCTTATCTGAACAATTATGGAAATTATAAAATAATTTATATTTTGGTAGATTGTTGATTCTTATTAATATTGTGTTTAAAAAAAAAACTACTCAATAAAAAAAAATAGTGCAGATCATTTTTTCTCCATGACCCTCGAGTAGAAATATAGTACTTGAAATCAATTATTTATATAGAAATATATTCTATTCATGTTTTGACTTTATTTGAATTTTCTCATTTGCAGAAAAGAAAAAATCTCCACCCTCCAAAGAAGGTATTAAACCAGATAAAGATGTTTATTTTCCTAGAACTCCAAAACAAAACCCTACTCGAAGGCAGTTGCAAAGATGGCAATATAATGAAAATAAATATCGATACAAACAAAGAGAAAGGCAAAAGGAATGGCAGCACAGACATGAAGGGAACTTTGCCTCTAATGTAACCTTTTGAAGTATGCTATACATAGTTTTGAATTGTATAAATAAAATTTTATAATTTGCTGCAGCAGCTCATTAAAATAATTATTTCATTCAGTGACATACTCTAAATTATTAATAGAAAAAGTGTTCAGTTAACACACTTTGTACATATCTTATAATAACCAAAAAATTTTTAAACTATATTTCATGGTTTAAATACTGATTAGATAAATTATATTGGTTTGTTATAAGAGTCAAACATTTCAACAGAATTTAAAAAATAGAAAATCAAATGTAAATAAGCACTTTTATTGTATTCAAAATGCATTAACAAAAGATAAAAGTAGTCTTTTTTTTTTTTTTTAATAAATAAATTTCACATGTCATGGTAATAATATTAGAGAGCAATTTTGAAATAATCATGACATTGGCTCATAAATAAAATTTCAGTTCTTAAGATAGCACCAATATCATAATTTCTACAATGATTCCAAGAATATTTTTACAAAATAAAAAGAACAGATTTTTATATATTAATTAAATAATTGGGGTATGAAGTTTATACAGAAAATAAATAAATAAGACAGACACTAAAGGGTTTTTTTTTTCAAGTAACATTTACCAAAATCTGTATGGAACATCAAGAATTTTTAAAGGGATATTATAGTATTTCTGTTCCAGCATCTTGTGTTAAATTTCATTATAACAAATATAAAAAGCATGATTGGTAAATTTCATTTCATGATCCATAGGAGTGTATTTTCAGATTGCTTGATATTTTAAATATTCTATTTTAAATGAACAAAGTGCCACTTGTCAACTGAAAAATAAAATGAATAAAATCAACCAGAGAAATAAAGCATAAAAATGTTCCCAAGTAACTATATACAATTATACATTTCATATTCATAATATTTAAATTAAGACTAACTAACCTAAATATTTGCATTCATGATTGGCTTTTTATACAAATAGTATTAATCTATTCTATATAAACTTGCTGAAAGAGTATGCTTAAGTTAAATTTAAAAATTTTGCCATATTGTAATAGATATAAACACAGCACTAAACAATTCTTAATTTCTGTATGAAAAATTGAGACCTAAGTTTTTTTCTTCATATCACAATATAATTAAGGACTAATTTTATATTCCGTCAATTTTTATATTAAATATATTTACCTATTGGATCAACATCTTGTGGTGATCCAGGTTCTTCACTCTTCTGAACAATGGTCAAAGCATTTATGACATCAATTTTATTAGGGCTATCAGTAATTGTTACAGTAGAACTAGAAAAAAAGACATGTTTCATTATTTAACTAGTCCAAAAAATTTAATAGTCATACACCAAAATAATTAACTTTGCATTTACCAATCCAGTCCATTTGCATCTGTCTCATTCTTTATCAGTTTAAGCCAATAATTATGCGTTTCACCAATTATTTTTTCAGCAAATTCCTGTAAAATAAATAAATAAAAAATATGTTCACAATATAAATTTTAAATAAAATAGTTTAAAACATGGCTTATAAAAAAATTCAAGCTTTTGAATTTGTTTCATGTAATTTATTTGTAAAACTGAAAATATTTTAATGCAAAATGGTTTCTTGGATACCTTGCAAAATTGCTTGACTGTCTCAATTGTACTATTCTAATTTAACAGTATTATGCTATTTTTTTAATATTTCAAATTTTTTACTAAATCAAAGTGTACAAGATAATTTTTAAAATTTGAGATGGATTTTACTTTACGTTTGAAATATACACATGCATCAATGTCTTAGTATTAAAAATAAGGTTAAATTTTTTTTTTTTAAAGTTGCAAATAAAAAAAAGTTTTATTTAAGAAAATTAAAGTACTTATTAAAATATACAAAGTAAAAGTAACATAAGTGATTCAGCAAAGATATTTAATTTATATTAAAAAGAAAGTAATTTTTTCAAATAGAAAAATATTCAAAATTTGGAAATTACAAATAATAAATGATAGATGGAAGGATTTCATATTGTTTACTCTCAATTACAGTGAAAAGAAATTTATTACTCGACACTCTGTTAATGATTTATTATAGATACCTTAAAAATTCTAAAAATTACACATACCTTATTCTTTGCTTCTCCATTGAATGCAAATTTATTTTCTGGATTACCAGCTGGCATTTTATATATTTTAAACCATTCATGAGTTGCCTATAAGAATCAAACCAGTTTTATTTTCAAAAAAAATTTATTTCAAAATAATATTGGTCGATAACTGGTTACACCCCATCATACTTAAAATATAAGATAAGCTTCAACAAAGGCTAAATTAATATTACTAAGATATTTCATAAAAAAAAAAAAAAAAAAAAAAAAATATGCAGTACAGTAGAACCTCCAAAACTCTGAAATTTTTTCTTTTTGTTCCCTTCTCTTCAAGCCCCGAAACCTCCATTACTTGAAATTTCAACCCTCTATATGTCGAAATCCCCACAAGTCATTTTGGTATGTATTTTCCCTCCGTAGCTCGAAAAATCTCTCCATATCTCGAACATTAGCTATGTTTAATTTTACAACCTTTACAACTCGATCATTTGAAACTAATTACCTCTATAGTTCGAAGAAAAATAAGTTACCGCCTTTAAGGATTTGACGACAATGCACATCATTGTTTCTTAGAAAACAATGTATGAGTATACAGTAAATAGAATAACCAATGCTATGAAATATTCTTATTATTGCTATTGATTTAATTTGAACACTAGTGAAGCAAATCTTTTGTTGTCAATTGCAAAAATATCAGGAGTAGTTTGGTTTTACTGCAATACAAATCTATTCTAACGACAGTATATGAATAATATCATTAAAAAATGAGTACTGTGAAAACAGAAAACTTTGACTCTTGCTGAAAAGTTTGAAGTGCTTGAATCTGTGAAGAGTTGCCAAAAGAAGAAAGACGTTGCTGAATAACTGCCTTTTTTAATGCATAATATTTTTAATTTTAAGGTTGTTTCGGAATTATTGTAGTACATAATATAAATTTTAAGTTGCAAATAAACATTTATATTACCTCTGTAACTTGAATTTTCATTTATTTTACCTCTCTAACTCAAAATAAGTTAGAAATAATCTAAACCTCTACAAGTCGAATATTTCCTTACAAAATTTGTGTATGTCGAAATCCTTTATAAGTCGAAAACTCTACAACTCGAATTATTTGCCGTCTCCCTTGAAGTTCGACTTATAGAGGTTCTACTGTATATACTTTAAAATTAATGCCCTTAAAATTTATTTTCTAATAAATGACGGAAAACACGAGCAAATATATATATTTATTTTCACATACAAATAATTTTCTTAGGTAAAGTTAAGTTTAAAGCAGTACTATTAAAAAAATAAATTCCTGCAGAAAACCTAATATTAAAACAGTCCTTGATCCAAAAGGTATGACTTAAAATTAGCCTAAAAAAGTTATGTACATATTTGAATATTCTATACATTTGATGCTTTAGTCTTTTTATACCACAGAATTATCTTCCATTTGCATTAAATGAATAAATAAATATCTAAATTTCATGATTGAAAAAAATTCATTAATTATAAGAACTACAATTCAAATTAAAACAAGAATACTTCATAACATTTTTTCCGTTATCAAAAATAAAACCAAAACATTGTTTACTTTTAAATAGTGAATGCAACTATTTATAAAAACGAATAAAATGTTTTCAAAGTAATTGGCAAAAGGTCTCACCCTCAAGAATCCTGGCATATGCTTTTCAACATCTTCAATGTCTGTGAAATATCAATAAAAATTTAAAAAATAAGAACCATTTAAAAAATATTTAAATAACTTGCTAATACTTCTGATAACTTACCATTTAGTTCTTCAGCTAATGGATCATTTATATCTATAGCAATTAATTTCCAATCGGTTTCCCCTAAAATAAAAAATATTTTACCTTGCTTTCTTAATGTCTTTTAAATTGCTTTTTCTTTTACTTTGGAATATGAAAATTAAATTTACATTGATACATACAGTGAGTATAAAAAGTATTCATACAGTACGACAATTGATTTAAAAGAGATCCGTTCATAAAAATTATAAATATAAATTCCATTTAAATTAATTATAAATATATAATAGAACATATTTTCACTAGTTTCATGAGAAATTGACACAAAAATAATTTTATACATGAATAAATATTTACAAAACTGAAACAATCCAACATCTTGTGGTGTAAAAAGTATTCGTACACTAAAAAAAAAATGCAAATTTTTAAAAATTATTTTGTGATTGGTTCAGCCATTATGATGTAGTTAATTGACGTCATCTTGTAAGTTACTTAAAAGGTTCTTCAGTGGAAATTTTAATGTAGTGAGAAACTAGAAATTCTGTAATGGGTCGTAAAAGTAAAGAGACAAGTGTTTCCGAAAGAGAACTGATTTTAAAACTCCGTAAAAATGGTAAATCGTACAACAAGATTTCTGATCTGGTCGGTTGACTCCGTTCAACTGTGCAGTCAATCATAAAAAAAGTTTGCTGCCACTGGAAAGGTTCAAAATAGTCCTCGTACTTAGTGAACATGTCTATTGGCATCATCTGACAGACGGTTTCTGGTACGTTTATTAAAGAAGGATCCCAAAATAAGTGCTCCTACATTAACATCAGAACTAAAGAACATGGGAACAGCAGTCTCCGTAAGTACTGTTCGAAATGCATGCAGAAATGAAGGTTTCCATGGGCGAGTTGCTAAACGAAAATTCTTTGTTAGCGAGAAGAATCGGAAGCTGCAATTGTCTTTTGCCAAGCAATATGTTAATGAAAGTCCAGATTTCTGGAAAAAGATTATCTTTACAGACGAAAGTAAATACAACATATTTGGATCGGACGGGAGACAAATGGTATGGAGAAAGCACAATACAGAAATGCATCCTAAGAATTTAGTGCCAACAGTGAAACATGGGGGTGGAAGTCTGCTTGTTTAGAGTTGTATGAGTGCTTCTGGGGTGGGCAAATTAGTCTTTATTAAAGGCATTATGAATCATCAACTTTATACAGACATTTAAAAAAATAATTTAGGACCTAGAGCATCAAAAATGGGTTTGAATGGTGATTACGTTTTCATGCATGATAACGACCCAAGCACATAGCCCGAACCACAAGGCTCTGGATACTATATAATACCCCAAAGTTCATGAAACTTCCTCCTCAATCGCCGGACCTCAACCCCATTGAGAATCTATGGGACGTTCTTGATAAAAATATTAGATCCAAACATATTTCTAATAAAAATGATTTGGAATCGGCTCTTAATCAAGAATGGGACGCCATATCTAGCTCAATAACAGCAAAATTGGTGGAATCGATGCCAAAGAGATTCAAGGCAGTTATTCGAGCTAAAGGATATCCTACAAGGTATTAGCTGAAATATTATGATTGTATTGGCCAATATATGCCTGATGTACGAATACTTATTACACCACAAGATTTTGATTGTTTCAGTTTTGTAAATATTTATTTATGTATAAAATTATTTTTGTGTCAATTTCACATGAAACTAGTGAAAATATGTTCTATTATATATTTATAATTAATTTAAATGGAATTTATGTTCGTAATTTTTATGAAGGGATCTCTTTTAAATCAATTGTCGTACTGTATGAATACTTTTTACACTCCCTGTAGTTGGAAAATAAATTCCAAGCAAGAAATTAAAGTGTATCTAATGATTATCTTAAATGTAAAATTAAAAACTATTACACCCTATTGAACTTTAAAGGCATAGAAAACTAGTTTTCACTCTCAATTTTAACAAAGAATTCAAATTTCTAAAGAAAATCATAAATAATATTATGTTGCATATTCAATTACCTTCGTCAATCAGAGCCATGACACCCAATATTTTTACTTGAAGAACCTCTCCTCGTTTAGCAACCTGTTGTTTTAAAACATAAAAATTAATGCAATTTTTGGAAATATTAAAAAAGTTTTAGATATAATTAAATAATACAACTCACTCTAAAGCCTATTTCACAAACATCAATGGGATCATTATCACCTTTACAACCAGTTGATTCATCAGTATGGTTTGGATCTTCCCATGTCTGTAGATAAAATAAAGCATTCATGTATGGAGTAAAGGAAATAATTTAATAGCAAAGTGAATATAAAAATGATCAAATCTAAAAGATTACTTTGAAGCATTATTAAAAATTAAATACGTAATTTAAAAAAAATGAAAATTTTAGAAAATAAGATGCAATTAATATAATGACTGTAATAGGAAACATGAAAATATTTTGTAAATATTCATTAAATTTACCCCCCCCATCAAAAAAAAAAAGATAGCATCTATATTAACTATTACACTTGTTCAATCTTAAATAGAATTTTAAGTATACACATTAAAATTCAAAAATAATAAAACAGAATTTCTTTACTAAATGTTAAAATAAAAAGAATTTACCTGTGGCAAGGCTCCATAATTCCAAATATAACCATGATGTGGAAAACAATTATGCACATAACGAAGAGCACCTTTTTTCGTGTCTTGTTTAATAGGATTTAAAGCTTCTTTAGTAGCAATCTAAAATTACAAAAATTTTATAAAGGATTCCTCTAAGCTTTAAAAATATTAAAAATAAACAAAAAATATTTTAATCAGACATGAAAAGTGTATGTTCATATTTATAACAAATTTCTCAATATATTTAAACAGTAATATAGTTTGTGAAAAGGTCCCTTTTATAGATAATAAAGAATGTTTAACTGAATATAAATATATATTTTGATATAAATTTGATTTTATATCCTTATAATGAATTTAGTAATATATTCTATGAATAGGATCAAAATTATATAATTTCTTTTAAAAAGTAAAATGATGGGGTAGACCATTACAAGTAAAGCAACAAAATGAAAACAACTTTGATTTAAATTTATAAAGCATTTTAAAGTGCACTAAAAGTATTAAATTAAACTATCACAGAACGTTTAAAAAATAATATTAGCTCTGAAATAGAGTTAAGTAAATAATAATCTAAAATCGAAATTTACGTATGATAATCATATGAATATATTTTATAATGTAATAAAGATTATGAGCTAAAGAAGCGACATTTAGATCCCATAAATTAATTAATAAAAAGTAATGTTTTTGCTGCATGCCAAAATAAAACAATCAACAGAGAGTATAATAATGTTAAAAATATAATAAATATTTTAAGAATTTTGAGATATGCAAATGAATCATCTTAAAACAGCTTACATTTAATTGTTTAAAATAAGCAACTTGTTTTTATAAAATATCCTATTTAAAAATTAAAAATGTAAGCATACACATGAAATATGGCATATACAATTATTAAAAATTCTGATTCATTAATGACAACTATAAAAAGAAATGAAACAAAGATTTCTTATACCTCCATCTTGGCATTTGTCCATCGTGGTACTTCAACTATCATATTATAAACCTTATTTTCTTTATCCGCAAACAGTGGAATGTCATGAAAAGGAGAAATGGGTCCATTTTCATCAGCTTGGGGAGGGGGAAAAAATATATATATTAGGACATAATATAAAGATACAATATCAAATATAAGAATATATTTTCTATACATACAAGTCATCAATTCTATAATAAAATAATAAGTGCAATGCAATGAGCAATTTATTTGAATAAATTATTAGCACATATTCAAGTCTCATAATAAAAACAATCATGTTATATAGAAAATAATACAAAAGCAATTATTGATGTTAATACCGAACACAATTACTAATTACATTTTATATTCATATAATCAATATGAATCCTATATTTATAATTTTTAATAAATACAATAACAAAACCACTTTAAATATTAAAATAATATATATTTCCAAATAATTATAAAGTTAATTTAAGAACTTAAAAAAAACAGTAAATATATGTTAATCATGGTACTTATAAAATATGATTTTTGTAGTCATTAAAACAAATCCACAAATGTTTTAATATATATGAAACACATAATTTCTACAAAAAAAAAAAAAAATAATAATAATAATTATGAACAGAAGGAATAAAATATTTAATTGGATCATGAACTACTTTATAAGATTTCTTTTTATTTAATTAGGTCAACAATTACAACTTACCGTAAAAAATTCGATAACCTAATGTATTTAAGCTGCCCCTTTCTATAGTTGAATAAGACATGGTTCGTGAAAAATTAGAAAACAATTTCACCGGCTGATTTCTTAAAGAGACTACTTGATGCCGAAGCAAGAGAGAGCATGTGGTTGAACGGAGAGATTTAAACACGTGTCGAAGGACAAGCATAAGAAGCGAAAGGTCTATATCAAAATAAAAAAATAAAAAACAAAGCGTTTATTTCCTTTCGAAAAGGAAAATACTCCCCACAATTCAACCGCGCAATTTCTGCTACTCAAGAGCCATCTAGTATCGAAACATGGCGTGAAAAAGCCGGGTTGAAATTAAGAATGGTTAAAGTTAATATTGTTTATACAGTTTTAAAATCTTTTTTTATTTTTATTTTTTTATTTCCAATGGCAGATTATGAACAGTTACAGCAAAAAAGAACAACGAAAAATAAACCAAACATAAAAGATACAACAACAACAAAATAATACAACAAAACATGCTGAAACAGAGTTCATTAATTTAACAATAATGCCAAGTTGCAGATCTTTTAGCCCCTAAAAAGTGTTACCAGGTGCACCACGGAGAAGTAGATCTTCTGCGCCCCCGTTTTAAAATCTCAGCCTGTGATAATTTTAATAACAATCCATTGATGTTAATTGGCATGGAGGTTTCGTTTGTCGCTCTAGGGTCATTTTTTACACATTTTAGGCTAATTAGACTGGGACCTACAGTTTATACTACTACAGGAACTACTAACATGCTATCGCCATGATTCGAACCTGGAGCACCAACGGCACTAGCCAATTGGCAATCAGGCCGCCTGCTCATGGAAGAAATGATCAGTCAAGGGAATAATTATACGTATTTCTGATATAGACTTGAGAATTTTTGTTAAAACCGAAATTATATTATAAACTTTAAGAAATAAACTCACTAATTACAAGGTCCGAATTAGTTAATGTATAACGTTGTACTTTCGCTGAGACTCTTGATGAAAATGAGATGGTAGAAAGTAGTTCTGAACGTTGAAAATCAACTTTGAAAGCAGAACTGATGAAATATTTCTGGTATAAACTTGTCTAGAAGTTATTGTTCCCTATAATTTAATCATCGCAAACAGGATCTGTATAATTATGCATTCTTTTTGTTCTTCTTTTTTTTTTCTTTATTTATTTGTTGTTGTTTCAGTTTGAGCTTCCATGTTATCTGAGAAACGGTAGAGTATTGTTGGGCGATTCTTGGATCATTCACTTTCTTTGTTTGATATCTTTAGTTAAGCAGCCCGTAAGTCGTGATTCCATCCAATAGTTGCGTAGACGTAGCGATATTTATCCATTTGGTTGTGCGAAGAAAGCTTGAGTTTGAATTATTGGGATGTTCATGAGGCATTTTGATATTTTGTTGGTGAAATCTTCTATTGAGCCTATTTTTAAATCTTGATCCATTGTTGTATTACGAATATACCAGAGAGCACCAGTCACGTCAAGAATATGACATCACACTATATATTACGTCAGAAGCACCAGCCGGTTACGAATATACCAGGGAGTTGATACGGAGGAGTTTCGATTATTTCGATTAATTGTATTTGTGTTTTTGACTTTTATGTCCCATATTGGAGATGCATAAGAGAGTATCAGACGAAGAATTTGTTTGTATAATATAAATTTGTGAGGGGCCTGATGGCCGAAGAGCTAGCGCTCTGGCATTCGGTACCACGCATGGGTGGTGTAGTGGTTCGGAATCCACTTTAAACCGTAGGTCCCGGTCCTAATAGGATCGTAGAGCATTGTGGGGCAATTGCTACTCCGCGTCCGTGGCTTATCTTCAAGTTACACACGCCCCCTGGGTAATGCAAAGTGAGTACATCTGTGCAGCGCTTGCCTTAAGGTATCCAAGATCAAGCTGTCTAAGTGTTCGCCAGCTGCATTAGAAAGAAAAAAAAAACTCTAATATTCAAACTCGTCGACGAGGTGTCATGTTAGAAATTTCTTACAAAATTTAAACGTCACAGTTGGCACGGCGTTAAGCTAGCAGTTTATTACGTGTATGATTTATTGTTTGAAATCTATTTTCATTGTAAAGATTTCACTTTTGGGTAAGTTAATAAAGTCTTAATGAATCAAAAATAGAAAAATATAATCAAAACTTATATACACATTTTATTATTTTGCTTCAACAGTGAAATTACACACATGTCCATAAATTAAGGATAATTCAGAATCACACAGAAATTGAACTCTAAAATAAAAATTTCACCTGTAGAATTATCACACACATCTTGAAGAAGAATATGCAAATTACAGGAAACCACCAGATAACGCGGATAGTACGTCACAATGACGAGAGTGTAAGAGAGGGGTATATAAGGAATGGTGGCAAAGAAGTAAAATTGTTCACAAGCGCTTTAAAAGCCTTTCAGTGCAATAACCGCATAGTTATGGCACAAAGGAAGCATTTGGATGATTTTTTACGTGGTAGAATTATTGGTCGATTGGAATGTGGACGTACAGCGCTGGAAGTATCCGAGGAACTTGGAATCGCCCAGAGCGTCCTCTCCAGGCTTTGGCAATGATTCCAAGATGATGGTAATGTGAGTACATGTTACAGCACAGGTCGCCCCCGAGTTACAACGCCGAATGAGGACCGATATTTAGCAGTTACTGCCAAAAGAAACAGACGGAGCACAGCATCAAACCTGTCTCGTCAGCTCTCTTCAGCTACCGGCACGACAGTTTCACGGCAGACCATGTACAGACGCTTAGGGCACATTGGTCTATATGCTCGTAGGCCTGTCATATGTGTTCCAATTACCACAACTCACTGTCGCCTGCGATTAACCTGGAGTAGAGAGCATGCATTGTGAACACCGCAACAGTGGTCTTGTGTGATGTTTTCCGATGAGTCCAGGTTTAGTTTGCAGTCTGATTCTTGTCGGACTTTCATATGGAGAGCGCCAGGTACCCGTTACCACCAAGAGAACACCATTGAACGACACCGTTACGGTGGTGCAGGATGGCTCGTTTAGGGAGGAATTATTCTTGGTTCCAGAACTGACCTGCATGTTCAGAGTGTAACGATGACAGGCCACATCTATCGGGATGTGGTAACGTACATGTTGTTCCAGAATAACAACATGTACGTTTGTTTCGGGGCGCCATGGGTGCTGAATTTCTGTTTATGGATGGCAACACCCGTCCTCACCGTGCAAACAATGTAGACGAATGTCTTCAATTGGAGGATATCACCTGTATGGATGAGCCAGCATACTCGCCGGACTTGAAGCCAATAGAGCATGTGTGGGATATGCTTGGCCGACGAATTGCAGCCCGTCAACCCCCTCGCACCTGTCAACCGGAACTTCGGAGGGCATTGCTTGATTAGTGGTGTAATATTCCCCAAGATCAGGTTGATAATTTGATACTTAGCATGCCTAGGCGTTGTAAGGCCTGTATTGCATCGTCCGGGAGACATTAACCATCATACTAACCATGCTATACTGTTTTTTGTAAATAAGTTCTTTTTTGAAATTTGCTCCAGGGAGTAAAAATCGCAATTTTTATTAATTGTGTCAAACATATAGCATCTTTTTTGCTCTTTACCTTTTGTTTAATAAATAGACTTTACAAATAAGTCAAATTTGTTTTGCTTCTGTCTCTTTCTTTGCCCGAACTTCATTTCCCTTATTTATGGACATGAGTGTAGATAACGATTATGTTTTTTGAAGGTTTTACTTTCATTTTCGTTGATATGTTATTTATAAAGTAATTTTTATTTATTTAAATTGCTTACTTCTGAAATTACCAATAAAATACATAGAAAATTTTTGAAAAACATTTGACAGAAAATTATCTGCTTTAAATGCTGTTCTATTTAGTGATATTCTTAAAAAGAAAAAATCATAATTCTTTAAAGATTTCTATTAGTTTTCCTTTTAGCGAATTTCGATGGATTTATTTCACTTTATTAATTAGCTACCTGTTTGTTTTAAATAATTTTGGCAAAAAATGGATACATATACAAAAATTTATATGAGTAGTACAGTCACATGTTTCAATTTCCTTTTTTTAAAGAATTGAAAAGAGAATTTCAATTATTTAAGTAACAAAGCTGGCGAGGGTGCATTACATTTTAAATTAACTAAATTTATTTTTAAACCTGATCAGTGATATCCAGCCGATAGTATTTGAGTCTCTGCCGGAGATGAAGACGATAAAGCCATAAGTTGAATGTTTTTTCATTGGGTTTAAGAAAATGGGAGGAGCGTATTGACCCATATGCCCTTCTTAGTGTTTCAAATTGTTGTGATAAAATATAGGAGTAGTGTATCACTCTCACGGTGCATTCTGGATAAAGCAAAATCTTTTTTATATATGTGACATTTTAAAGGTAAATGATTTCAGATCTATATGCTTCAATTTCTTTTTTGAAAGAATTCAAGAGGGAATTTTAATTATTTAAATAACAAGGTTGATGATGGTGCATTAAATTTCAAATTAAGAAAATTGCCTTAAAACCTGATGAGTAATGTCCAACTGAATAGTGTCTGAGTCTCTGCGGACGATGAAGAAGTTAAATCCATAAGTTGAATGTTTTCCCATTGGGTCCAAGAAAATGGGATTGGTTTGTCGCTCTATGGTCATCTTCTGCGCACGAGAGTTAAACTGGCCGGGTTTAAAGTGGATTCCGAACCACTACAAACATCCATGGCACCTCCGGGACACGAACCAGAAACCTGTGGTACCGAGCGCCAGAGCGCTAGCCACTCGACCATTCAGGCCCCCAAGAAAAGGGGAAGGAGAGTATGGATTCAGATGGTATTATTAGTGTTTCGAATTGTTGTGATAAAATATGGGAGTAGTATAATATTACTCTCCCTGCACATTCTGGGTAATGTCAAATCTTTTATATATGAAATTTTAAAAGGTAAAGGTTTTCAGAGTTAGAAAATAACAAGAAACCGAAATACTTTAATTGCACACTGATTTAAAAGCATTAACTTGCGTTTTAAAGGATTAACTGAAACTGATTGATGATTCTGAGTTGAGACATTTATTATTTTTTTATGGTACATAGGTGGACCTCATGTTCCACTTATGTACGATGCCATGAATAGATTACCAACGAGCGACGAAGGTGAGACACTCTTTATGGGATGTCTTTCAGTGTTAGCTGGTCTCTTTTGTCTGTCGTATGGGAGAAAACGACCAGTAACGCCATTAACACGAGGCATATTTACGAATTTTCACGATGGATATCAAGTTTCATCGTTTCAAACAGCAGTGCTAGCAATGGACGCCACTAGCGAATTTGTATCCGAGCTCTCCTGTATGATAATTGCACATGTTACCATAGGGTCAGGAGTAAGGAGATAGTAGAAATTAAATGTAATTTTTTTTATATTAGGCATTTATTTTATCTTTTAGGATACAAAATAATACATAAAATTAAATATATATTCACAAATATCAAATATATGTACGTACAGATATCAAGCAATATAATGTCTTCATTCCCTAATATATTGTAGCATTTTTCCCACGGTGAGAGATATCGTATTTCTGTTCTCAGGGGAAAGGAATTTATATTCTTTAACAAGTGCATAATAACAACTATCACTCAAATCTGACAGCAGATAAGCAGTATCGTGGATATTTATACTACATGCAATTAGTGTTCTAATGAGTTTACAGTAGTCTAAAGACTGTCACTTAAATTTGATAGCAGATAATCCATATCCATCTGTAATTGTTCCGACGACTTTACAAGTCGGAACAATTACAGATGGGATATGGATTAAGTCACTAGTTGCTGTATCGTTATTGGTGATAGACCATGGCCTGAGGAAGTGTCCACTTCAATCAGAAGCGAGGGATCCCCTCCCCTTCTGATGGATTTTCTAAAAGGGAGGTTTTTGGGGAGAGTCCTACGACGAGTCGACAAGAAGATTTTTTTTTCTCTCTTTTTCTGAAAGTGACAGAACAGGCCGGAGTTTCCGCCTGTTTACAAAGTGAGCCCCTTGTGGTTTCGTGCATCACACCGTGTGATAGTTAAGGTCAGCTGCAGTGCATTAGATTCATCGTAGATGCGATAACTCTGAAAATCTTTTAGTGAACTGTGCTTGTGAATAAAATTTAAATATTTACTATTTTCATTTTTGTTGTAAATAATAATTTGTATTAACCCAGTGTTCTGTATATATATATATATTTTTTTTCTAATGAAGCTGGCAAACACTATTAGACACTTGGTCTTGGATGCCTTAAGGTAAGCGCTGCACAGACGTACTCACTTTGCATTACCCAAGGGGCGCGTGTAACTTGAAGATAAGCCACGGACGCGGAGTAACAATGCCCCCGCAATGCTCTACGATCCTGTTAGACCGGGACCTACAGTTTAAAGTGGATTCCGAACTACTACATACATCCATGGTACCGCCGGGACTCGAACCCGAAACCTGTGGTACCGAACGCCACAGCGCTAGCCACTCGGTCATTCAGGCCCCCCATATATATATATATATATATATATATATATATATATATATATATATATATATATATATATATATATATATATATATATATATATATATATATATATATATATATATATATATATATATATATATATATATATATATATATATATATACAGAACACTGGGTTAATTATTATTTACAACAAAAATGAAAATTATATATATATATATATATTTATAATGCTTGTAAATAAAAATTAAAATTTTCTGATGAACCTGAAAGTGGCCCTCTTCTTGAAGTCGTGATAGGTCTAGTATAGGCAGAGACGTTACAATATACGATACAATTATGAAATTTATACAATACACAATAGACATTTTCAAATCTTTCATCATCATTTATTCATTCTGCATGAAATAAGATTATTAAATAAATGTGTTTATTCTTTAAATCTCAGTCAATATTACGCTGCACAGTTGCTTACGGGGCATGAGACGATTTGTTAAAAAAATATATTTATTTATTGTACAGCGATTATATTATTATTTATATTTACAGATAGTTATTTATAACGATTTGTTGTCTTACATTATTCAACGATCTTTTAGAATTCCTTCATAATAATTTTTCATAACATATATATATTTGACAATAGACGTTATATATTATTATAGTTGGACGAATTCCAATTTTTATAAATTACTAAACAATAGTTGAATAAATTATCAAACAATCGTTGAAAAATATTGCCGATTGATAATATTGTTGAATTTAAATGAAAATAAACCTATGAAAAGGAATACCAAAAGCTGTCAAGGTTAAAAATTTACAATACTTCGCAGCGAGTGGCGGGAGATTTGAAAACCTCACGAACTGACATCGCTTACGTCATTTCCGGTTTCATTATTTTTTCCTTCATTTTCACGTCATTTCCCTGTAAATAGGTAAGTCCACTTTTTATTTCTTGCTTAAAAATAAATTATATTTTCTTTCAATAAAAAAACAAAAACAAAAAAAAAAAAAAAAAAAAAACTTAAAAAAAAAAAAACAGCCATGATGCAGTAGCTCTACATTATATATTGCATAACAATAAGAAAAAATAACTGTATGTTTAATATGATCGATAATTAAATTAAACATATATAAAACAAAAAAAAAAAAAAAAAAAACCGAAATCTGTTCAGCAAATTTTAACTTATCATGTGTGAACATTGGAGAGCGGATGAATAAACTCAGGAATATACCGATGTTTAACAATGCAAGAGATATATGAAGCAAATGATTGGAATACTACAAGGATAACCAAATTCGATAGCTACTTGAATATAGCAATTTTGAATAGATCAAGAACTTCATGAATAATGAATTGTTCAAGAAGCCCTAAAAGAATATACAAAAGTAAGATAAATGTAGTCGAAAATGAAGAATGAAGTATTCCAAATTCGACAAGAAACACTATAGCATTCAGTAGTCAAAAGAACATATCAAAGTGTGAATATTCCAGACATAAATGAAGAATGAAGTATTCCAAATTTTACAAGAATCACTATTACATTCAATAGCCAAGAAAATATATATCAAAGTTTGAAAATGCTAAGAATAAATGAAGAATTAAGTATTTCAAATTTTACAAGAAACACTATAACACTCAATAGCCAAAAATATATATCAAAGCTTGAAAATTCTAGGCATATCTACAATTCTACAAGAAACACTGAATCATTCAGGGCAAAAGAATATATCAAAGTTTGGAAATTCTAGTCATAAATGAAGAATTAAGTATTACCAATTCTAGAAGAAACACTATAACATTCAATAACCAAAAGAATATATCAATGTTTGAAAATTCTAGGCATAAATGAAGAATGAAGTATTCCAAATGCAACAAGAAACACTATACAGCTCCAGAAGTATGGGAAAATGAAAAAAGTGATCAATGTGAAAACCATACTACAAAACACTTCAATCAAAAGCCAAATTCTCCAGAAAATTCCAAAAGATTAACGTTGTTCAAGAATCATTTCAAGAGTTAAGGAGCCCAGACTACCATTTTCCGCCAAAATTTGCAATGGAGTTTTATTTGCTGGGCCCCTTTTTCGGATAACGTTACGGACCCCTAACCAGGACAGCATCATGTTCACATATGATAAAAAAAAATTACGATATACTTTCTGAAACTTTTTTGTTCTAAAAAAAGCGCGTGAAATATTCATATCGTTATATAACGACGTATTGTGTAACAACCGGGTACTGTATTTAGAAAATTGAATTATCAAATAAACAAATTATACTGATTTTCCAACAAACTGAATTCGAAATGAATTAGTAGATTTGTAGCTGTTTACGTAAATTACGACTTGTTTATTTTATAATTCAATGTTCTAAATGCAGTGCACATTTGTATATTTCATATAAAATAATTTTATTTATATTTTATCAGAAATGCAACAGAATTTATTTTTACCAATACTTAACCCACTATCTAAAACGATGGATTTTTCCTTTTCAAGTCTTTGGCAATTGTACCTGTTTGATAACTACATTGCGATAACAGTAGTATTACTTTGGATGGTAAAAGGAGCCTTTTATAGACGATATCTTATCTCTTTTGTTAACGCTTAAAGCAAATATTGAAGTACAATTCGATTTTATTCATTCCAACGGATATTTACTGATTACGTAATACAGAGATATTTCAGCGATATATTTTTTCAATTTATCACAGAAGCCAAATCGTTATCCTTGTGTTACGTGAGCAGAGTTCGAAATTCTTAACCATTGTTTCAGAATTGATGGCTGAATCTTTTGATTCAACATGTCTACAAAACATTTGAATAATACATTAAAACTTGCGTTAAATTAAGAAAATTATCTTTGATAGAATATGAAATGTTTCAGATTCAAAATGCTTTGAAATTTTATTTTACAGTGGAAGATATGAAAAAAAAAATAATAATAAAGTACTCCTTAATTTAAATTCCATCTTATAGTTTCAAGTTACAAAAAATATTTAATATATTTATATAATCAGCTGGATCGATATACAGGATAGCTATACAGTTTATAATTTAATATACGAATAAAATATATAACAGCAATCTTTTTTTTAAATAAAATAAAAAAAACAAACAAACTATAGAATTAGAAAAGATTTTCTTTTCTTGAAAAATTTCATTTTCAATTTGAAATAAAATTGTTTTAGATTTCATCAGACGATCTGTTAGAATAATTTTAAACTATTTAATTATTTAGTTATATAATTACTAGCTCGGGAAAGAATTTTAAGTAAATATCATGTGTAAAAAATGCAGTGAAAGAAATTAAAAATATTATGTATAAAAAAAGCTCATGAAAGAAATTAAAAAACAAGTAATATAAAAAAATTTCTTTAAAAGACAATTCCTACTTTTTTTTACTTATTGCAGAAAGTCCTTTACAAATAATTTTCATTCATTTTTTTAAAGTTTATCTATGCTTATATATTTTTTTAAAGTATATGCAACTTAAGTCTAAAAAAAAAAAAAAAGTAAAGTTAATTAATTAAATTGAATGTATGAATTAATATTTGAAAAAACTGAATTAACATCCAGTGTCATCCACTACAAATTCGAAAAAAAAGTATTTGAATTTGAGTGGATGAATAGAAAGTATTTTATGAACGATTAAAAATTTGAACAAGATATATATAGGGAGAGTGTGAGCTAATAGAAGGAATTGAATAAAAAAAAGATTTTCTTTTCTTCAAAAAAACCCCTTTTTCACTTTGAAATAAAATTGTTTTTGTTTTCATCAGAATTTCAGAATCAGAATTTCATGTATTCATTTAATTGTATAATTATTAGCTCATGAAAGAAATTTAAATAAATAAAAGTCTCTTGAAGGAAATTTAAAATAACTGTTAGCTCGCGTAATAAAGAAGAGAAGGAAAATTAAAAAGAAAGAAAAAAAAGAGAAGGGAATTAAAAAAAAAAAAAAAAAAAAAAAAATACAGAATGGCAATGGAAATGTCTAAAATTGAAACTGGTCAAAGAAGCAACGAATCTAGTCTTCCCAAAACAATATCCATGATTTTATGTGTATAAACATTAATTTTTAAATATTTAAATATCATAGAACATGTTTTCAAATGCCAGGTATTTTAACCTTATGTTATTTGCTATTAGAATGGGAGATTTGTAGAAGACTCAACGTTGCTCAGAGTGTAACCATGTGCTACATTTCATTTCATTTTGCCGCCTCTATTGGAAACGAACAGCCCCAGGGGTTGGCGGATTCTCATCCTCTTCGCGTTTAAATATATTTTTCTGAGAAGCAAGTTTATAGAGGAAAAAAAAAAAAAATCTTTTAAAGACTAGATAAAACTTTTAAAGAATTTTTAATTTGACTAGAAGATTCCATTTCATAGGCCTCTATCTTTTTGAGTACAATGAAAGGAATTTTCAGACAATGGATTTACTGTGCCAATCAACATTATAGATTTGTACGAAGTATTTTCAGTTCAGAAACCCAACGTGCTTTTTCGCAGGTTATACCGGTTTTCCGTTTGCGGAACATAAATTTAGAGCAATTCATAAACTATGAATTATTCTAAACAAAACTATTTCACTTAAAAACAGAAACTCAAACACTTCTCTATAAGAATTTTTCCTGATGAGGTATTTTTCAATTTCACTTTTCATCATTCTCCACGCTGGTCAAACAATTTTATGGCTTAAGACTTAATTTCATCAAGTCAAACAAAGGATAAATTTTACGATGCACGCCTTAAAAATTTAGCATTAACTCCAGGGATCTTGCTGAATTTTCTAAATAGTTTTACGACATGGAAAATTTCGAAACTTTAATTCACTTTTAATCACTAAAGATTTAAGAAAAACAAATTTATATTAATACGTTTCTGATGTTATATGTAAGTAAATATAATATTCGGAGTAGTTTAAAATTTCCTCGCTGTCATTTATCGAACTTTAATACAAGCATCGCCAATTGAAGAACTTGATTGGTTGTCAAGAACGTCTTTTGTCTGTAAAATGTACAAGATTGGATCACATGAAGGTCTTCTGTCAGTCCATGATCCTATGTTGAAATTTTTTTTTATTTCCTTAAAATTTGAATTTATATGGAATAAAATTTCAAACTAAATTAATCATTATCTTTTATTAAACTTTAATCTTTTATTACCTTTTATCTCTTATTATTCTTTAATTATCTTTTATTAATCTCAATAATTTAAACTAAACAGTGGATACTATGGAACCTTCTAAGTAAATTAAAGATTTGTTTTTTATCTAACCTTTTAAAGAAGCTATAGAAATTTTTTTTTTGTCTCATGTACTCCCTTTACAGAATAATATACTTAAAAGCGAGAAATAAAAGCAAACAAATTTAATTAAATTAAAAACAATTAATAAAAATATGATACAATAATAATACGTCCACTTTCTACAAATAAAATGAAGGATAATTCAAAAGTCTTTTTAATTAAAACTGGCTGATGAGAACATTGTTGCTTATCACGCATAAAATTGTCCTGCGAATAAAATTTTAATCATAAATACAAATTTAAACTATTATTATTTATACAAATAAAACTATTATAATTTATTTTATTAATGTCAAATTTGGAAATGTTAGATGTTTTTCGTGAATTAAAGCACGCGTTGTGAAAATAAGGATTGTAACTCAATGGCATTAATCATGCAGGTTTATTCAAGGATAGTTTTTAATTTTTAAAAAAGAAAAAAAGTAACGTTGAATATTACAGTATGGCTCACACGAGAGCTATATACCGTCTGTTAGAAAGCATACGATTGGTTGTCAAGAATGTCTTCTGTCTGTAAAAAGTACAAGATTGGATGGCACGAAGGTCTTCTGTCATTCCATGATCCTCCGCTGTAAGTTGGTGAGATATCAATCTTCTTTGTTTGTTTATTTGAATTAATATGGAATAAAATTTCCAAATAGGGTAATTAATTATCTTTTATTAATCTCGATAATTTAAAATAAGTAAAGGAAGTATATCGTAAAGTAGTAAGAGAGAGAAAGAGACAACTGCACATGTCAGTCATCACAAAAAATAACAAACGCAGGATGTCTGCATCTGACGTGTTTCGTTCGTGCCAGATACATGTAAAATTTCTCAATTGCTACGAAGTAACTACGCCATTTAACTGTAGAATTTGCTCTTTATCAAACATGTACTTTTAAAATATGCCAGGGTTAACGAAATTCTTGAATTTAGAAAAGTTTTGACTATTACCATTCTTTAATAAACGAAATTTGTTGTTGTTGTTGCTTATCCCCTTGATTTAGAATCCTAAACCAAGTCCAGTAGATCATGCTGCATCAATAGATCGTAAACTGTCCTCCCCTCATTCAACAGTTGCCTCACAGAGGCACCAATACAATCTATGAGATGAGAGGGAGATGCGATGGTCGAACAATGACAAAGGGCATATGTCTTCTCGTCTCCATTGAAGGTCAAACTCTTAATGTGGCCAGTCCTTAGTCTAGCTAAAACCGTCTGAGCAGGTCTAGGACAGGAGCACTGTATGGACATACCAGGATATTTAGCGGCGTACCATGCATGAATTGGTGGTGACCTCCAAGAGGTATTCACTCTGACTAAAGTCATGGAATGAACCTCTGAAGCTAACAGATTGGAAGAAGAAACTTTGGGAAGTTCGCAACCTTCCCTAGCGAGCAGATCAGCAATTTCATTTCCGTAGATACCCACATGGGAGGGAATCCACTGCAAGCACACCGATCCGATCTGGTCCAAAACAGCTAGTTTGGAAACTATATCCTGCCCCAATTTGTCCAAGATGCTTGGCCAATTTTTCAAATACTGTATTGAGCTCTTACTATCAGTCAGAATCCAAACATCAGGTACTTTAAAGTCTAAAGCAACGAAATTTAAAAACTACAATAGTAAATAATATCATTTTAAACTTTATTTTTTTAATAAATAAAATAGATTAAACAAATTTATATTAATTAAAAAAATGAACATATTTAAATTTAAAAAATAATTTGTAAGGTTTTATTTATTAATTACATTTTAATATAGAAAAGTTAATTTTAAGAGAAATTTCAACATTTTAAATTGCTTAATCTAATTATAAGTTAGGGATTATAAAATAGTATTTACTTTATATACTGACATTTTTTAAATATTTTTGAGATGACATAATGAAATAATTAGACTAATTTTTGTGAATTTATTATCTGTATAAAGTGTTGATATAATAAAAGTTCTATTTATTAATTATACTTTAATAAAAGTTAATCTAAAGGAAATATAAGCATTTCAAACTACTTAATATAATTAAAGTTTTTGGATTATAAAATATTATTTACTTATATATACGGAAACGTTTTAATTATTTTGAGATGTGAAGATTGAATAATTTTTGAGAATTTATTATGTGTGTAAAATATGGATGCATGATTTAAAAAAAATTTAAACAAAATTGTTATTAGAAAATTAGTGAGCGCTGACGTATCTTGTATAGTATTAAAAACATAAACTAAATTTACATATCTTTAGAATTTCACTTATTTTTTATTATTTCACGTGTTGTAGGCTCTTATCTGTATAAGCGTTTACACATGATTAATAGTAAAATTCCAAGAAAGACAAATATTTTTTTTCCTAATGTAATGAAACATTCTCGTAAATGATATAACTGTAATTTGATAAATACTAAAATCATGGTAGAGGCACAGAATGCAGATGCAAATAATTGTTTCTAGAAAAAACAACTGACTATTCAAAACATATTTATTGCATATTCAAATCTTTTGGCATAAATTAGAGTGGAAGAAAAATAATGCGTAAATGCTTTTCTGCATGTTTATGCGATGTTTAGAAAGTCTTGGAAAATGTATGTGCACAATATGTGAGTGCATATACAGTAAGTTATGAAAAGATGTGTGCATGCGCAGACATTGCTTTTAAATATGTCTTTGATTGATTTATATATCTATGTGTGCTTATACATTAAGATAATAATAACTTTTTATGTATGTACATTTAAAAGCAAAGTGTTCTCAATTAATATCTATGCATTTTAATTTAAAAGACTTAAATAATTTTATAATAAATAAATATAGAATTTTTTGATGTTATTATTTTTTTTCTTATTTTTTGGGAGTTTTTATAGATTAAAATTTGAAATTAAAATTAACTCTTAAAGATTAATAAGTTCTTAATTTAATGTTTTAATATTTTTCACATTTCTGTAGAAATTTAATAAGGTTCTTATCTTTTTGTATTTAACATAAAAGTGGAAACAGAATACATAATATTGTTACAAATTCAAAGACTTGTTTATTGAATTAATTTAATCTAAAAAGGTCTTTCCGCTTATTGGCTTATAAATAGATATTTCATCTATTAAAGTAATGAAACTTTAAGAATAACATAAAGAAAGCTAATACTAAATGGAATAAAACGTTTTTGTTAAAATTTTTTAACACTTTAATACCTATTAAAAATTTGTCATAATAATAAATGCACTAGAAGTTAATTATCTCGAGAAATTCGCAATTAACAATTTATATTGTTAAAACCAAATCAAATGTTGTTATTTTGATTTAAATAAAGCTTTATTTTGATGCAAATGGGATTTTATTATTTATTTAAAAATATACATTAAAAAAAACAAAAACGGAAGCAATTTTGCTGACAATTTTTTTTCTTTAACCATTATTAAATATGCTGATAAACAACGTCTTTGCATCCGTCTGCCTTTGATGCAGCTGAATCAACAATAAAATTCTGTCCTTATTTCTTTTACCGCGTGGAGTAATGGTAAACTAATTTTTAACATATAATCATAAAATAATCGCAGAAAGTCATTGAATTTTACAATCAATAGTGTCGCTTTATTAACGATTATTTTATATACATTTGTGTATGTTATTCATTACTTTAATAATTATATATTAACTATCGATATTTTTAATACTATTCATTCATATACATGATTCTCTAATAAAATCTTTAATAGGCTAACAGTTTTTCATAAGCCAATGTTGAAAGTTGACAAAAGTGAAATGAAAAGGTGGAAATACTAATTATTAAAATGAGAAATTTATCAAAAATTTTAACAAGTTAAATTTTATCGTAAATTCTAACAATTATATTTTTGTTTATAGGAAACACTAATCATTATCTATAACTACATTTGATTAAAATCCTTGTATTTATTTATTTATTTGAGATGTAGATGTTTTTTAATACATCGTCAACAACTGATTAAAGTTTTAAAATAGTCTTTAATGAATTAAATAAGCATGCTAATTAATAAATATAAAACTGAAGCATATTTTAAAAAGGAAAGAAAACATATTGATATACATAATACAATGTCGTGTTTAGATTATTCTATCTACAAAGTTATATTAGAATGTTTGATTTTAGATAAAGCATGCTTACTGTTTTTTTAATTTGTGTTTTACAATAGAAATAAAGTGTTGAAAGTTAATTGTTTTCCATGACAGTGTAGAAGCACAGTGTAATTAAAATTTTATACATAATTGATTTTTTTTACAGATAAAGTAAAAAAAAAAAAAATACTGGTAATCCTTTGATAATAATGATTGCTTTATTTATTCAATTTATATTATTTAAATTGAATTATTTATTATCTCAAACTTTTATTTATACACAAATATTTGTGAATAAATATTTTTTAGTCAATTTATATTAATTAAAATGAAGTATTTAAAAATTCAATTATTTGTGCACAAATACTTTTTTGTAAATAAATATTTTATGGCGATATATATTATTTAAAATCTCAAACCTTTATTTGTGCACAAATATTTCTTGTGAATAAACATTTATAGTCAATTTATATTATGTAAGACCTCAAAACTTTTTTTTGTGCACAAATATTCTTTTGTGTATAAATATATTTTAGTCAATTTATATTATTTAAAAAGAATTATTTAAAATATCAAACCTTTACTTGTACACAAATAGTTTTTGTGAATAAAATTTTCCAATGTTAAAAATATTTTATTTTCTGTAATTGCGCAACTCCGGGTTACATTTGCTAATACTAAACTAAAAACACTGGGAGATGTAAGAAATATTTGGCATTGTTTACTTTTAGTCAAACATATTTTTTTTTCTTAATCTTGAAGAAAGTTTAATATACCGAACTAAAGGGTAGAGAACCAAAAAATGATTTTTTTCTTCTTTAAACAATCACTATAGTGATTGGTTAGTTAGAGATTATTGATTATTACTTTATTATCATTAAAACTAAATTATAAAAGTTAACAAGTATACATTTAATAAATAACAAGTGAAAAATTCGGTGAATATTCTTTTCTCAAACAAAGCGTTCATTTTTTCAGAAAAATACACGCAATTCAACCTTGACCTGGTTTTGGGAGGAAATAGATACTTAACAGTGAATGAGTTGAAGGAAAATGTAGTTGTTATAAATTTTACGAAATCATTATTTATCCAAATAAATTGATTATTCACTAATTATTTTTATTGATTTGCATTTTTTGGCATATGATAAAATTGAAACTAGTTAATTTTTTTTCATTTTTAATAATTGTTTATACGTATAAAGTTCTTATTTCTGAAACAAAATGTGTTTTATGAGGGCATTGAATATTTCGATATAAAATTATTTTTATTTATTATATTAGAATGCAAAAAAAAAAAAAAAAAAAAAAAAAATGGAAAAAAAAAAAATACTTTTTTAAAATGAAATATCTATTCTCTAATGAATAAGGTTTGACATAAAGATAATGGCATTTTACCAATAATAAAAAAAATGTAAACATAAATGTTTTTTTATATCATTTTTCGTTTTTATGATAATAAGTGCATTTTCAATAGGATAATAATAATATAAACTTCGTTTATTTTCTATAATTAAAACATATATACTTTTAGAATTCTTGTAAAAGTTTAGAAAACAGGCGAATAAATTAAAAAAAGATAATTTTTCTGTTTACGTTTTCTTTGAACTTAAAATAAAATCTATTGATATCTGTTAAAATTTATAAGTTATCACTTTTTTTTTTCATTCAAAGAAGTATGATGTTTTAGATGATTACTTTTTATTAAAATTTATAACCTATCACTTTTCTTTCATTAAAATTAATATAATGTTTTAGATGATTACTTTTTATTAATTTTATAACCTATCACTTTTCTTTAATTCAAAGTAGCATTATGGTTTAGATTACTTTTTATTAAAATTTATAACCTATCACATTTCTTTCATTAAAATTAATATAATGTTTTAGATGATTACTTTTTATTAATTTTATAACCTATCATTTTTCTTTAATTCAAAGTAGCATTATGTTTTAGATTACTTTTCATTGAAATTTATAACCTATCACTTTTCTTTCATTAAAATTAATATAATGTTTTAGATGATTACTTTTTATTAATTTTATAACCTATCACTTTTCTTTAATTCAAAGTAGCATTATGTTTTAGATTACTTTTTATTAAAATTTATAACCTATCACTTTTCTTTCATTAAAATTAATATAATGTTTTAGATGATTACTTTTTATTAATTTTATAACCTATCACTTTTTCTTTAATTCAAAGTAGCATTATGTTTTAGATTACTTTTTATTGAAATTTATAACCTATCACTTTTCTTTCATTAAAATTAATATAATGTTTTAGATGATTACTTTTTATTAATTTTATAACCTATCACTTTTCTTTAATTCAAAGTAGCATTATGTTTTAGATTACTTTTTATTGAAATTTATAACCTATCACTTTTCTTTCATTAAAATTAATATAATGTTTTAGATGATTACTTTTTATTAATTTTATAACCTATCACTTTTCTTTAATTCAAAGTAGCATTATGTTTTAGATTACTTTTTATTAAAATTTATAACCTATCACTTTTTTTTCATTAAAATTAATATAATGTTTTAGATGATTACTTTTTATTAATTTTATAACCTATCACTTTTCTTTCATTCAAAGTAGTATGATGTTTTAGATAATTATTTTTTATTAAAATTCCTAAATCACTTTTTTTCCGTTCAAAGTAGTATGATGCTTTAGATGTATGACTTTTATAAATGTAATTGCCCTGATAAGTGTTATCAGAATTTACATCGACTAGCAGTTGCAGAAAAAAAAAAAACTTCTATCACTAAATTTGTAGTTTCACTTTCATATTCTACTTTACATGATTATTAAGAATGATAAAACATACTCTACGAATAACACTAAAAACATTTTTGTTTTCCTTTAAAATAACTAGCTAACGGTTGAAATACAATGGACTACCTTTAATATTTTTTTCGTGTATGTTGCACACATATTACAAACATTATCTACATTAAACAAAAATGATAATGATAATTATGATGTCGTGTCCACCTGACTAATTCTTCATATTCATCATAAGAGAAATGTCATTATCTATTGTTCTCAAACCTCATACATGTCTTCCACCACCTCGTGTTTGTTGCATAGGCATTCCGACGGAATTAGCATGCCCATAAGAAGCGGAAGCTTTCAGTCAGGCATCACTTGCAAATTTCGAGTACCTTAAGTCGAAAAAGGAATTTTAGAAATGAAATGTTTGTAATTGCAAGTGTTCTCGTCAATAGCACACAGTGGACTGTATGTTTAATCCCACTCACACACTAACACAATAAAAAACCACTGGTTTAAAACTTAATAAGAACACTTTATTTACACGACAGTCACAGCCACTCGCAGCCGTGCTGTTCTCTCTTGCCGCTCTGGCATTACACTGACTCAGACTCGGACTTATGCGCACGCAGGCGCATGTGTACAAACACACTTTATTCGCCGCTAGGGGTATCCTTGCGCCTAGGCGCGAACAGCAAGCATCTAATTTGTTATATGTACCGTTAATCCTAATGGCAGAGTGACTAGCGTTTGGTGCCGCAGGTTTCGGATTCGAGCCTCTGTGGTGACATGGATGCATGGGTTCGGAATCCACTTTAAACCGTAGTCCCGATCTAATATAGTAATAGTTAAGCGTAGGGCTGACAACCCTACATCGTAAAAAGATAACATCTCATTTTCTGAATCTTCCAATAGGCAGACAACCTTGACCCACCATGGGATTGTAGCGGCAATGAAGATTTTAGTTGGTTTGCCGCTCTACGGCCATTTTTTTTTTTGCACTCTTTCACAGACCAGGACCTACAGTTTAAAGTGGATTTCGAAACACGAACAAACATCCATACAAACGTAAGCTTCGATGTGCCACCACCGGGATTTGAACCTGAAGCCTGGGGTACCAAATGCATGCCAAAGAATGAGAAGTGGTATCTGTTAGACTTGAAATAATTATGTTTCAGCTTTTTTAATAACTTTTTTGTAACATTTTAAGAAATAAAATCTTCTGAATAATTAGGTTCTCACACATACTCCGATGATCCAACCGTTTAGCTTGGACTAATTTAAACATTTTCAGTAGCATCCCAACTCTCTCGTGGCTTGATTACCTGGAACCTAAGAATCTATTTAACATGCGGCTACTGTTTACGCCAAAGGGTATCGATTTTCGCTTAAGAAAATTCTCTTTATTTTTTGTTTTTTCACTTCTTGATAAATATTCTGAGTAGGTTTTGGCGTGACTTAAAGTCATCTTTACGACCGGAACAAATCTTTCAATGGAAAAATTTTTTGCAAAGAATGGAAACTTGGCCTTTAGCGGGATGTCGTCGTTTTGTATACAATTTTCTGCTAAAGGAAACTGGTGTAATAATTGGGTGGAAAATTGTTTTAACTTTTAGTTTTAACAAATGGCCAAAGATATTTTGTTTAGAAAGTGGTTACTGAGTTAAAAGAAGAATTCAAATCAATAAATAAGTAATGAAGAATAGTTAGGAAATTTTGATGGGTTCATATTTTATTTAATTTGCAACTTTAATTTACATTTTATCTGATGCCTAAACAATGTAAGGCAACTATTACATGTAATAATAGTATTTGAAATAAAATAAAGTAAACATAATACTTCTTCTTCACTGGCGTAATAGCCCCACAGTGGGCCACTACAAATATACGCCTGTACTTGAACCCGAAACCTGTGAAATCGAGAGCTAGAACACATAATACACATAATGAAAACCAGGATAATATTGTGTTGTTGTTCTTATCCTATTTGGTAGACATCTCGACCAAGCCCACTAACCCGTATGGACTCATGGTTGAAGAGAAAGGGGCATCTTCTGTTGTGATGGAGTCCCCGTAGGTAGAAGTCTGACCTCTGCTCTGTGACCCTGAAGAAGGAGAGTAGTGCCCTCCGGGAGGACTTTCATGGGAAACTACCCCCACATTTGCGTATCATATGGGAGAAAACCCGGAAAACTCACACAAAGTTGTCGGACTAACGAGACAAGATACTGAAGAAAGAGAGTAGTGCCCTCCGGGAGGACTTTCATGGGAAACTACCCCACATTTGCGTATCATATGAGAGAAAACCCGGAAAACTCACACAAAGTTATCGGACTAACGAGACAAGATACTGAAGAAGGAGAGTAGTGCCCTCCGGGAGGACTTTCATGGGAAACTACCCCCACATTTGCGTATCATATGGGAGAAAACCCGGAAAACTCACACAAAGTTGTCGGACTAACGAGACAAGATACTGAAGAAGGAGAGTAGTGCCCTCCGGGAGGACTTTCATGGGAAACTACCCCACATTTGCGTATCATATGAGAGAAAACCCGGAAAACTCACACAAAGTTATCGGACTAACGAGACAAAATACTGAACAACACAAATAACATTAAGTTTCCTCGCTTTTTGAAACAGTAGAGAGGTTTTGCTTACCGTACTTTAAAAATACGGTATTTTTTTTCTCCCTAGCGCGCATGCTTATAGGAAACATTATTACAGATACGCATGCGCAATTTCCTATGAGCATGGGAGCTAGAGAGAAAAAAAATACCGTATTTTTAAAGTACGTTATGCAAAAACTCTCCAGTGTTTACAACAAACCCGCTAGCGGATTCAACTTCCGCTCTAATTATCACCAGCGTTGCCACTGAGCCAAGAGTCGGGCTAAACATAAGCTTCTAAGTGTTAGAGTTTTTAATTATGCTAGAACATACATATATACAAGCATCTATTTTTATATTATAAGTATAAGTATAGATTAAAAATAATGTATGCAATGAATGTAAATATACATATATTAATTTGCAATGCATAAGCATATAAAACAAATAATTCGTAAGCATTTTCAACACATGAAAAAATTATGTTTCAGCTTTTTTAATAGCGCAAACATTTTAACCAAAAAGCGTAACATTTTAATATAGAGAAAGATATAAAATCGACCGAATAATTAGGTTCTCACATATACTCTGATGATCCAACGATTTAGTTCGGTCTAATTTAAACCTTTCAGTAGCATCCCAACTCTCTCGTGGCTTGATTACCTGGAACCTAAGAATCTATTTAACATGCGGCTACTGTTTACGCCAAAGGGTATCGATTTTCGCTTAAGAAAATAATCTTAATTTTTTATTTTTTCACTTCTTTATAAATATTCTGAGTAGGTTTTGGCGTGACTTAAAGCCATCTTTACGACCGGAACAAATCTTTCAACGGAAAAAAAATTGGAAGAATGGAAACTTGGCCTTTAGTGGATTGTCGTCGTTTCGTATACAATTTTCTGTTAAAGGAAACTGGTGTAATAATTGGGTGGAAAATTGTTTTAACTTTTAGTTTTAACAAATGGCCAATTATATTTTGTTTAGAAAGTTGTTAGTAATTGAAATAAATAAATAAATATTGAAAAATAGTTAGAAAATTTTGTTTTGTTCATGTTTTATTTAACAATAACTTTAACCTGTAACTGTAATTTACATTTTATCAGATGCCTAAAGAATGTACGTCAAATATTACATGCATTAATAATGTATGAAATAATATAATCTAAACATAATATTTCTAAAACTTCTTCTTCATTGGGCCATGACCGTTTGGTCCAATGAAGTAGAAGTTTTATCACCATAACCTACAGCCTACTGGCAGATTTCGAGACAGGAGGGTTTAGCAACATCATATTATTAAGCCATCTGATAGCACCTGTAGTGAAAACTTCTGCTAAAATTAGTTTAGCTATTGCAAAAAAAAAAAAAAAAAAAAAAAAAAAAAATAAATAAATAAAGTAGAAAATTTCCAGTATTAGTTTTTAATTTCAGAGCCAACACTATTATATTCTTAAAAACGAACAACAGATTCTCCTTCAATGGGGTAACAGCCCCATGGTGAGCCAAACTCGTCTGCCTACTGGTTAATTTCGAGACAGGAGATGGTTTCTCTTTACGGGACAGGGTTGTCAGACCTACGCACAAGGCTCTATAGTTATATTTGACCGGGACTACAGTATAAAGTGGATTCTGAACCACTACACACATCCATGGCACCGCCGGGATTCGAACCCGAAACCTTTGTCACCGACCAGCAGAGCGCTAGCCACTCGGTCATCAGGTCCTAGACCATACCTATACACAAATATATATATATATATATATTTGAATGGATATATATTTATTTGTAATACACAAGCGTATAAAAAAATAATTCGCAAACATTTATTCACATGAAAAAATTATGTTTCAGCTTTTTTAATAGAGCTAACTTTTTGATGTGTGGAAATAAATAAAATCTGCCGAATAATTAGGCTCTCACATATACTCTGATGATCCAACCATTTAGCTCGGTCTAATTTAAACATTTTCAGTAGCATCCCAACTCTCTCGTGGCTTGATTACCTGGAACCTATGAATCTATTTAACACGCGGCTACTGTTTACGCCAAAGGGTATCGATTTTCGCTTAAGAAAATTCTCTTTATTTTTTATTTTTTCACTTCTTTATAAATATTCTGAGTAGGTTTTGACGTGACTTTAAGTCATCACTACGACCGGAACAAATCTTTCAATGGAAAAAAAAATTTGAAGAATGGAAACTTGGCCTTTAGCGGGTTGTCATCGCTTTGTATGCAATCTTCTGTTAAGGGAAACTGATGTAATAATTTGGTGGAAAATTGTTTTAACTTTTAGTTTTAACAAATGGCCAATTATATTTTGTTCAGAAAGTTGTTATATCTAGGGTAGTATTAGTCCTATATCTAGGTCAATTTCAAACAATTCGTTATTCTATTTCATTTAGATTCTAATTTTTATGTGAATACCATTTATCTAGCTATATACCTAGAATATTATTTCTTATGTAATATCTCCTGCCTTTTTTATTACCCTTGTCTATAATTTTACATCAACTACTTCTACTGTCTATTTATTTATTAGCTATTACTCTTTTTCTAATTTCTATAATAATTGATTTGATGAGTATTCCATCAGTTCTCTGATTTGTATAATTTCCCATGCAGTGTTTATTGTATTACATTGCTTATTGTATTACATTATTTTTCTAATACCTTACCTTACTTTTTTTACATATTTTCGAATTTCATATATCATCCTTTTTCAATTAAAAATTTTTTTGATATTCTGTTCTATTTTTGTACGAATTTTCCCCATTGTTCAAGCCTCTGTACCTCCAAAAAGGAATTAGGCAAAATTTTTCCGCCCCCATCTTGCGTCCGTTCATTTCGCCAACATCATTCCCGAACTGTAAAGGGGCAACTCAGCTCTAGGCACAGTGATGTGGCGTAGTAGTAGTACTTTAATGTACTGGCCAAAGCCTTTTTGTTTAGAAAGTTGTTAATAATTGAAAAGAAAAATTGAAATCAATAAATAAATATTGAGGAATAGTTTGGAAATTTTTATGGGTTCAAATTTCATCCAACCTGTAATTTTAATTTACATTTTATCATGATGCCTAAACAATGTATATCAAATATTACATGCATTAATAGTGTGTGAAATAATATAATATAAATATAATACTTCTTCGTTGGTGCAGCAGCCCCATGGCGGGACAAGGCAGTCTGCCTACTGGCAGATTTCGAGACAGCAATGTTCACTTTTTTTCGGGATAGAATTGTCAGCCCTACGCCCAACGCTCTACAATCACACAAGACCATGGGGCCTGATAGTTGAGTGACTAGCGCTCTGGCGCTCGATACCACAGAATTCGAGTTCAAGTCCCGGCGGTGCCATGAATGTTTGTAATGGTTCGGAATTCATTTTAAGCCGTAGGTCCCGGTCTTATATGACTGCAGAGCATCACAGAGCCCAATCAGACTTCTCTCACCCACGTCATTCCCAATCTGTAAAGGGACAACTCAACTCTAGGCACATGATGTGTGGTGTGGTGTAGTATAGTAGTCAGATTAGACCAAGACCCACGGCATAAAGGGAATTCTGAACCACTACAAACATCCAATACATACATTCAAATATAATTAAAGCATATTAAAAAAATTGTTTTAAAAATGGCATCTTTTGACATGGTACTAAATTTATAGAATATTTAGTTAAATAATAGTGGTATCATTTTTATATTTAAAATGTAGTTGCTTTTAAATATTTTTCCCCATCGTATTCAATCAATTTATTATATGTCTAATTCTTTATTTTATTAATTTTAGTTATTCATCATTATTTTAATGTTTAATAATGTTCACATATTGTTAATGTTTATATGATTTAATAATGTTCATAATATCGATATTCTTCTTCTTCACTAGCTCAACAGCCCCATGGTGGACTAAGGCCGTCTGTTTATTGGTAGATGTCGAGAAAGGAGATGGTTCCTTTTTACGGCATAAGGTTGCCAACCTTACGCCTAACGCTATACGGTTATATTAGACCAGGACCTACGGTTTAAAGTGGATTCCGAACCACTACAAGCATCCATGGCATCGCCGGGACTCGAACCCGAAACCTGCATCAACGAACGTCGGAAAATATAATACACATTATCGAAAACCAGGGTAATATTGTAGTGTCTGTAATTGATTATAATAATTTGAGTTATTTAATTTAAAGTAAATAAAACTGAGAAAATGAATTAAACTTAAATGTATACGAAATTAAAGTTTAAAAGTTAATAAATAAATAAATTTCATTTTAATTTGTAATTTATGAAAAAAAAAATGTCAAAGAATAATTTGAAAATGAGATTGCAATTTTTTTTTAACTCACTAATTTTTTGAACTCTCTAATTTTTTTTAACACACTCACACTTTAACTCACAAATTAAATGCACAACAATGTGCATTCCCCAAAAAAAAAAAAAAAAAAAAAAAAAAAAAAAAAAATAAATAAATAAATAAAGTATGTACTTTCAGAATTATACCATATTTACGTAGAATAATACAACATTTTGTTTAAATAATTGTTTTTTCAAATGTTTTGTTTTAGCTAAAAAGGCAACAGTTATTTATAACTCAGTTATTATATTACTTTTTATTTAACTCCTTTTTCCTAAGCCTAAAATTTCTCATTTCAGATAATAAATAAAATATTTTTCTAATAAAACTTAAATACTCAAATAAATATTTTGAGAAAAATCAAAATATTTTTTTTGGAAAAATCAAAATCAACGTTGCATAATTTTTAGAATTTTTTAAAAACAGTTGTTTTTCAACGAACTTTTTTTTTTTTAAAATAGTGCACAAAACTCTGTCATGGTAACAATAATCACACATTAAATTTATTCATATATCAATGAAAATGTGATGTATAGTTAATATTTAAAAAAAATCGACAATTAATCAATATCAAAGGGAATGTAATATTTAAAATAAAAATCAAGAATTAATTCTGTTATTCTTTTTTAATTAAGTAAGATTCTATAAAAGCAGTTGTTTTTCAACGAATTTATTTTTAAACAGTGCACAAAATTCTGCCATTGTAATAATAATCACACATTAAATTTACTCATATATAAAAAATGTGATGCAGATTTAATATTTAAAAAAAATCGAGAATTAATCAATATCAAAGGGAATGTAATATTTAAATAAAAATCAAGAATTAATTCTGTTATTCTTTTTTAATTAAGTAAGATTTTATAAAAGCAGTTGTTTTTCAACGAATTTATTTTTAAACAATGCACAAAATTCTACCATTGAAACAATAATCACACATTAAATTTACTCATATATAAAAGAAAATGTAATGCATATTTAATATTTAAAAAAATTCGAGAATTAAATCTGATATTTTTTTTTAATTAACTAAGATTTTTTAAAAACAGTTGTTTTTAACGAACTTTTTTTTTAAACAGTGCATAAAATGCTGTCATGGTAACATCAAATTTATTCATATATTAAAGAATATATAATGTATATTTAATATTTAAAATATTTAATAAAATTTGAGAATTACTTCTGATATTTTTTTTAATTAAATAAGAATTTTTAAAAACAGCTTTTTTTTGCAACGAATTTTTTTTAAACAGTGCACAAAACTCTGTCATGGTAACAAAAATTATACATTAAATTTATGCATATATTAAAGAAAATGCAATGTATATTTAATATTTCAAATTTTTAGTAAAATTCGAGAATTAATTCTGATATTTCTTTAATTAACTGACATATTTATAATAGATTATATAAAGAGAAAAACTATATTTTTAAATTTTTTAAATCATATTCGTTATATACAAAGAAAAGGAAATATTCAGTTTATATAATTTTATGCCTCATATAATTTAATTTGAGCATAAAATAATTTAAATAAGGACCAACATAATCTAACATTGTCTATTTATTTTAAAGTAGAACAAGCTATAATAAAATGTTTTTTAAAAGTCCTATTTTCTGTTTTTAACGAATAATAATAAAATATATCCTGACATAATCCAGTAAACTACTAAGTAATAAATCTGAGTTTTTGTTAAAAGAAGGCCTATTTTTCTCAAACCAATTTATTTTTCCAAATCCAAAATAAACTACAAAATAATTTATTATTCTGTAAACAAAATAAATTATTGCATCTGGAATACATTTAAAAAAAAGTCAGAAAATTTTTCCCATTTAAAATGTAGAATAAAATTTATTGTTTGAATTGCTACTAGAAAGTCAAATGACAGATGATTTTTTTTTTTTTTTAAGTTTGACAGTTAGTTGACATTTGTATAAAGAAGTTCAGGTTTGGGCACATGTGGTGTCTGGGAGAAAATTCTAAAGAATAGAATTTTTTAACTTATAAAGCACATCTCTTTTCAAAAAAATATTAGCAAAAGAACTTTAATTGATTTTTGATATATTTGTTTGAAAAATAATAAAGGAGACCTATAAAAATTAATTGAGTTTCAACAAAATAATAATGATTTGAAGAAATAAATGAATTCGTAGAAAATATGAAAATAGTTGCAAAATTTAGAAATATTTTGTGAAACATTAATGTAAATGTAGAGAAATATCTTTTTTGTTTGTCATAAAATGAGCTAGCAGTTTTTTTATGACCTTATAAAATAATCTTATTTAAATTGCTGCAAATATGATGGCTCAAAAATAAAGAGAGATAAAACATTATCTTTAAATAAAACTTCTATTATTTATACAGTTATTTTTTTTTAAATTATTTATTTTCTTCATATTTATCAGTAAAATATTTTGAAAATATTATTAGTTTAAAAATCCGCAACGTATCAATGACAACAACAATTTTTGCAATGACCTTCAACTTCTAAATAGTCATAGTTCGATACACTCAATTAAATCAACATTCTGTTTCAAGCCTGACCTACTCTCACGTTATGTAACATTCATTATCATGAGTCAGCTGTTTATAATTCCGCATTGTAATTTAATTATAGACGAAATAAATTAAAGGAAAAATAAAATTATAATTTAAAATATAATAGAATAAACTAATTATAGATGAAACCAATAAAGATGTAAATAATTATAAACGAAACCAATAAAAAATAGATAAAAAAATAACTATAAAAATAACTAAAATAAATTGATGAAGCCAATAAAGAAACTGAAATTTTTTTCTAACGATTGTTTACATGTTATTATTTTATTTTAGAAATTTTATTATACATCGTTTTATAAAATATCTGCATTTAAAAATTTTAAGAAAATTAAAGAAAAATCAGAAATATTTGCCTTAATATCAAACATTTTAACTTTATCAGTTCATGAATTAAATGAACGTATGTATATTTAATTAAAAATGTTATTTTATTTATTTATTTAATTTATTTATTAAAAATAATTAATAATAATTATTTAATTTATTATTTAAAATTACTTTTATAAATATTATTTTTCTCTAATTTATCTATTATTGTTCGTTAATACAATTCAACATTAAAATATTTGTACATTAAATTAGTTAAAAAAATGAATACAAAAAAAAAAAAAAAAAAAAAAAAAAAAAAAAAAAACTTTTTTTGTAAGGATATTTTAAACAAAGGCTAAGAAATATTTTTATTGCAAGCAGATGAATAAAACTGTAAAGAGTTATAGCAATTTTTAAAAATGTATACAGTTGCTTTGTTATTTATTATCTGCAGTTTGTTATCTGTATAAATATTTTCTTTGTTTTTAGATAAATCTGTCAATTATTATCAGTTTATCTTCATTTTTTTAAACAGCAAAAGAAATATTTTTCTTTCATTTTATGCATAGCAAAAAAAAAAAAAAAAATCTACTTTTAAAAAATATTTATCCATATTTTGGAAAATTTTAAATTTAAAGTATAATCAAGAACCTAATTAAAAAGTAATGTTTTAAACATAAAATAAACTTAAGTGTGTATTCTAATAAATTTAATTATTTTAATTTATAAAATTATATGAATTTATCTACTGTTTACTGTTTGGCTCATTTATATTTAGATAATAAATAAATTGTTTAAACTTATTAAAATATTATGCATATAATATACTCTACTTCTCTTATTGCTTACAGAAAAATTGTAATTTAAATAATTTTGCCTCGAAAAAAATATAATTTATCATAAATTCTTATGATTTTATTCATAAAATTCGATTCATTGAAATCAGTTCTGTTGTATAAAAAATATTTATTTTTCTAACATTTTTAAAAATACTAATTTATTAACAAAAAAATAACTCACTAGAAAAAAAAAATCACAAAAGAATTATTTTTTTGTCTGTTCATTAATAGATGGCAGCACAGTCAATACTTTTTCTCTTCAACAATCTCAGTGCAATTATTTAAAGATTGTTTTTATCAAAGGAAAATTATTTTATAAAGTTTTTATTGAATTAGAGGATTATTTTTTATTTTTTAAAAGCGTAATTTGCAAAAGGATATTTCATTGGAATAGAACAACATTTGAAGTTTAATTTTTATGATTTTAAAGTAATCACTATAAAGAGAAAACATATATTTTTATTTAACACTAGAACAAGCTGAAACGAATAAGCTGTAAAAATTTACAATATTTTCCAGTTTTGAATAAAATAAAATAACAATAAATTTTGAAAATAATTAAATGTTAAGTGATAATATGTATTACGTATTAAAATCTATTAACGTGTCGTGATTATAAACAAGTTAATGTTTCTTACATTAGAATTGAATGTTTGTATAGTACTTTTAAATTCAATGTCTTCTACTACTTCTTCTACTTTCATTTTTATCAGGTGTAACATAAAGAAATTAGGCTCTTGAGAATAATGAAAATTAAAGGAATCATAGTATAATTAAAAAAAAAAAATAGTAGTAGCCAGTTAGAAGAATTGAACTAAACAATTTTTAACGAAAACCTCTTAATTCGATTTAGACTGCTTATTTTGATGATACTCAGATGTAAACAATTTGCTGAAATATTTCGCATTTTTATGGAATAAAAATATATCTACAACGTAATTAAAGAATATCTGAATGGTGCAATATCATATATATTTGTAAATATAGAATACAACCACGTATTATCGCCATACTTTACTTAAGAATGCTTTACTAAATATAATCTACTGTAGAGTCATATCATATATGCCTACAGAGACAAATGGTCTCATAAGAATGACAACCAAGATACGTTGCTATAGTAATGATATAAGATTAAAGCAGTGATTCGCATTGCAAAAACTGCTTTGAAAAAAAATAATGTCTTGTATTGTCTAGTTCAAAATTTTTTTGAATTTCCACTTTATAAAATACAGATGTGAGACATTTTCAACTGACAATTATGAAATATACAAAAATAACTGATTTAGGAAAATACAATCCCTCGTAGGTAACAACAGTGTCTCAACCAAAGTGATGTTCACCTCATGGAGTTGCCAGCAAATTTGTCGAGATTTAAGGAGTTAAAACACAATTGAGACTATCATTAAAAAAAAAAAATGTATACACAAATTCAGATTTTTAATAAAATTATTTCCTTTAATACAAAAATTATTGGGCATTAAAAATTTTGAATAAAAGAAGTTAAAAAGAACTTATTTTAATGGTGTATTTAATTTAAATGTGTGTGTGTGGGGGGGGGGCGCTGATATCAGTCGCCTACTCATGGTGCCCCCTGTTTTCGATAAATATCGTCCTTTTTTATGATTCCAGGCGGCTATTATGACTTTGCCCTTTTCTATTCATTTTTGTTCTAATGCAGCTGCCAAACACTTAGACAAGTGTCTTTTATGCCATAAGGCCAGGGCTGCACAGACGTTACTCACTTAGCACTATTCAGGAGGTGCGAGTCGCTTGAAGATGAGCTACAGACGCTGAGTAACAATACCCCCGCTACGCTCTACGATCCTGTTAGACCGGGACCTACTATTTAAAGTGGATTCCGAACCACTACAAACATCCATGGCACCGTCGAGACTAGAACCTGAAACCTGTGGTACCGAACGCCAGCCACTCAACCACCAGGTCCCCCTTGTCTATTCATTAAATTAAAATTGTTTCAAATTTTTTCGTCTTCATCTACAATCTTAAATAGTTATAAAAATTATCGATTAAAAGATTATAAATTATCGATTATAGATTTAAAGGTTATTAATTATCGATTATTCCTGTATAAAATTATCGATTTTAATAGAGGGATCGAAATAATTTACTCTTTTTTTCTGATAATCTTTTAAACAATACCTTATTGTGTTCAATAAATGCTTATGAATGTCATTTCAAATATGTCCATTACAAGGAAACGAGAGAACGAGATGTTTTCCCTAGAAAATAATTTTTCAAGGTAAGCACTTAAGCAGTTCAAACAATCTTGAGTGCGCATTAATCAAATGCTTCAAGACATCTATTCCGAGTTAAGATGTTTCTCTTTTCTGCAGCGCACAGAAAATGTTGCCAATTCCTGCAATCTAATAAAGGGAATGCAGTTAAAGTCAATTCCAGTCTTTGTTCTGTTAATACTTTCAATTAACTGGAAAAGGCAAAAGTATTTCTCAGAAATGGCTCGTAATGGCTGCAGGTATAATCGAATAAATGGAATGAAATTGATTTAATTCTTATAGGAACCTGGCAACACGCAGATAAAGCAAACGATTGTAAAAGGAAGATTCTTGCATTTGCAATTTCAAAGTCGAAAGAATCAAAAGAACAATTTTTATTAATTTGTTTTACTCTTTAAACATTCAAATTATTATTATTTTTTTAATGACAGATCTCTGCAATAGCAAAGATAATTCTAAATTGCGAATCAAGATCAAACAAATACTTAAATGTATTAAAAACATATCAATACAAAATTGTTTTGAAAATGACGTCTTTTGAGATGGTAATAGATTTATAGAATATTTTAGTTAAATAATAGTGGTGTCATCTTTATATTTAAAATGTAGTTGCTTTTATATTTTTTCCCGTCGAATTCATTCAAATTATTATATGTCTAACTCTTTATTTTATAAGTTTTAATTATACTTTAATATTTAATAATGTTTAATATTGGTATTCTTTCCCTTCTTTAATGCCGTAACAGCCCCATGGTGGGCCAAGGCTGTCTGTCTACTAGCAAATTTCGAGACAGGAGGTGTTTTCTTTTTTAAGGAGTAGGGTTGTCAGCCTTACGCCCACTATTCTACAGTCATATTAGACAGAGGGGCCTGATGGCCGAGTGGCTATAGCTCTGGCGCTTGGTACCACAGGTTTCGGATTCGAATCCTGCCAGTGCCATGGATGTTTGTAGTGGTTCGGAATCCACTTTAAGACATAGATGCCGTCTCATATGATTATAGAGGGGCACAGAGACTTCTCAATCAGACTTCTCACCCACAACATTCCCAAACTGTAAGGGGCAACTCAGCTCTAGATACAATTATGTGGAGTAGTAGTAGTGGTTTGGAATCCACGTTAAACTCTAGGTACCGATCTAATTAGCCTAAAGTATGCAAAAAAATGACCGTAGAGTGACAAACCAAATCTTCAACTACGATCCGTGAATCTTACAGATTCTTTTAAACATTACTAATTATGAAAATTACAAAGCAATTTTTAATTGATCTTAATAGAGGGAATAAAATAATGTACTCATCCTTTATGATTATCTTTTAAACAATTCCTTATTGTGTTTAAGAAACGCTTATGAATGTCACATTTCAAACATGTCCATTACTTGGGAAACGAGAGAACGAGATGTTTTCCCTAGAAAATAATTTTTCAAGCGAAGTACTTAAGCAGTTCAAACAATCTGAGTGCGCATTAATTAACTGCTTCAAGACATCTATTCCCAGTTAAGATGTTTCTCTTTTCTGCAGCGCACAGAAAATGTTGCCCATTCCTCCAATCTAATAAAGGGGATGCAGTTAAAGACAATTCCAGTCTTTGTTCTATTAATACTTTCAATTAAATGGAAAAGGCAAAAGTATTTCTCAGAAATGGCTTGTAATGACTGCAGGTATAATCGAATAAATGGAATGAAATCGAATTGATTCTTATAGGAACCTGGCAACACGCAGATAAAGCAAACGATTGTAAAACGGAGAGTTTTGCATTTACAATTTTTTTTTGACGTTCCAAAGTCGAAAGAATCAAAAGAACAATTATTATTATTATTATTATTTTTTACTTTTTAAACATTTGAATGATTAGTTTTTTTATATGGAAGATCTCTCAATAGCAAAAAGAATTTCGAATTGTGAATCGAGATCAAGCAAATACATAAATGTATTTAAAAGATTTTAATAAAAAAGTGTTTTCAAAATGGCGTCTGTTGATATTGTAATAAGTATCTAGAATGTTTTAGTTTAGTAATAATGGTATTATTTTCATATTTAAAATGTAGTTGTTTTTACATTCTTTGTCCATCGCATTAATTCAAATTGTTATTTTTAGTAATATAGCATTAGAAAACTTTTTCCTCTTCAACTACGATCCGGTGGCCTGATGGCCAATTGGCTAGTGCTCTAACCTTTGGTACCACAGGCTTCAGGTTTGAATCCTAATGGTGATATGAATGTTTTGTTAGTGGTTCGGAATCGGGCCCTGAATGGCCGATACTCTGGAGCTCGGTGCTTCAGGTTTCGGGTTGGATTACCGGCAGTGACATGGATGTTTGAAGGGGTGCAGAATCTGCTTTAAGCCATAGGTGCCGGTCTCATATGACTATAGAGCGTTACAAAGCCTAATAAGACTTCTCACCCACATCATTCCCAAACTGTATGCGGGCAATTCAGCTCTAGACACAGCGATGTGATGTGATGTGATGTAGTTTAATGTAGTAGTAGTGGTTCGGAATCCACGTTAAACTGTAGGTCCCAATTTAATTAGTCTAAAAGGTGCAAAATATGACTGTAGAGTGACAGTGTTAATAGAACAAAGTACCAATAAACAAAATAGAACCATTATTAAATAATTATAAAAATTACAAATCAATTTTTTATTAATCTTAATAGAAGGATTAAAATAATGTACTCATCCTTTTGGATTATCTTTAAAACAATTCCTTATTGTGTTGAAGACATGCGTATGAATGTCATAGTTCAAACATGTTGTCCATTACTTAGGAAACGATAAAACGAGATGTTTTCCCCAGAAAATAATTTTTCAAGCGAAGCACTTAAGCAGTTCAAACAATCTGAACGCGCATTTATTAACTGCTTCAAGACATCTATTCCGAGTTAAGATGTTTCTCTTTTCTGCAGAGCACAGAAGATGTTGCCAATTCCTTCAATCTAATAAAGGGAATGCAGTTAAAGACAATTCCAGTCTTTGTTCTGTTAATACTTTCAATTAAATGGAAAAGGCAAAAGTATTTCTCAGAAATGGCTCGTAATGACTGCAGGTATAATCGAGTAAATGGAATGAAATTGAATTAATTCTTACAGGAACTTGGCAATACACAGATAAAGCAAACGACTGTAAATGGAAGATTCTTGCATTTACGATTTTTTTTCCGACGTTCCGGCAGCGAAAAGGACAATTTTTATTAATTTTCTTCCCTTTTTAAAGATTTGAATGACCATTTTTTTTAAATGAAAAATCTCTTCAATAGCAAAAAGAATTCTGAATTGCGAATCAAGATTAAGTATATACTTAAATGTACAGGGTGATTATATTTAAAGTCCCACTTTCAAAGTGCTGTAAAAAAAGAACCACTCGTCACAATGAGTTCAAATTTGAATTGAAAATACTTGAAGAAGGGGGAAACGGTATGGCATCAAAAACATGTTTCAAAAAAAGTTCCACCGATTTTTCCCATCCATTTTGGTATTATCTTGCCGTGGTGGTTGAGCTTTCCACTAACAGTGTCACAACTGTTGAATGACTTGGAAGTCATTTTTTCCATCAAAAAACCGAAACAATCAAGCACATTGATCAATACAGTTAGTTTGATGTGCAACTCATGCCAAGTACATTTTAATATCACTGACTTCTGAATTCACTTTCCTTATGCACCATTACAGCGCCATCTATTATTACACTTTGGAACTTTTTTCCATGGCGTACCGTTTCCCCCTTCTTCAAGTATCTTGAGTTCAAATTTGAACTCATTGTGACGAGTGTTTTTTTTACAGCATTTTGAAGGTGGGACTTTAATTGTAATCACCCTGTATTTACAACATAATAATAAAAAATTGTTTTGAACATGGCGCCTTTTGAGATGGTAATAAATTTATGGAATACTTTAGTTAAATAATATTGGTGTTAATTATATATTTAAAATGTAGTTGCTTTTACATATTTTTCCACCGTATTTATTAAAATTATTATATGTCTAACTCTTTATTTTATTCAGTTTAATTATTCATTGCTATTTTGATGTTTAATAATGTTTAATATTGGTATTAAATAAATAATTAGTAGATAATTTTTTAAAAATAAATGTAATGATGTCTTTAAAAAGAAATAAGTTGTTCAATTTATGTATTCTTTATACATGTGACTTTATAACGTTATTTATAAGGTTGTTATTGTTTTAGCTTATCACGGATTGTTGTTTAATTATCTAACTATTTGCATTCTGTGATGAATTACGGGTTTGCGTAAATTGTAGCGTCTCGGCCTATACTAGATTCATAACAGCTTCAAGAAGAGAGACATACATACATCAAAACTCTGTACTAATACAAATTACAATTTACAAAAAAAAATAATAATAATAAAATAGAGAAGATTTAAATTTTCACAAGTGCAGTTCACTCCGAGGACGGAGATTTTCAGAGTTCCACGATGAATCTAAAACAAGTGATCTGTGGCAGTAATTAATTATAATACGGCATGATGTACGAAACCACAAGGGGGTTACTTTGGGAACAGGCGGAAATTCTGTCTTTTATTGTCACTTGACAACCCTCTTTGTCAAATCGTTGCAGAACTCTCTTTTTTCTTCACCGAAAAACTTCCTTTTTAAGACAATCCTTCAGAAAGGGGCGCAGTCAGCTTCCCTCATTTCTCATTGCAATCGACACTTCTTCAGCTCATGGTCTATCACTAATCACGATGCAACAACTCATGGTATAGTCTGTATTCCACCTGTGGAGGTAGAACAGACATTCGATAATTTTATTATCGATTAGTCTCATTACCCATTACAATAATTATCTGTTGTCATATTTGAGTGTCAGTTTGCTCTTATTAATACAAAACACTAACTGAGTGTAATATAAATATCCGCAACATTGCTTATTGCTGTCAAATTTGAGTGGTATGTAATTATTATGTACTTGTTAAAGAATATACATTCCTGTTTCCTGGGAACGGAATGCTACAACTCTTTTCGTGGGAAAAATGCACAAAATTCTTAATGGACTAAATAAAATTTTTTTTTATTCCATTTAAAAAGTATAGCGCATGCAAAATAAAACGAAGGACAGTTCTATATTACAACTTCTAAGAAAGAACAGAATATCATAGTGAAATTGGTACCGATAAATTATTTCACATTCTAAGTTTATGAATGGTATTTGTTTTCTCTTTATATCATCTCAGTATATATCAGCATCCAGTAAACATGCTATAAAAATATGTATTATTATAACATATGAAAAGAATAATCGTTTTTTATTCCATTCAGACTTGTCTATAATGTTGAAAAAAATATGAAAGTACGTGCTCGGTTTGTGTAGTTGTATTATTATCTCTCATTCAAGCATATATATCCTGTTGTTTTGTGCATTTGTTGTGAAAATTACAGTTGTTCCTGAAACTTATAGTTACGATTCTCCTGAATTTTTCGAGGAATTCCTTTTTGGACAACATATAAATATTTTAGTATGCCTCGCCTCATTTTTTTATGGACATCAAACGCTATGCTGCATATCTATGAGCAACAATTTAATCGGGGCCTGAATGGCCGAGTGTCTAGCGCTCTGGCGCTTGGTGCCACAGGTTTCGGGTTCGAGTTCCGGCGAAACCATGGATGTTTGTAGTAGTTCGGAATCCACTTTAAACCGTAGGTCCCGGTCTCCTATGACTGTCAGAGCATCACGGAGCAGAAGTCAGACTTCTACCTGCGGGTGCTCCATCAGAACAGAAGCTGCACCCATCTTCCCTCCTTCCATGAGGGATAATACAACAACAACAACAATTTAATCGATTATAGTATCTTCAACAATTATTTTATAGTGTTTTGATTTTATGATAATTGAATTGAATATAAAATAAAATATATTTATTTTGTTGCTAAGTATAATTAATATACACTTTTCATGTATTGTAGTTAAAAGTTACAAAGTGTTTTGTTTGTATTTGAAATTTTAACCAAAATAAGATTTGAAATAACAATTTTATTCGAAGTACAATATTTTTTTTCAAGCAACTGTATATTTTATTTGTTGTTTGTAAACAGATTTATTAAAAAAAAAAATTGTATTTATTAAAAGGCGATGAAAATGAATTAAATTTTACTTTGAAGCTAAAAAAAACCCATCAAAAACAAACAGAATTTCAAATGATCTTCTATAGACCAAATAAACCACAAGTTATTTGTCGTAGTAGCATTATTATTTTAATTTTATATAATTTTTGAGTATCTTTCCTCATGCTTAATTGTTATTTTTTTTAATAAAAGTTAGACCATATTGTTAATAGCATTAAACAAGAATTGATTAGTAAATAATAATATTTAGTTAAACGTACTGTCTCTTTAACGATGAAAAAAATGTGAACATAAATTCTTATTATTTAACAATAATTGTAATGAAAAAAGCAAAATGTTGAAATATCATTCCATTAAGAAAATATTACATTTATAATTATTTTTTTATTACATAAATATTGATTTTTCCAGCTATTCAGAATAACATACATAATAAATAGGGAAAAAAAGGTATGTGGAAATCTTGTATGCAACAGGACAATTCGTGTGTAATTTAATATGTCGAAATATTAAAAGATAAAAATTAAATAAATAAAAAGAAACAAAAATTATAATTGGCTGGGCCGATATACAGGTTACTCATAACATTTACAATTTAATATAAGAATAAAATGCATAACAGCAATCTTTAAAAATAAAATTAAAAAAAAACAAAAAAAACCCAATAAAATTTCAAACAATTTTCCTTTCTTGAAAAATCTCGTTTTCACTTCGTTCGTTTTTGCTGTCGCCAGACGATTTTTTTGAATAATTTTACATTATTTAATTATATAATTATTAGCTGGCGTGAGAAATAAATAAAAAATGAAAGTTGTCAAGAAAGTCATAGACCCCGCTTCTCAAAACATTGCATATATATATATTTGGGTAATAAACTAATTTAAATCCGAAAATTACATTAAACACATTATAATACCAAAATATTGTAACATGGTGACTTGATTAAAGTTTAAACTGATAAAAATTCCTTAGTAATGATTTTTAAGTATGAAATTCAAATTTGAAAACTCAAATTTATACAATATTATTTACGCCAAATGAGAAATCGCCAAATTTTAAACAATCAATTTGAAAATACTATTATTGATTATTTGATAACAAAACGCAACCGATTAATATACAAAAAATCGATCGTAATCATTTTTCAATGATGTTTTTTTTAAGACCTAAAACCTAATAATAATAAAATAGAACCTAAATTTATATATATAAATATAAACCTAAATTTAACTAATGTTATGAGCATTAATGCAGAATTACCTCGTAATAAAAAAAATCGTAGTTAAATATTAAAGATACATTAAAAAACATAAAAATATTCTCGTTTTTAAATTACTATTTTTCAAATAAAAATTATTCAAGTATTAAAAGTTCAATTAAAAATATAACATATAGTTTAATTGAAAATTAATATTTCATTAGACTTAAATTTATTTAAATAAATTCACAGTAATAATTTATAAATATAAACGAAATTGTCGACATTAAAATCTTTTTAACTCTGAAATTGTAATCTGTTTTTATTTATTAGTTATTTTTAAATGATCTAAGTTGATTTATAATTCTAATTAAAAACAGCTGTTAGCAAAATTGGTAAAGTCTAAATTACTTCGACATTAAAAGGGATCATTTGACAGAAATTCAGCTTACTTTTGTATTAGATGATCACCTATAAAATTAGAAAACATAAAATCGATTAGATGATCACCTATGAAACATATTCTATGTTGATAATCTTATTCACCTGAATCTCGTGTCCTCTTTATGTTATAAAATTATTCTAAGTTCAAACACTGTAGGATTTTAATCTAAATTAACCCAACGTTTTCAGTATTAAATCATGAAAATATATCCCAAAATTAAAAATAAAGTCAATTTGAAAATGGAATAATTAATGTAAAAAATTAGTACTGAAAATTTTTCAAATAGCAAAGGAGAAATGTGTGTAAGTTTCATCTGCTAAGGAAGTACTTACTACAGTATACAAAAGCCTGGATGGTGCATCCTGAATCTTGTCTCGCCTTGGTATTCTGTTTTAAATTAGCTCACCGTCTAAAAAAATTATGTTAATGATTCTGAATTCCTGTTTTCTAGATTTTAAATCTAAATTTACACTATGTTTAGAGAATTAAAATAAAAAGACCTCTCAAAATTATAATTATTTTGAAAATAAAATGAGAATGAAAAATAATAGTATATAAAATACCACTAAGTACAAAAGAGAAATATTTGAAAGTTTCATCTGCTGAGGATGAACTTACACAAAAGCCTGGATGGTGCATCCTGAATATCGTCTCGCCTTTGTATTGTGGTTTAAATTAGCTAACCATTTAAAAACATATTCTATGTTAATAATTCTGAATCCCTGTTTTTCAGACATTGAACATAAATGTACACTATGTTTTAAGAAACAAAGCAAAAAACTCGAAGTTATAATTATTTTGAAAATGAAATAAGAATGAAAAAAAAAATATTACTACATAAAAGACCCTAAATAACAAAATAGAAATGTTTGAAAGTTTCATCTGCTGAGGATGCACTTACAACTATAGTTACACAGTGGATGGTGCATCCTGAATATCGTCTCGCCTTTGTATTGTGGTTTAAATTAGCTATCCACCTGTAAAAGTATGCTAATAATATTCTTTTTTTAGTTTACAACTTAATCGATGTTTAAAGCCATTAGAACAAGACAGATTCCCTCAAGTTAAAAGGAAATAAATTTGGAAATAGAATAAGAACGGGAAAAAATTAGTACATAAAATCCCCCCAAATAGCAAGCGAGAAGTCCGTGAAAGTTTCATCTGCTAAGGATGCACTTTCTACAATTACACAAAAACCAGGGATGGTGAGCAATGATCCTCGTCTCGCCTTTATACACTCATGTCCATAAATTAAGGATAATGAAGTTCAGGCAAAGAAAGAGACAGAAGCAAAACAAATTTGACTTATTTGTAAAGTCTATTTATTAAACAAAAGGTAAAGAGCAAAAAAGATGCTATATGTTTGACATAATTAATAAAAATTGCGATTTTTACTCCCTGGAGCAAATTTAAAAAAAAAACATTTTTACAAAAAACAGTATAACATGGTTAGTATGATGGTTAATATGGAGTATATCTCCCGGACGATGCAATACAGGCCTTATAACGCCTAGGCATGCTGAGTATCAAATTATCAATCTGGGGGAATATTACACCACTCATCAAGCAATGCCCTCCGAAGTTCCGGTTGACAGGTGGGAGGGAGTTGACGGGCTGCAATTCGTCGGCCAAGCATATCCCACACATGCTCTATTGGATTCAAGTCCGGTGAGTATGCTGGCCAATCCATACGGGTGATATCCTCCAATTGAAGGCATTCGTCTACAATGTTTGCACGGTGAGGACGGGCGTTGTCATAAATAAACAGAAATTCAGCACCCATGGCGTCCCGAAACAAACGTACATGTTGTTACAGAATGACATCCCGATAGATGTGGCCTGTCATCGTTACACTCTGAATATGCAAGAATAATTCCTCCCCAAACGAGCCATCCTGCACCACCGTAACGGTGTCGTTCAATGGTGCTCTCTTGGTGGTAACGGGTACCTGGCGCTCTCCATATGAAAGTCCGGCGAGAATCAGACTGCAAACAAAACCTGGACTCGTCGGAAAACATCACACAGGACCACTGTTGCGGTGTCCACAATGCATGCGCTCAACTCCAGGTTTATCGCAGGCGACAGTGAGTTGCGGTAAGTGGAACACATCTGACAGGCCTACGAGCATATAGACCAATGTGCTCTAAGCGTCTGTACACGGTTTGCCTTGAAACTATCGTACTGGTAGATGAAGAGAGCTGACGAGACAGGTCTGATGCTCTGCTCCGTCTGTTTCTTTTGGCAGTAACTGCTAAATACCGGTCCTCATTCGGCGTTGTAACTCGGGGGCGACCTGTGCTGTAACATCTACTCACATTACCATCATCTTGGAACCGTTGCCAAAGCCTGAAGATGACACTCTGGGCGATTCCAAGTTCCTCGGATACTTCCAGCTGGGTACGTCCACATTCCAGTCGTCCGATAATTCGACCACGTAAAAAATCATTAAAATTCTTCTTTTGTGCCATAACTATGCGGTTATTGCACTGAAAGGCTTTTAAAGCGCTTGTGAACAATTTTACTTCTTTGCCACCATTCCTTATATAGCCCTATCTTACACTCTCGTCATTTTGACGTACTACCCGCGCCATTTGGTGGTTTCCTGTAATTTGCATATTCTTCTTCAAGATGTGTGTGATAATTCTACAGGTAAAATTTTTATTTTAGAGTTCAATTTCTGTGTGATTCTGAATTATTCTTTATTTATGGACATGAGTGTATTTTGGTTTAGAATTATCTGACCAACTATAATCATTCTATATTAATAATATTTCTTTTTAGATTTACAGTTTAACCAAAAAAGTAGAGGCATAACAGCAAAAAGAATACTACAAGATAAAATAAAAGGGAATGGAATAAGAATGGAAAGAAATTAATACATGAAATATCTTAACTAACAAAATAGAAGTATTTGGAAATTTCATCTGCTGAGGATGCACTTGTTACAGTTACACAAAATCCCGGATGGGCTACATTGAACCTCGTCTCGCCTTTGTATTGTGGTTTGAATTAGCTAATTACCTATAAAACACATTCTATATTAATAATCTCCTTTTTTAGGCTTACAACTACTTAACTCGATGTTTTAATAATCTTCTCTTTTAGGTTTACAACTACTTAACCCGATGTTTAGAGCCATTAGAGCATAAAAGATTCTTCCAAGTTTGAAATAAAATCAATTTGGAAATGGAATAAGAACGGAAAAATTAGTACATAAAATCCCCCCAAACAGCAAGCGAGAAGTGTGCGAAAGTTTCATCTGCTAAGGATGCACTTAGGCCAGTAACACAAAAACCCGGATAGTGCACCTTCCAGATCAAACAGCGTGACAGTTTCACCACCAATGCTTTCTTGCCACTCGAAGCGCGATATCGGATGTCCTCCTAATGGTCATTTTATGTGAGGGAGGGTGTCTTTGCACCACGTCTTTTCCACGTCATAAGATGACCATTAGCGGGGGTGTGGGCGACGACAACAGCTGGTCGTGTCCAGATCTCTGACCCCCTCGTGCTGGGATCGAAGTGCAGATGCTTCCATCTATTCTTCCACCTTAATTAAAATGCGCATATTATTGGCTGATCGATAAAGGGTGGAGCAGAAGATTTATATCCTGTTGTGCTCAAACGTTTATTAATAAATTCTTGTGTGCTTGTCATGTGAGTGATGGATTCACGACGTACGCCATACAGTTTTAAAAGATTTGTTTCGCCAAGTTCGAGTTTTGTTTGTAAAAAGTAAGTGCTTATGTCTGATAATTTGTCAAAATGAAACATTGTTGAAGTTCTAATACATCACTGAGTAATTATTCCAAGAAAATGTAGCAATATTTTCATAAACCTTAGTAGGGAACATGATAGATATTTATTACTGTGTTTCAGAGTAAAAAAGAAATTTTCATTTTTTTTTAATGGAACAGAAAAATTTATTTTTCACTGATATACAAGGAATTAAATTTACTGGACAATAAGTTAAGTGATATTTAAATTCTTTTTTAGTGCATGCCCAATTCGCGACTGCTTCTACTGTTTAATTATTTATTTGCTATTACTCTTTCTCTAATTTGTATAATAATTGCTTTGATGAATATTCCTTCAGCTCTCAGATTTGTATATTCTCCAATGTAGTGTCTATTGTACTACATTGCTGTAAATTTTTCTAATATTTTACCTAATGTATTTATATATTTTATATATTCTCTCATTTCATATTCCACCCCCCTTTTTTAAATTTAAATTTTTTGATATTCTCTTCTGTTTTTGTACAAATTTTCCTCACTGTTCTGCTTTTGTAATAGAGAATTTTGCGAAATTTTCCAGCCTACATCGTGCATCCATTCAATTTCACCCACATCATTCCCAAACTGTATAGGGGCAGCTGAGCTCTAGGTACAGTGATGTGGAGTGGTATAGTAGTAGTAGTGGTGGTAACGTGACCAGCTAGTGTGCAGGCGAACCTGGAGTGGTCTCTTTTGCAGGATTCTTAGATACTAGATGACGATTTAGACAGCCTGTATGAGCATTGACTTTCAATATTCAGGTTTTGTAGCGGAATTTTCTAGATTTTCTCCCATATGACACACAAATGCGAGGTAATCACCCTTAAAAACCCATTTGGAGGTTCAAGTCCTTCCTCTGTCCTTAATAGGTACATTAGTGAGACGCAAGGCCCACCGATGTTCAGGAAAAAAAAGAAAAACAATTTCTACTTATATTGCTAAAAAGTACATTAATAAAGCAAGCGTATTTTTATTATTTTTGTAAAAAAGCAGTAATAAAAATACTTATATTTTTGCAACTATAATTTGAGTTTTGAAGAAGATTTGATTTGGGTACAAAAATGAAAGATTACGTAGAATATTACTTCATTGTGAAAAGCGAAGATTAAAAATCATAATTTTGATGATTTTTGAATTTTCACAGTTAAAATTTTGCTATCTTTCCCAACCCAATTTCATTTCTTTGATAGAGATACATTAAAACTTATTTGAAACAAAATTGAATATTATATTGTTAATATTCATATTCATTTATAGTAAAGAACAAAAATATTTCCTGCTGGCAGAAAATCAAACAAAAAGCAATAATCTTGTAAGATCTTGGTATTATGTTTGGCAGCACTAAAAAAAATTATTTATAATCTTGACATGCCACATTTATTTTGCAACTGAAAAAGATTTTAAAATTCAATCCTTAAAAAGTATCATTTCTAAAAAAAGAAACTTTTTACTGAAAACGCTTTACAGAAATTGAAAAAATAGACTGAGATTTTCTTTGAAATATGGCACTGATTAGAGATAATTTCTTTATATCTATAAATATGGAACACTTTCAGTAAATAAGAATCGTATTAAAATTCAGTCGATTTCATGATTTTGGAATTATTTGCTTACTTATTTCGAGAAAAAGTTTTTTTCCATTATTAAATTCATACAATAAAAATATGTAAAACCTAATGAAAATAATTTATAATACGTTAATTGAGCTTCACTTAAATTCAATATCCTTTAATACCCTTAAATTCAATAAATTTTAAACCATTGTATTAGCACAAAAAATCCTACAAGAGCGGCAGTTCTTGCAAATAATATCTTAAACAAAGAAAAATAACAAAAAGGTAACAGATGTTACGGAAAGGATTCACATTTTGCATGCTGCTAAACTCAAAAGCTAAATTAAAAATTAAACACTGCAACCCTTTTTAAAACTCTTATCTATCATCTGCTTTACCCTTCTGATAAACAGAACAAAAATAAAAAGAAACATCGTGGCAAGTTGTCCTTTCTCGCTCGAATAAATTCCATTAAATTTTTCACTCATCAACCACAAAAATTACATTTTACATTTTCAGAGACAACGACATCCACTGATTGTTTAACCACATGTCATCCCTTTAAAAAATCCTTCTTTCTGAAAAAGAAATGAGCAAAACAATATCTCAAGGTCTCATTGTACTTTGCAGGCAGCAAGCCGCAAGATGTTCAGGGAGCTTTATTTATTTATTAAAATATAAAAATTCAGTTGATTTCAGGATTTGGAATCAATTATTTACTTATTATATGAAAAAGTGTTTTCATTATAAATGCACAAAACAAAAATATATAATATCTATCGAAAATAATTTATAATACTTTAATTACATTCCACTTTAATACCTAAAGTCTTAATGTTATTTAATACAATACCATGAGAATCCAATAAATTCTGAACCATCCCACAACTAATATCTTAAAACAAAGAAAAATTTAAAAAAATAGCTGTTACGGAAAGGATTCAAATTTCGGATGCTGCTAAACTCAAAAGCTAAATTAAAAATTAAAGCACTGCAACTCTTTTTAAAAATCTCATCTATCATCTACTTTATCCTTCTGATAAACAGAACAAAAGAAAAAGAATCATCCTGGCAAGTTTTCCTTTCTCGCTCGACTAAATTCCATTAAATTTTTTAACTCATCAACCACAAATATTACAACGTATATTTTCAGTGACAATGACATCCACTCATTGTTTAACCACATGCCATCCCTTTAAAAATCCTTCTTTCTAAAAAAAAGAGCAAAACAATCTATCAAGGTCTCATTGTGCTTTGCAGGCAGCAACCACAAGATGTCCGTGGAGCCAGCATAAGGCCTTTCATCCAGGACAGTGATAGATAACCGTGTTGGGAGGACACTTATCCTTTCGTCAAAAATATCCCATTACATAGTAATAGAGTTTTTCTCTTATGCGTTTTCTTTTCAGATGTTCTTTCTGCTTCTTGGCTTCTGAAAAGGGCTTCTTCTTTTTCGGTGCCCTTTTTTTCCTTCGTCACATGCCACTTTTTCTCTGTCAAAGTGTTTTTCCTGCAGTGTGGCTAAGGGAATGGACTTGGTAGTAAGAAGGTCTAATCGTGACTACATGGGGAGATTCGTTGAATATGGGATAATTGGAGGATCTGATGGTGCTTTATCTTGTTTGTGAACACCCTAGAGGACGTGCAAGAAGAAGTTGTACCGCTGGCAAAGTAATGCTAATTATTTCTGGTTGATGCAGAATGGATTATAACTAAGAAGAAGTTCAATTCCTCAAAAATTTAATTATATTTGTGAAAACAATTTAATACATAATTCTTTTGCTGATTAAAAATTATATTCAATAAATAACGTGTGTGAATTTATTTTAGGTGATGTTGTTAGCTGTTACATTCAAAGATACGATTACTGTGATGACAATGTTAGCTGTTTATCATTTAAAGTACTTATCTTTGAATAAAAAAGTATGTAATAGTAAATATGTAATACTTAATAAAAACAATTTATAATACGTTAATTGCATTTCACTTTAACACTTAAAGTCTGCCGGCTATTTACTACAATGCCATGTGAAATCAATAAATTTTAAACCACTGCATCAGCATAAAAAAAAATCACACAAGTGCAGCAGTTCTCCCAATTAATATATTAAAGCAAAGCATAATTATAAAATGTAACAGATGTTACGGAAAGAATTCAAATTTTGCATGCTGCTAAGTTCAAACCAAAGAACCAAATTAAAAATTAAAACACTGCAACCCTTTTACGGATTGCTTAAAAATCTTATCTGCCATCTACTTTATCCTTCTGATAAATATAACAAAAGAAAAAGAATCATCGTGGCAAGTTTTCCTTTCTCGCTCGACTAAATTCCATTAAATTTTTCACTCACCAACCTCAAAAATTACAAAGTACATTTTCAGGGACAATGACATCCACTCATTGTTTAACCACATGCCATCCCTTTAAAAATCCTTCTTTCTAAAAAAAAGAGCAAAACAATATCTCAAGGTCTCATTGTGCTTTGCAGACAGCAACCACAAGATGTCCGTGAAGCCAGCATAAAGCTTTTCATCCAGGACAGTGATAGATAGTCGTGTTGGGAGGACATTTATCCATTCGTCGAAATATCCCATTACATAGTAATAGAGTTTTTCTCTTATGCGTTTTCTTTTCAGGTGGTCTTTCTGCTTCTTGGCTTCTGAAAAGAGTTTCTTCTTTTTTGGTGCCCTTTTCCTCCTTCGTGACATGTCACTTTTTCTCTGTCAAAGTGCACTTCCGCAGTGCTGCTAAAGGAATGGATTAGGTGGTAAGGGGTCTAATTGTGAATACATGGGGAGATTCGTTGAATATGGGATAATTGGGGGATCTGGTGGTACTTTTTCTTGTTTGTGAACACCCTAGAGGACTGAAGGCAAGATGTTGTTCCGCTAGCAAAGTAATGCTAATTATTTCTAGTGGATGCAAAACTGATTATAACGAAGAAGAAATTTAATTATATTTGCGACATATTTGAAATAGTTTAATGCATAATTCTTTTGCTGATTAAAAATTGTATTCAGCAAATGGTGTGCATGAATTTGCTTTAGATATGTTAGCTGTTACACTAAAAAAAATACTTTAGATGATGATGTTAGCTATTACATTCAAAGGTAAGATTTCTGTGATGAGGATGTTAGCTGTTACACTAAAAGATAAGATTACTGTAATGATGATGTTAATGATAATGCTTTTGAAAAGAGCACCTTCGTTTTTGGTGCCCTTTTCTAATGCTAATTACTTCAGGTGGATGCAGAACTGATTATAACTAAGAAATTTAGTTCCTTAAAATTTAATTATATTTGTGACTTATTTGAAACAATTTAATACATTATTTTTTTTCTTGATTAAAAATTATATTCAGTAAATGGCGTGTATGAATTTTCTCATTCAGAAAGATGGCAATTAGACACAATTTCTTTATAACTGTAAATAGGGAATACTTTCAGTAAAGAGGAATAGTTCAGTTAATACTGTAGCAGTGAATTTGGCGATTATTTCTTCTGCGATTTTATTCACAATCAGTCTGAAACTCTTTTGATTTTTGTTTCAGCTATATTTATCGTTTAAAGTTTAAAATTCAATCGATTTCTTGATTTTGGAATTAATTGTTCACTTATTTTGAGAACATTTTTTCATTATTAAATTACAGAATAAAAATATGTAATAATACCTAATGATTATAATTTACAATACGTTAAGAGTTCTTCGTTTTAATACCTAAAGTATTCCGAATATTTGCTACAATACTGGGAGTATCCAGTAAATTTTAATATATTGCATTAGCACAAAAATGATTAATCGTCTGAAACTCTTTTATTGTTTTAGATATATTTGTGGATTAAAAATTTTTTAAAAAAACCAGTCGAATTCATGATCTTGAAATTGTTTACACATTTCGTGAAATTTTTTTTTTTCAGTATTAAAATCACAAAATAAAAATATGTAATAATATCTATTGAAAATAATTTACAATGCGTTAAATGTTCTTCGCTTTAATACCAAAAGTCTTCTTCATAATTACTGAATATGAGTATCCAATAAATTTTAAACCATTATCAGTAAAAAAAAAAGTCACACTAGTGAAGCAGTTTCCACAATAATATCTTAAAACAAAGAAAAATAGCGAAATGTAACAGATGTTATGGAAAGGATTCAAATTTTGCATGCTGTTAAACTCAAAAACTAAATTAAAAATTAAAACAGTGCAAACCTTTTTAAAAATCGTATCTATCATCTACTTTATCCTTTTGATAAACAGAACAAAAGAAAAAGAATCACCGTGGCAAGTTTTACATTCTCGCTCGACTAAATTCCATTAAATATTTAACTCATCAACCACAAGAATTACAAAGTACATTTCCAGTGACAATGACATCCACTCATTGTTTAACCACATGCCATCCCTTTAAAAATCCTTCTTTCTAAAAAAAAAAAAAAGAGCAAAACAATATCTCAAGGTCTCATTGTGCTTTGCAGGCAGCAACCGCAAGATGTCCATGGAGCCAGCATAAAGCTTTTCATCCAGGACAGTGATAGATAACCGTCTTGGGAGGACACTTATCCTTTCGTCGAAATATCCCATTACATAGTAATAGAGTTTTTCTCTTATGCGTTTTTCTTTCAGATGTCCTTTCTGCTTCTTGGCTTCTGGAAAGAGCTTCTTCTTCTTTTTTGGTGCCCTTTTCTACCTTCGTGACACGCCACTTTTTCTCTGTCAAAGTGTTCTTCCAGTGCTAGAGGAAGGGACTTGGTTGTAAGAAGGTCTAAATGTGAATACACGGGGAGATTCGTTGAATATGGGATAATTGGAGGATCTGGTGGTACTTTATCTTGTTTGTGAACAACCTAGAGGACGTGCAAGAAGAAGTTGTACCGCTGGCAAAGTAATGCTAATTATTTCTGGTTGATGCAGAACGGATTATAACCAAGAAGTAATTCAATTCCTCAAAAATTTAATTATGTTTGTGAACTTATTTGAAACAATTAATTCTTTTGCTGTTAAAAAATTATATTCAGTTAATGACGTGTATGAATTTTCTTTAGATGATGATGTTAGCTGTTACACTCAAAGGTAAGATTGCTGTGATGATGATGATGTTAGTTGTTGCATTCAAAGAACAGAATTAAACTGCACCCACACACAGGGAAAGATGGCAATTAGACACAATTTCTTTACAACTGTAAATATGGAATACTTTCAGTAAAGAGGAATAGTTCACTTAATACTGTAGCAGTGAATTTGGCGATTATTTCTTCTGCGATTTTATTTACAATCAGTCTGAAACTCTTTTGAGTATTGTTTCAGCTATATTTATTGTTGAAAATATACAAATTCCGCCGATTTCATGATTTAAAAATTAGTTGTTTACTTATTTCATGAAAAAGGTTTTTCGTTATTAAATTCACAAAATAAAAATATGTAATACCTAATGAAATTAATTTATACATTAATTGTACTTCATTTTAATACCTAAATTGTTCCAGAAATTTACTGCAATACTATGAGTTTCCAATAAATTTCAGGCCATTGTAACCATAAAAATTCACACAAGTGCAACAGTTCTCACAGCTAATATATTAAAACAAAAAAAAGCAACAAAAGCTAACAGATGTTACGGAAAGGATTTAAATTCTGCATGCTGCTGAACTCTAAACCTAAATTAAAAATTAAAACACTGCAACCCTTTTTAAAAATCTTATCTATCATCTACTTTATCCTTCATATAAGAAAAAAAGAAAAAGGATCATCGTGGAAAGTCTTCCTTTCTCGCTCCACTAAATTCCATTAAATTTTTAACTCATCAACCACAAAAATTTCAAAGTACATTTTCAGTGACAATGACATCCACTCATTGTTTAACCACATGTCATCCCTTTAAAAATCCTTCTTTCTAAAAAAAAAAAAAAAAGAGCAAAATAATATCTCCAGGTCTCATTGTGCTTTGCAGGCAGCAACCACAAGATGTCCGTGGAGCTAGCATAAAGTTTTTCATCCAGAACAGTGATTGATAGCCGTGTTGGGAGGACACTTATCCTTTCGTCGAAATATCCCATTACATAGTAATAGAGTTTTTCTCTTACACGTTTTCTTTTCAGATGTTCTTTCTGCTTCTTGGCTTTTGAAAAGGGCTTTTTCTTTGGTGCCCTTTTCTCCTTTCGTGACATGCCACTTTTTCTCTGTCAGAGTGTTCTTCCTGCAGTGCTAAAGGAATGGACTTGGTGGTGGTAAGGAGTCTAATTGTGAATACATGGGGAGATTCGTTGAATATGGGATAATTGGGGGGATCTGGTGGTACTTTATCTTGTTTGTGAACTCCCTAGAGGACATGCAAGAAGAATTTCGTTGCAAGAATATTTGTTTCGCTGGCAAAGTAATGCGAATTACTTCTGGTTGATGCAGAATGGATTATAACTAAGAAAAAGTTCAATTCTTCAAAAATTTAATTATATTTGTGAAAACAATTTAATACATAATTCTTTTGCTGATTAGAGGTTTTATTCAGTAAATGATGTGTATGAAGTTATTTTAGATGATGTTGTTAGCTGTTACATTCAAATATAAGATTGCCGTGATGACAATGTTAGCTGTTTATCATTTAAATTATTTATCTTTGAGTAAAAAATATGTAATAGTAAATATGTAATGCTTAATAAAAACAATTCATAATACGTTAATTGCATTTCACTTTTACACCTAAAGTCTGCCGGCTATTTACTACAATACCATGTGAAACCAATAAATTTTAAACCCTTGCATGAGCATAAAAAAAATCACACAAGTGCAGCAGTTCTCCCAATTAATATATTAAAACAAAGAATAAAAAATGTAACAGATGTTACGGAAAGGATTCAAATTTTGCATGCTGCTAAATTCAAACCGAAGAACCAAATTAAAAATTAAAACACTGCAACCCTTTTACGGATTTTTTAAAACTCTTATCTGCCATCTACTTTATCCTTCTGATAAACAGAACAAAAGAAAAAGAATCACCGTGGCAAGTTTTCCTTTCTCGCTCCACTGAATTCCATTAAATTTTTTACTCATCAATCACAAAAACTACAAAGTACATTTTCAGTGACAATGACAACTACTCATTGTTTAACCACATGTCATCTCTTTAAATATCCTTCTTTCTAAAAAAAAAAGAGCAAAACAATGTCTGAAGGTCTCATTGGGCTTTGCGGGCAACAACCACAATTCATGGATATGCATGATGCTATATTTATTCATTAAAATATAAAAATTCAATTGATTTTATGAATTTGGAATTAATTGCTTACTTATTGCGTGAAAAAGTTTTTCCGTTATTAAATTCACAAAAAAAAATATGTGATACGTAATGAAAATAATTCACAATACGTTACACTTTAGTATCTAAAGTCTTCTGGATATTTACTACAATACAATGAGTGTCCAATAAATTTTAAACAATTGTATTAGTATAAAAAAGTCACACAAAGATTTTTAATTATAAATTCACAAAATAAAAGTATGTATTATACTATCAGAAAATATTTATAATACTTTAATTACATTTCACTTTAATACCTAAAGTCTTCGAGTTATTTAATGCAATACCATGTGAATCCAATAAATTTTAAACCATCACACAACTAATATCTTAAAACAAAGAAAATTTTAAAAAAAAGGTAGCAGATGTTATGGAAAGGATTCAAATTTTGTATGCTGCTAAACTCAAAGGTCAATTAAAAATTAAAGCACTGCAACCCTTTTTAAAAATCTTATCTATCATCTACTTTATCCTTCTGATAAACAGAACAAAAGAAAGAGAATCATCCTGGCAAGTTTTCCTTTCTCGCTCCACTAAATTCCATTAAATGTTTTAACTCATCAACCACAAATATTACAACGTACATTTTCAGTGAAAATGACATCCACTCATTGTTTAACCACATGCCATCCCTTTAAAAATCCTTCTTTCGAAAAAAAAGAGCAAAACAATCTATTAAGGTCTCATTGTGCTTTGCAGGCAGCAACCACAAGATGTCCGTGGAGCCAGCATAAGGCCTTTCATCCACGACAGTGATAGATAACCGTGTTGGGAGGACATTTATCCTTTCGTCGAAATATACCATTACATAGTAATAGAGTTTTTCTCTTATGCGTTTTCTTTTCAGGTGTTCTTTCTGCTTCTTGGCTTCTGAAAAGAGCTTCTTCTTTTTCTTTGCCCTTTTCTTCCTTCGTGACATGCCACTTTTTCTCTGTCAAAGTGTTCTTCCTGCAGTGCTAGAGGAATGGACTTGGTGGTAGGAAGGTCTAATTGTAAATACATGGGGAGATTCGTTGAATATGTGATAATTGGGGGGATCTGGTGGTACTTTATCTTGTTTGTGGACACCCTAAAGAACGTGCAAGAAGAAGTTGTTTCGCAGGCAAAGTAATGCTAATTACTTTTGGTGGATGCAGAACGGATTATAACTAAGAAGAAATTCAATTTCTTTAAAAATTTATTTATATTTGTGTACTTATTTGAAACAATTTAATACATAATTATTTTTTGTGGTTTAAAAATTATATTCAGTAAATGGCATGTGTGAATTTTCTTTAGATGATGATATTTGCTGTTACACTCAAAGGTATGATTGCTGTGACGATGATGTTAGTTGTTACATTCAAAGAACCGAACTGAACTGAACTCCCTCACTCACTCAGAAAGATGGCCATTAGACACAATTTCTTTACAACTGTAAATATGGAATACTTTCAGTAAAGAGGAGAAGTTCAGTTATACTGTAGCAGTAAATTTGGCGATTATTTCTTCTGCGATTTTATTTACAATCAGTTTGAAGTTCTTTTGAGTATTGTTTCAGCTATATTTATTGTTGAAAATATAAAAATTCCGCCGATTTCATGATTTTAAAATCAATTGTTTACTTATTTTGTGACAATGTTTTTCATTATTAAATTCACAAAATAAAACCATTAAATTTAAACCATTAATTAATTACCATTAATTTTAAACCATTGTATCAGGAAAAAAAAAAAAAAAAAAAAAAAAAAAAAAAAAACCCACACACGTACAGCAATTCTCACAAATAATATCATAAAACAAAGAAATTAACAAAAGGTAACAGATGTTATGGAAATGATTCAAACTTTGCATGCTGCTAAACTGAAAAGCTAAATTAAATTTAAAACACTGCAAACCTTTTTAAAAATCGTATCTATCATCTACTTTATCCATCTAATAAGCAGAACAAAAGGAAAAGAATCACACTGGCAAGTTTTTTTACTTTCTCGCTCGACTAAATTCCATTAAATTTTTTACTCATCAACCACAAAAATTACATTGTACATTTTCAGTGACAAGACATCCACTCATTGTTTAACCACATGTCATCCCTTTAAAAATCCTTCTTTCTGAAAAAGAAGAACAAAACAATATCTCAAGATCTCATTGTGCTTTGCAGACTGCAACCATAAGATGTCAATGGAGCCAGCATAAAGCTTTTCATCCAGGACAGTGATAGATAGCCGTGTTGGGAGGACACTTATCCCCTCTTCGAAATATCCCATTACATAGTAATAGAGTTTTTCTCTTATACGTTTTCTTTTCAGATGTTCTTTCTGCTTCTTGGCTTCTGAAAAGGGGTTCTTCTTTTTTGATGTCCTTTTCTTCCTTCGTGACATGCCACTTTTTCTCTGCAAAAGTGTTCTTCCTGTTGTGCGAACCGAATGGACTTGGTGGTAAGAATGTCTAATTGTGAATACATGGGGAGATTCGTTGAATATGGGATAATTGCGGGGATCTGGTGGTACTTTATCTTGTTTGTGAACACCCTAAAGAACGTGCAAGATGAAGTTGTTTTCCTGGCAAAGTAATGCTTATTACTTATGGTGGACTCAGAACGGATTATAACTAAGAAAAAATTCAATTACTTCAAAAATTTAATTATATTTGTGACTTATTCGAAACAATTTAATACAAAATTCTTTTGCTGATTAAAAATTATATTCAGTAAATGGCGTGTATGAATTTTCTTTAGAAGATGATGTTAGCTGTTACACGCAAAGATAAAATTGCTGTGATGATGATATTAGTTATTACATTCAAAGAAATGAACTGAACTCTCACTCACTCAGAAAGATGGCAATTAGACTCAATTTCTTTACAACTGTAAATATGGAATACTTTCAGTAAAGAGGAATAGTTCAGTTAATACTCTAGCAGTGGATTTGGAGATTTTTTCTTGTGCGATTTTATTTGCAACCAGTCTGAAACTCCTTTGAGTATTGTTTCAGCTATATTTAATGTTGAAAATATAAAAATTCAACCGATTTCATGATTTAAAAATTAATTGTTTACTTATTTCATGAAAGATGTTTTTCATTATTAAATTCACAAAATAAAAATATGTAATACCTAATGAAATTAATTTATACATTAATTGTACTTCATTTTAATACCTAAAGTTTTCCAGAAATTTACTACAATACTATGAGCATTCAATAAATTTCAAGCCATTGTAACCATAGAAACTCACGCAAGTGCAGCAGTTCTCACCGCTAATATATTAAAACAAAAAAAAAGTAACAAAAGCTAACAGATGTTACGGACAGAAGTCAAATTTTGTATGCTATTAAACTCAAAAACTAAATTAAATATTAAAACACTGCAACCCTTTTTAAAAATCTTATCTATCAACTACTTTATGCTTCAGATAAGAACAAAAGAAAAAGAATCATCGTGGAAAGTCTTCCTTTCTCGTTCCACTAAATTCCATTAAATTCTTAACTCATCAACCACAAATATTACAATGTACATTTTCAGTGACAATGACATCCACTCATTGTTTAACCACATGCCATCTTTTTAAAAATCCTTCTTTCTAAAAAAAAAAAAAGAACAAAACAATATCTCAAGGTCTCATTGTGCTTTGCAGGCAGCAACCAGAAGATGTCCGTGGAGCCAGCATAAAGCTTTTCATCCACGACAGTGATAGATAACCGTGTTGGGAGGACATTTATCCTTTCGTCGAAATATCCCATTACATAGTAATAGAGTTTTTCTCTTATGCGTTTTCTTTTCAGATGTTCTTTCTGCTTCTTGGCTTCTGAAAAGATCTTCTTTTTTGGTGCCCTTTTCTTCCTTCGTGACATGCCACTTTTTCTCTGTCAAAGTTTTCTTCCTGCAGTGCTGCTAAAGGAATGGACTTGGTAATAAGCGGTCTAATTGTGAATACATGGGGAGATTCGTTGAATATGGGATAATTGGGGGATCTGGTGGTACTTTATCTTGTTTGTGAACACCCTAGAGGACGTGCAAGAAGAAGTTGTTTCGCAGGCATCTTGGCAGTATTGCATCAACTTAAAGTAATGATAATTACTTCAGGTTGATGCAAAACTGATTACATCTAAGAAGAAATTCAGTTACTCAAAAAATTTATTTATATTTGTGTACTTATTTGAAACGATTTAATAAAAAATTAAAAAAGCTAATTAAAGTTAAAAAAATTAATGCTGATTAAAAATTATATTCTTTAAATGACGTGCATGAATTTACTCTAGATGATGATGTTAGCTGTAACACTCAAAGATAAGATTATTGTGTTGATGTTAGCTGTTACTGTCAAAGATTGCTGTGATGATGATGTTAGCTGTTACACTCAAATATAAGATTATTGGGATGATGTTATGTGTTACATTCAAATATAAGATTATTGTAATGATGTTAGTTGTTACAGTCAAAGATAAGTAATTTTGATGATGATTTTAGTTGTTACACTCAAATATAAGATTGCTGTGGTGATGAAGTTAGCTGCTACACTCAATTCTAAGATTGAGGTAAAATGTAGGAAAATGAAGTAATTATAACCCATATTCTTGTATTTACTGAAACAAGTATTTTTTGTTTCCAGTTTAAATAATGTTCAATTACAAAATACAAACGAGAAACAAGCGTAAGCAACAAATTAGGATGGAAAATAAGGTATGGTTATTTCTACTATGATATACATTAATATAAAAACAGCAAGAACTATCGTATTGAATACTTTTTATTTAAATTTGTATCGTGTTACATCTGTATACAGAATTGTTGTGGGAAAAAAATGAAATTTTTATTTTTTACAACTGATCCAAAATTCTTATTTAAAATTTTAGTTATCTTTGGCATCATTATGTATTTTTTAAAATTTACAAAATTGTAAGTATTTCTTTAAAAAAAATTTCATAGACACAAAATTAATATAAACTTATATTTAATGAATGATTCAGTTGTAAAAATAAGTCTGTAACTATGCTTCCACCAACCCACTGGCAAGAGTGCCCTTTGTGACGTTCAGGAGGACTCTCCCGCTGTGAGGAAATAAATTTGGCGCACCTTTTCGCGTAGCCAAGTTTCGGGTTTTTGGCTTAGAAATGGAATCCTGCCACGATTTTATAATTATATGTCTTTAAATGTGCTAAATATTGTATATATGTAATTCTATATGTGTGATGTTTGTGCATGAGTAAATAAAGCTGTGAGTTCTGAAACCTGTGCCTCAAGTATCTCAACCCAACCACACCGAGTTACAATCTGGTTGCCCAACCTGCCGATTACATGCATTAATACGCTGAAAATGATAAATAATTTATCATAAAATACAGCGTGCAAAGCTTTTCTTTTAATTTCTAATTTTATTTGAAAGAAATTCAATAAAAAATTATAAAGAGTTAATATTATTTCTAGTCCAAATTACTGTTACGGTGGTATTATAATATTTATTTAGCAATAGCTGTAAGTATTAAGTTTGCAAAATTCTGCAAGCTTTATATACGTAAGAAATGCAAGCATTTACACTAATATAATATGAATCAATTAAGCTGCTAAAAATAATTTAATTTTAGTAATTTAAAGTAAAAAAACAACTTAATTTTGTCATTGGAAAAGTGGCAATTTACTTTTAAATTTAGCTTAGCTAATTTAGATGATAGAAAATATAGAGATAAAAAAATACTCAAAGTTAAAATTAAAGTTGCTATTCCAGGCATTAGAATTTACTTAAAATAAAATTTTATTTAGAAACATAAATGAAGAAAATGGCTTTCACCTTAAGCCATTAACGTAACAGCCATTTCTTCAAATCCCCATACAGAACATGAAAACGAGGCATTCATTCTCGGAAAATCTCATTAAAATAAGCGATTGAAACCGAGTCTTCTCCTTCTTTTAATCAAGGGCGTTCCATGGGTAATTAAATGCCATTGAAATGGCCTTTCCTAAAAAAGAACTATCGCATCCACATGTTACATCGCTCAGTGCGAAACTGGTATTGATTCAGTCACTGAAGTTTTCATCAAGTTGAAACAGGATTTAAAAATTAAGAGAAACAATATTTATTTCTCGTTTTGTGTGTTTATCTTAATAATTTTATCGTTTGTTAGTTTAATAAGTTGAAACTTCAAAGGAGATTCTTGTTTAAACAATTCGATTTGAAGTCTTTCATTTTTCATCAAGTATGGTTTTTGTTCTGATTAAAACGGATTATTTGATCTCTTAATAATTAAATGTATCATGTCATGCATTAGAGGATTACGTGGAAGATTGGCATGTATTCATGAACTAAAATCATGTGCAATCTCCTTAAATTTCAAAAACTGATATTTCAAAGAGATATTTAAACTATCCGATTTGAAGACTTCCATTTTCATCTAGTATGGTATGGTTTAATATATCTTGTTCTGATTAAAAAAGGAAATTTGATCTCTTAATAATTAAATGTATTATGCCATGCATTAGAAGACTGCATGGAAGATTGACAAGTCTTCTGGAATTAGAATCGCGGTCAATTTCCTTAAATATCGAAAATAGATACTTCAAAGGAAATTCTTGTTTAAACAATCCGATTTGAAGCCTTCCCTTTTTTCATCATTATCATCCATTTTTCATCAAGTATGGTATGATTTTGTATTTCTTGTTCTGATTAAAAAGGGTATTTGATGTCCTAATAATTGAATGTATCATGCCATGCATTAGGGGATTACGTGGAAGATTGACATGTCTTCCGAAACTAGAATCATGCACAATCTCCTTAAACTTCAAAGATATTTTTATATAGATTATAGATTTCAACAATCTGATTTGAAAGTTTCCATTTTTCATCAAGTATGGTATGAATTTCATCAAGTATGGTATGTATATATTGTATTTCGTGTTCCGATTAAAAAGAGCATTTGATCTCTTAATAATTAAATGTATCCTGCCATGCATTAGTGGATCACGCGGAAGATTGACATGTCTTCTGAAACTAGAATCATGTGCAATCTCCAGAAACTTAAAAAAACTGATAATTCAAAAGAGATTCTTGTTTAAACAATCCGATTTGAAGGATTCTATTTTTCATCTAGTGTATGTATATATTGTATTTCTTGTTATGATTAAAAAGGGTATTTGATCTCCTAATAATTGAATGTATCATGCCATGCATTAGGGGATTACGTGGAAGATTGACATGTCTTTCGAATCATGTGCAGTCTTCTTAGACCAAAAACTGATATCCCAAAGAGATTCTTATTTAAACAGTCCGATTTGAAGGCTTCAATTTTTCATCAAGCATGGTATGATTGAGTATTTCTTGTTCTGATTAAAAAGGGGCTTTTGTCTCTTAATAATTAAATGTAGTATGCTATATATTATTAGAGGATTACGTGGAAGATTGGCATGTCTACCGGAATTAGAATCATGTGCAATCTCCTTCTATCGATAATTTAATCCAAAAAGAAATTTTGAGAACATTATGAGAGAGTAGCGATAAATTGCGCTTGAACTAAAAATAGTATTTCAATGTTTAAAATGACAATGTGAGAAAAACATACAAATTTCTTGCTGTGAAGAAAAAGGGCACTTTATGTTTTAATAATTAAATACATCATGCCATGCACTAGAAGATTACGAGGAAGATTGACATGTCTTCCAGAACGAGAATCTTATGCAATCTACTTCTACGATAATTTAATCCCAAAAGAAATTTGGAAAACATTATGAGAAAGTGACAATAAATGGAGCTTGAACTAAAATTAATTTTTCAATGATTAAAATGATAGTGTGAGAGAAACATATAAATTAGAAATCAAATTTCGATAATAGAGCATATCATGAAATGCATTCCAGTCCTTATCATATAATAATAGGAAACATTTTTATAATGTAAAATGTTTTATCCAATAGTATTTATAATTAATCACTTACTACAAACTAGTAAATATTATCTGATGTTACCGAGATTCAAGAAATAATAATACCACCAGGCAATCAGCCATCGAACAATATAATACAACAAAGAATTCGTTAGGGATAATATGACGTTTATCTGACCAAAAACTAGGTTTCATAATAAAATATACTTGATGAAGTTTTTAAATATGACAATAAAATAGCAAATCACTACAAACGAATACTAAAGAATAAATTACTACATAAATACCACCAGGCAATCAGCAATCGATAAATATGATACAACAAAGATTTCGTTAGGGATAATATGACTTTCATCTTGTCATAAGCCTGTTTCATAATAAAATATACTTGATGAAGATTTTAAATATGATAATAAATTAATGAATCACTATAAACAAAAACTGAAGAATAAATTATTAGACAGATACCAACAGGCAATCAGTCATCTATAAATGTGATGCAACCAAAAAATCGTGTTGTTTGTTGTTTCTTATCCCACTTGGCTGGCCAAGCCCACGAGCCCATACGTACTCATGGTTGAAGGGGAAGGAAGCAGCTTCTGTTGGGATAGAGCACCCGTTAAAAATCTATTTAATTCCATGACTTTTGCTCCGTGACGCTCTTAGGGTCATAGGAGACCGGGACCTACGGCTTAAAGTGGATTCCGAACCACTACAAACATCCATGGCACCGCCAGGATTCGAACCCGAAACCTGTGACACCGAGCGCCAGAGCGCTAGACACTCGGCCATTCAGGTCCCAAATTTGCCAACGGCACGCAGCGTTCCCAGGTGGTCACCCACCCATGTACTGACCGCGCCCAATGATGCTTGACTTCGGTGATCTAACGAGAACCGGTATATTCAGCATGGTACGGCCGTTGGATTCCAAAAAATCGTTAGGGATAATATGACGTTTATCTTGCCAAACACATGTTTCACAATAAAATAAACTTGATGAAGTTTTCAAGCTTCCCAAAAGAAACCATTGATGAAATGTGGTTAAAATCAAACTAATTTCTCAAAACTCAAATGTTGCTCTGAGTAAAAAAATCTATTTAGTTACATCAGACTTAAGATCTTTCCGATGTGCTTCTGAAAACATTTACCATTAGCCGCAAAGAATCTTGATTGCGATATTTGGTTCTTTTTTTCCAACGAACATTGTTTGAAGCCAAAAAGGAAAAGAAGTGAAGTGAATTTTTCTACTTATTAAATTCGTTGGTTGTTGTTTCTCAGCTCTTAATCTCTTTAATATCCTCCCATGTTTCATAAGAAGAATTTTTTTTATCTCTTTTGATCCATTTTTCTTCCAACGCGAAGACCTACTGTAGCGTAACATTTCGCCATTGCGCTTGCTTTATATGAGATTGCTGATTTTCTTGTTCTTCATGTTTTTTTTTTCTTTTTCTTTTTCGAAGACTTTCTTTTATCGCCTTCTCTAAATTGACTCAAGCGAAAAGAAAAAGTTTTCCGAGTTGTAATTATCGCCACCATATCCATTGTTCAAAGTATCCGGCATCAGATTCTAAAAGCGGTCTGTTTTACTTTAATGACACAATTTGCTTTTTTCTTCTGATTCCAGATAAATGCGAATTCAAGTATCGTACTGATATATATATTTACACACACACACATACAAACTTTTATTTTCTTTATTATATAATGGTTTTCTGGGAAGTACGGATTGCTATCAGAAATTAAATCCATCTTAGCGTTTTTTTATTTCTGTTATTTGGTATCTTTCATTTATTGAATAGATAAAAAATTTATCGCTTAAATGAAAGATAATGCGATTTATTTTCACAAATTAAGCAGATTACCAATTCAGATAAAAAAAAAACGGAATTAAATTCGATATAACTCTAATGAATTAATGGAATAAAATATTTTCTAGTCGTTATTGAGGATTGCAAACATTTTCTTTCCTTATTAAAGATTAAATAAATTAATGGCAGGGGGGATAATTTTATACAGTGAATATAATTTCATCATCTGAATCATCTGAAAACTTTGTTAAATTCAGTATTATAAAAATTATCTGAGATATACAAAGTAAGTTCTTTTGCAAAGTAAGCAGATTACCAATTCAGATTTACCAACATTTTCTTTCTTTATTTAAGATTAAATAATTTAATGAGAGGAGAGAGTGAATATTCCTCATCTGAAAACTTTTTTTAAAATCAGAATTCTGATTTAGTAAGTAAATAAAAGTAATCTGAATTTAACAAAGTAAGCAGATTACCAATTCAGATTTTAAAAAAATAATAGGAATTAAATTCGATACAAATCTAATGATTAACAGGATAAAATATCATCCAGTCATTATTGAGGATTGCAAACATATTTTTTCCTTATTTAAGATTAAATAAATGAAAATAAAAGGAAATTACTTTAATTAATGGAAAGAGGGATAATTTTTAAAATGAATATTCCTCGTCTGAAAACTTTTTTAAATTCAGAATTCTGGTTTAGAAAGTAAATAAAAGTCTGAATTCTTGATAATGAATTCTTTTATAACTGAAAATGTAACATTTCTTAAATAGTTTAGATTATAGATAACTCTTTTAGGAATATCAGATACATATATCTATACATAAAATTTTAGTCAGGTAAGTAAACTAAACTAACTTTTTTGAGCAGACAATATAAAACAAATACATTTTTGAAATTTTTTTTAGTAAACATTTGTTGCAATTGCTATTTAACAAAGAATAATAACTTAAAAGCTATCAAACATTAGTAAATTCTAGGAATTTTTTTTTCAATGTGACGTTGAAATTGAAGATTAATTAGATTTAATATAATCAAATTTTCTTATAAAGAACATTTGCTACTATAAATAATTGACTTCTTTTATGTCATTAAATATTTATCGTGATAATTTGTCTTATTTATTATTTTTTATTATATATCAGAAACTAATCTACTAATAATTACATACGACAATGTTTTCTAATCTTCTAACTTCAATAACTAACTGGGACATCATTTTGTGATTTGAGCAACTGTGATTATAGAAAAATCATAAGAGAAAGTACGATTTAGATTGTAAAGAATATAGTCAATTAAAATAGGGATTTTGTAAGCCCTCTGATTAAAATTTCTTACAAATTATTATATTTTGCTAATTATATAACTGCTAATTTGTATAATGTTACCTTTCTTCATATGAATCATCTTAGTATAAGGATATAAATTCGGCGTCAGAGAGCAGATTAAAATTGTTAGATTGCAATGAGTTTACTATGTGTAGAAAAGACATTTGGAGTCTGCCATTCCTATTAATCTTTATTATAGGAAGCCATCATTTTAGAGATTTTACACTACCTTCACTGCATTTTATTATAATATCACTATTCTGGATTGAATTTGCTGATATTAAACGGCATCATAGACTTGTTACAATAATATTTTGGACTAATCAAGGAATAATCAATAGCAACAACAATATTTTACTGTGAATAACAAAAAACAATAACCTAAACAATGAGGAAGGAACTACAGCAACAACAATACAGACTACAATAAATCAACAATAATTTCTTTGTTCAAATAGAATAAGAAACAACACCAATACAGAGCATTAAGTAAAACAAGATTAATTAGAGATAATAATATAGACTGATAATAAAGACTTCTCTTAATTTTATTTGATAAATACACTTCCACATCAAAGCATTTCATTCAAACTGGAATGACGATAATTTCAAAGCCATATAACCAATGTCAATCGTTAACTAAACTACAAAAGGTACTTAAATTCTAATGTTTCGTATTCATCACAAACTTTTAAATTAAAAGTAAAATATGGTTTTATAATCATTTTATAACTTAATCCAAATAAATTAAATTTAGCTCGTAAAATTATTAAATTATAACCTTATCACAATTTTAAAAAAATCTGTATTTTATCGCTAAGGAAGATTGATCTATTTTCAAATGACTTTAACAGCCAATGTAACTAAGAAAAATGAATTTCAATCAATCTACAAATTATTAAATGATTTGATAGAAGAAGATTTATTAATACTATGCTATGCAATAACAAAAGCAATTAAATCCGGTAAAGAAATTGTTAAAATTATCTTTATTTTCTTTGAACAACTCAAAAGAACTAGATGCGTATCAAGTATCACGCATTAAACAGTTTTAATTGAATCGGTAAATTCAATTTCATCGTCTAACGATTCCTGTTTCACTACCAGTATATTTATCAGGGCTTATATCAGCGCGCTTTCAACGATACTTCAAAGCCATTAGCCCTCGATAAACATCAGCAATTGGCGATTATAACTAATGGATAATTAAGGTATAATTATCAAGATTCAATCTATTAAGAGTGGATGAGGCAACTGATTCGATGCTCTTTTGCCTTCACACCTCATTTAGGAAAGCACTTCCACTTGGACATTTAATTGACGTTTTTAACGGGCGCTAATCGCCCTAATCTATATTAAGAAAAACGAAAACGGTTATATCGCCATCTTCTGTAAAAGAAAGCTGATAGTTAAGCGAAAGAGTATAAAGCTGATTATACAGATAAGATTTAATAAAAAAAATGGTATCCATTAAAATAATGCCAATTAATATAATGGTTTCTTAGATTTTCTTCAATCCGAAAACACTAAAAAATAATAATAAATAAATAACATTAAATACCGAAAACACTCAATGCGCCAGCTCACACTGCATTGATTTTTCGTGACTGTTGCGCCAAAAATGAAACCCATATCGTTCCACAGCCACCGTATTCACACCTAAACACCGTATTCACTAAACTCAAAAGACCACTCGTGAATCGTCACTCGTCAGCGTGAATCGCCACGCACTTTGAAGGCCATCCCGGCCGATGACATTTTAGCATGCATTGAGGATGGGGAAAAAAAGTTGGCATAAGTGCATTGTGGCTGGAGGGGATTACTTTGGCGGCGATGAAATGAATTTGGAAGTATAAATAAAGAGTTTTTGAAAAAGAAAATAATTGGTCTTACTTTTTGGCACAGTAGTAAAAAATTTGTGAAAAAAGGATTTTTTATTTACCCCAATCTGATCATGTTTACACTCAGTTGTTTTTATGTATAACAAAACTATTAACGCATGATGGCTTAAATTATAATTATTATAATTATTGTTTTTATTTCCAATTTCAAGGCAATACAAAAATGGGTAAAACACAAAATAAAGAAGAAAAGGCACATAAAAGTATACAATGTAGTAATAGTAGTTGAGTGCAATGTAGACCTACCTCCTAATGGTGCACCCTGGGCAGCTTTCTATACGGCTAAGTGGTCTACAGTTTTCGGTACGAGCTCTCGCTGCTATCCTAACCATCGCCAGGTTGGTCTGCATGTATTGCAATGGAATGCTGGCGGTTGTCTCAATATAATAATTCTTGCATAACATAGTCATCAATGCTTTCTAATACCTATATACAATGAATATTTCAAATAAAGTTCTGAATTATGCTAGATTTTAAATATTATCCTACTTTAGGCATACGTTTATTTAATTGTAAATGAGAAATTAATAAGTTCAACATGAGGAATTGGTGAAATTGCAGAATGCACTTTGATTTGGCATCAAAAAATCTTTTCGTCAAAGTGCTCCAAGTAAAAGGTTGCGATTGGAAGTTAAGTGAATTGCAAACAGTACAAGAAAACAGCTGGCTTCAAAAAAAAGTTGCCAAATCACAACGGCCCCTATTTTGGAATTTGGCTGAAAACTTTTGCGTGAATAGTAGTAATATCCGTATTAATTGCAGAAAAGATATGCGTGAAGGTATGCAAAACAATCATTAATTAAAAAATGACAGCTAGTTAATTAATGGAAAATTCTATTAATAATGACTAAAAAATTTTACTTTAAATAAATTACAAATACAAAGGACTAACGAAACTCATAGCATGGTAAATTTAATCATAAAGCGACGTCAACATTAAATCGGCTTACAACTTGGCTTTAACTTAAAGGTTTTCAAATTACTCGATGAATCCCTCATTTGAATGACAAAACCGTTAACACCAAGGATCAAATTAGATTTCTAATTCAATGATGTCCTCGATCGCCGATCAAATTTATCGTCATCAAACTGTAACATTTGAGAGGCCTTTAAAATATTCTGGTGTTGCAAATAAGGTGACAGTTTGTATTTTAATCTTACATAGTAAGTATACATTTTATCACAAATATATTACATTAATTTTTTGGTTAATACAAAAGTAGTTGCTATAAAATGTATACTCGAAATTTAGTTAAAAAAAAGGCGTAAAAATTTTATTGCATTAAATTAAATTGTACATTTTTTTCAAGATTGGAACATATAGAAGTTCTAATTTCATGTCATTCATCAACGAAAATGTAAGAATAAAAGCATTATTTTATTGCAATATATTGAAATATACTTCCTCTGTGTGAGAGTCTGAAGGCGACGTGATTATTTCTCCTATAAGCCATAGAGGGTGCTTTTGTTAGTTGGTACAAGAATTAAAAATGCATTAATGTATATTTTTCAAAGTTATTATTTTCATTTGTTCTTAAATTACATTTGTCTTATAAAACTACTTGAAATTTTTAAAATATTTTTACAGTAGACAGAATAGAAAGACTAATCCCAGAATTACTACTTATATTTCTACTTCCTTTATTACTTCTATAAAACAATTATTACGAAGAATTTTACGTAATTCGTAAATCTTCATTTAAAAAAAGAACATATTTGATGGCAGAGCAGTGTAAATTTTCACATCCAATAGCACCTTCTATCTCATTGAATTTTATGTTTCCTTAAAGATTAATTTAAGTAAAAAAAGCATTATTTGTCAATAAACCTGAAATATACTTCATCTCCGGGTGAGAGTCTGTATGCAAATTGATCATTTCTCCTGAACGCCACAGGAGGTACTTTTGCTAGTGCGTAGGAAGTAACATGGTTGCAAGAACTAAAAATGTATTAATATATATATATTTCAAAGATATTATGTTGTTTTGTTCTTAAAATACACCTTTCTTATCAAACTATTTAAAAAATTTTTAAAATAATATTTCCATAGTAGAAGTTTAGTTTAGTTAGTTCCATAGCAGAAGTTGTTATCCAAAGTTTCCATTTCCATAGTATAAACAACAAAACCACTGATCATGGACAGTGGTGATATCTCGTGATATCCCATGATATCTCTACTTCCTTTATTTTTCTATTAAAGTAATTGTTACGAAACATTTTACGCAATTCGTAAATCTTTAGTTAAAAAAAGAATATATTCGATGGAAGAACAGTGTAAATTTTCACATCAAAGAGCAACTTTTAATTCATTGAATTTTATATATTTAATTAAAGGGGAATTTAAGTAAATACAAAAAAAAAAAGCATTATTTGGCTATAAACCTGAAATAAAAAAATAATTTTAAAAAATCAAGAACGATCTTTAAAATAAGGTCTTGGTGAAAAAAAAGTCATCAGAGTTGTCCATCTTTGCTTTCTGTGGCAAATAGCCAGCTGGCTGAAGCGGAGTTAGAAGGCCATAAACAAATGAAAGTAGCAAAAACTGGAAAAGAAGAAGATCAGATTCAATTTTCTTCTTCTTTTTCTCTGATTCTTCTTCCCTTTATCTTCCGTGATTAATGTGATCTTTCAAAATATGAATCTTCTAAATGGAACATTTTGGTTCTGGAGAGGATGATCCGAATTTCTGAGAAAAATTGCTTCCCGGCATTGTGATACAAATGTGGTGATGCTTTATGCTATTTATAGCGCTTGCATGCAGTTTATTTTAAGATAAGATGACGTCTCTTGTTGAAGTTCAAGAGTCATTTTTGAATTTCTGTTAAGATGAATAAAACACTGATTAAATTTTCCATTGAAGTATAAAAATAAAAACTAAATACCAATTTTTTTTTATCTTTAGTGGAAAAATTTAATACGTTTTTAATTTAGCTTAGGAATTGACGTCTCTTGTTGAAGTTCAAAAGTCAAGCGAAATAGGAATGGCAGTCTGATTCCTAAGCTGGTTTAAAAATTTAATAAATTTTCCATTGAAACTTAAAAAACAACAACTAAGTACCAAAAATTTTCTTTTTAAGATTCAATGGAAATTTTGAAATTTAGCCTTGGAATCAGACTGCCATACCTACTTCCCTGGTAGATGCCAATGCCTTGGCAAAGTCTAAACTTATGATTCTTTCTAAGATCAAAACTAAAAACAATATTACAGAACTAAATATGAACAGAAAAACAGCTACTACTCTGACAAGAGTAAGGTCGTAGCACCACAAAATGTAAGAGGAAGCATATTTACTAGAAATAAAAATGCATTAATTTATATTTTTCAAAGTTATTCTTAAATTACACCTTTCTTATAAGCCGACTTGAAATTTTTGTTAAATATTTCTATAGTAGACAGAAAGAAAAGAACCACTGATCACAGAAAGAATCATCACTGATATTTCTACTATCTTTATAAATTCTATTAAGCAATTTTTACGAATCATTTTACTTAATTTCAAAATCTTTAGTTAAAACAAGTAATACATAAAAAAAAAAAAAATTTAAGTCAGTTCCTATTTTTTTTCACTATATTGCAGAAAAGTCCTTTACAAATAAAATTGAAAATTTCTTCTTACACCAGGCGCCATCTGTTATTAGATACATGCAACTTAAATGCAAAAAAAAACCCCTAAAATTAATAAATTAAATTTAATGAATGAATAAATATTTGAAAAAACTGTATTAACATCCAGTGTTATCCACTACAATTTAAAAAGAATGTATTTGAACTGGAGTGGATGAATAAAAAAGTATTTTATTAAAGATTAAAAATTTGAACAAGATATATATAGGGAGAGTGTGACCTAATATATTCGATGGAAGAACAGTGTGAATTTTCACATCAAATACCATCTTTTATCTCATTGAATTTTATATGTTTCATTAAAGATTCATTTAAGTAAAACAACAAAACGCATTATTTGGCTATAAAACTGAAATAAAATTTAATTTTATAAAATCAAGAAAGATCTTTAAATTAAGGCCTCGAAAAAAAAAAAATCATCAGGGATGTCCATCTTTGCTTTCTGTGGCAAATAGCCAGCTCTCTGAAGCGAAGTTAGAAGGCCATAAACAAATGAAAGTAGCAAAAACTGGAAAAGAAGAAGATCAGATTCAATTTTTTTGTTCTTTTTCTTTGATTCTTCTTCCCTTTATCTTCCATGATTAATGTGACCTTTCAGAATATGAATCTTCTAAATCTAACATTTTGGTTCTGGAGAGGATGACCCGAATTTGAGAAAAATTGCTTCCCGGCATTGTGATACAAATGTGGTGATGCTTTATGTTATTTCTAGCGCTTGCATGCAGTTTATTTTAAGATAAGATGACGTTTCTTGTTGAAGTTCAAGAGTCATTTTTGAATTTCTGATAAGCCTAAATTGAACTTTAAATTTTCCCATTGAAACTTAAAAATAAAAACTAAATACCAATTTTTTTTTGCTTTAGTGGAAAAATTTAATATGTTTTTAATTTAGCTTAGGAATCCAGTCTAATTCTTAAACTGGACTAAAAACTTAATACATTTTCCACTGAAGCTTAAAAAACAACAACTAAATACCAAACATTTTTTTCTTTTTAAGATTCAATGGAAATTTTTAAATTTAGCTTTGGAATCAGACTGCCATTCCTACCTCCTTTGCAGATGCAAATGCCTTGGCAAAATCTAAGTTTATAACTCCTTCTAAGATCAAAACTAAATACCAAATTACAGAACTAAATGTCGACAGGAAAACAACTACTACTCTGACAAGATTAAAGACGAAGCACCACAAGATGTAGGAGGAAGCATGTTTACAAGAATTAAAAATGCATTAATGTATATTTTTCAAAATTATCTTTAAATTACATCTTTCTTACAAACCTACTTGAAATTTTTGTTAATTTATAGTAGGATTTTGTTCTATAGTAGATTGAAAGAAAAGAACCACTGATCCCAGAAAGAATTACCACTGATATCTTCACTTCCTTTATTATTTCTATTAAGTGATCGTAACGAATCATTTTAAGTAATTCGTAAATCTTTAGTTAAAAAAAAAGAACATATTCGATGGAAGAAGGTGTAAATTTTCACGCCAAACAACATATTTTACCTCATTAAATTTTATATGTTTCATTAAAAATTAATTTAAGTAAAAAAAAAAGCCTTTTTTGTCAATAAATCTTAAATATTCGTTCTCTCCGGGTGAGAGTCTGTAGGCCAACTTACCATTTTCATGTTATCATATTTATTTGTACTTAAATTACAGCTTTCTTGTAAAACTACTTGAAATTTTTAAAAAAATATTTCCGTAATAGAACAGTAAGAATAGAACCACTGATCACAGAAAGAATTACCACTGATATTTCTACTTCTATTAAGTAATTGTTACGAAGCATTTTAAGTAATTCATAAATCTCTAGTTAAAAAAGTAATTTATTAGATAGAAGAACAGCGTAAATTTTCAAATTGAATAATACCTTTTATCTCTTTGAATTTTATTTGTTTCATTAAATTGGCGATAATTTCATTATTTGGTTATAAACCTGAAACAAAAAAATAATTTTATAAGATAAAGAAAGATCTTTAAAATAAGATCTTGGGGAAAAAAAAAATCCTCCAGAGATGTCCATCTTTGCTTTCTGTGGCAAATAGCCAGCTCTCTGAAGCGGAGTTAGAAGGCCATAAACAAATGAAAGTAGCAAAAACCGGAAAAGAAGAAGATCAGATTCAATTTTTTTATTCTTTTTCTCTGATTCCTCTTCCCTTTATCTTCCATGATTAATGTGACCTTTCAAAATATGAATCTTCTAAATGGAACATTTTGGTTCTAGTGAAGATGACCCGAATTTCTGAGCAAAATTGCTTCACGGCATTGTGATACAAATGTGGTGATGCTTTATGTTATTTCTAGCTCTTGCATGCAGTTTATTTTAAGATAAGACGGCGTTTCTTGTTGAAGTTCAAGATTATTTTTGAATTTCTGTTAAGATGAATTAAACACAAATTAAATTTTCCACTGAAGCTTAAAAATTATAACTAAATACCAATTTTTTTTAGCTGTAGTGGAAAAATTTAACACGTTTTTAATTTAGATTAGGAATTTACGTCTCTTATTGAAGTTCAGAAGCCAGAGGAAATAGGAATGGCAGTCTGATTCCTAAGCTGGACTAAAAACTTAATTCATTTTCCACTGAATTTTAAAAAACAACAACTAAATACTAAAAATTTTCTTTTTAAGAATCAATGGGAATTTTGAAATTTAGCCTTGGAATCAGACTGACATTCCTACTTCCCTTGCAGATGCAAATGCTTTGGCAAAATCTAAGCTTATACCTCCTTCTAAGATCAAAACTAAATACCAAATTACAGAACTAAATAGCAACAGAAAAACAACTACTCTGACAAGATTAAAGACGAAGCACCACAAGATGTAAGAGGAAGCATGTTTACTAGAAATAATGCATTTATGTGTATTTTTCAAAAGTTATTCTTAAATTACATCTTTCTTATATACCTACTTGAAATTTTTGTTAAATATTTCTATAGTAGACAGAAAGAATAGAACCACTGATCCCAGAAAGAATTACCACTGATATCTCTACTTTCCTTATTATTTCTATTGAGTAATTGTTACGAATCATTTTACGTAATTCCCAAATCTTTAGTTAAAAAAAGAATATATTCGATGGAAGAACAGCGTAAATTTTCACTCCAAATAGCACCTTTTATCTCATTCAATTTTATATATTTCATTAAAGAGGAATTTAACGTAAAAAAAAGCATTATTTGTTAATAAACCTGAAATATACATCCTCTCCGGGTGAGAGTCTGTAAGCCAACGGACTACATCTAATAAACGCCACAGCGGGCGCTTTAGCCAGAAGGTAGGAGAAATCATTCTTACACAATTAAAAATGCATTAATACATATTTTTCAAAGTTATTATCTTTATTTGTTATTAAATTACATTTTTGTTATAAATATTTCCAGAAAGAACCACTGATTACATAAATAATTACCACTGATATTTCTACTTCCTTTATTACTTCTATTAAGCAATTGTGATGAATCATTTTACGTGATTCGTAAATCTTTAGTTAAAAAAAATTGGATATTCGATGGAAGAACAATATAAATTTTCACATCAAATAGAACCTTTATCTCATTAAATTTTATATACTTCATTAAAGATTAAATTAAGTATAAAAAAAGCATTATTTGGCTATAAACCTGAAAAAAAAATAATTTTAGAAAATCAAGAAAGATCTTTAAAATAAGGTCTCGAAAAAAAAAAGTCTTCAGAGATGTCCATCTTTGCTTTCTGTGGCAAATAGCCAGCTCGCTGAAGCGGAGTTAGAAGGTCATAAACAAATGAAAGTAGCAAAAACTGGAAAAGAAGAAGATCAGATTCAATTTTTTTCTTCTTTTTCTGATTCTTCTTCCCTTTATCTTCCGTGATTAATGTGACCTTTCAAAATATGAATCTTCTAAATCTAACATTTTGGTTCTGGAGAGGATGACCCGAATTTCTGAGGAAAAATTGCTTCCCGGCATTGTGATACAAATGTGGTGATGCTTTATGCTATTTCTAGCGCTGCATGCAGTTTATTTTAAGATAAGAGGACGTTTCATTTTTCAATTCCTGTTAAGACAAATTAAACACAGATTAAATTTTAAATTGAAGCTTAAAAATTAAAACTAAATTCCAATTTTTTTTAGCTTTAGTGGAAAAAGTTAATACATTTTTAATTTAGCTTAGGAACTAAAGTCTCTGGTTGAAGTTCAAAAGTTAAGGGAAGTAGGATAGACAATCTGATTCCTAAGCTGAATTAAAAACTGAATACATTTTCCACTGAAGCTTAAAAAACAACAACTAAATAGCAAAAAATTTCTTTTTAAGAATCAATGGAAATTTAGAAATTTAACTTTGGAATCAGACTGCCATTCATACTTCCCTTGCAGCTGCGAATGCCTTGGAAAAATCTAAGCTTATAACTCCTTCTATGATCAAAACTAATTACCAAATTGCAGAACTAAATATCAACAGAAAAACAGCTACTACTCTGACAAGATAAAGTACGAAGCACCACAAAAGGTAGAATGAAGCATGTGTACAAGAATTAAAAATGCATTAATGTATATTTTTCAAATTTATTCTTAAATTACATCTTTCTTATAAACCTACTGGAAATTTTGTTAAATATGTCTATAGTAGACAGACAGAAACAATAGAACCACTGATCACAGAAAGGATTACGACTAATATTTCTACTTCCTTTATTACTTAACTAATTGTTATGAAACATTGTAAATTCTTCATAAATCTTTAATTATAAAAAAGGAATATATTCGATGGAAGAACAGTGTAAATTTTCACATCAAATAGAACCTTTTATATCATTGAATTTTATATATTTTATTAAAGATTCATTTAAATAAAAAAACAATAAGCATTATTTGGCTATAAACCTGAAACAGAAAAATAATTTTAGAAAATCAAGAAAGATCTTTAAAATAAGGTCTTGGGGAAAAAAAAAGTCTTCAGAGATGTCCAATCTTTTCTGTGGCAAATAGCCAGCTCGCTGAAGCGAAGTTAGAAGGCCATAAACAAATGAAAGTAGCAAAAACTGGAAAAGAAGAAGATCAGATTCAATTTTTTTTCTTCTTTTTCTGATTCTTCTTCCCTTTATCTTCCATGATTAATGTGACCTTTCAAAATATGAATTTTCTAAATGGAACATTTTGGTTCTGGAGAGGGTGACCCGAATTTCTGAGAAAAATTGCTTCCCGGCATTGTGATACAAATGTAGTGATGCTTTATGCTATTTCTGGCGCTTGCAAGCAGTTTATTTTAAGACAAGATGACGTCTCTTGTTGAAGTTCAAGAGTCATTTTTGAATTTCCGATAAGCCTAAATTAAACTTTGAATTTTCCATTCCAGCTTAAAAAAAAAATTAAATACCCCTTCTTTTAAAGCTTCAATGGGAAAATTTAATAAGTTTTTAATTTAGTTTAGGAACCAAACGGCCCATTCTACACTCATGTCCATAAATTAAGGATAATTCAGAATCATACAGAAATTGAACTCTAAAATAAAAATTTCACCTGTAGAATTATCACACACATCTTGAAGGAGAATATGCAAATTACAGGAAACCACCAAATGGCGCTGATAGTACGTCACAATGGCGAGAGTGTAAGAGAGGGGTATATAAGGAATGGTGGCAAAGAAGTAAAATTGTTCACAAGCGCTTTAAAAGCCTTTCAGTGCAATGACCGCATAGTTATGGCACAAAGGAAGCATTTGGATGATTTTTTTCGTGGTAGAATTATCGGACGACTGGAATGTGGACGTACCCAGCTGGAAGTATCCAAGGAACTTGGAATCGCCCAGAGTGTCCTCTCCAGGCTTTGGCAACGATTCCAAGATGATGGTAATGTGAGTTGATGTTACAGCACAAGTCGCCCCCGAGTTACAACGCCGAATGAGGACCGGTATTTAGCAGCTACTGCCAAAAGAAAAAGACGAAGCACAGCATCACACCTGTCTCGTCAGCTACCGGTACAACAGTTTCAATGCAGACCGTGTACAGACGCGTAGGGCACATTGGTCTATATGCTCGTAGGCCTGTCAGATGTGTTCCAGATTTCATGTTCAGAGCGTAACGATGATAGGCCACATCTATCGGGATGTCATTCTGGAATAACATGTAGGTTTGTTTCGGGGCGGCATGGGTGCTGAATTTCTGTTTATGGATGACAACGCCCGTCCTCACCGTACAAACATTGTAGACGAATGCTTTCAATTGGAGGATATCACCCGTATGGATTAGCCAGCATACTCACCGGACTTGAATCCAATGGGGCATGTGTGGGATATGCTTGGTCGACGAATTGCAGCTCGTCGACCCCTCCCACCTGTGAATCTGAACTTCGGAGGGCATTGCTTGATGAGTGGTGTAATATTCCCCAAGATCAGATTGATAATTTGATACTGAGCATGCCTAGGCGTTGTAAGGTCTGTATTGTATCGTTCGGGAGACATACTCCATATTAACCATCATACTAACCATGCTAACCATGTTTTTGCATGGGATGCTCTTGCCAATGTCCTGCTACACATTGGCAAGAGCATCCCCTTTGTTCAAGATAAAGGGTCATTGGCTGACAGACTCTCACTTGTAAAAGAAGTATATGTCTCGCACCCTGCGCGTATCCTATTTTCGGGTTTCTGTTCAGAAGTGGAGTCCTTCCGCGAATCTATAACTATTTGTCTTTAAATGTGTTAGTGTTTGTTTCTTTGTGTATATGTGCTGTTTGTGCGTGTGTCAATAACGCTATGAGCTCTCAAACCTATGTGTCAAGCCTCAACACAACCACAATCAGTTACAATTCAGCTACACAACCCCCAATACTACAATCTGGCGCCCGAAAAGGGACAGCCCGTACTTGTACATTAAACTAGTAGAAAACCACATGTGATGCATTTGTGTGAGATATAAAAGGAAGGGATTGCAATATCCAGACCGGAGAGGAAGTATATTTCGCGCATCCAATGCGTACCTGAGTATCTTTATTTTCAGCTAAGAAGTGGAATCCTCTCACGAATCTATAATTATATGTTTTTAAATGTGTTAAATATTATTTGTAATTATTTGTGTGTATGTGGTGTTTGTGCGCGAGTAAATAAAACAGTGAATTCTCAATTTTTTTTTTAGTTGTGTCGAAGACTGGGTCGTATTGACCCTGTCTCTATGAGCAACTCAAATGGACTGCGCCGACGAACGATGTCATTCATTTAGCACTACCCAGGTGGCACGTGTAGCTTGAAGATATGCTACGAACGCGAGTAACACTATTCCCACAACAGTCTACGATCCTATTAAACCGGGATCTACGGTTTAAAATGGAATCTGAACCACTACAAGCATCCACGATACCGCTGGGACTCGTATCCGAAACCTATGACACTGAGCCCTAGTCACTCGGTCATCAGGCCCAGTTCTCAAACCTGTGTTTCAAGTCTCAATCCAACCACACTCAGTTACAATCCAGCTTCACAACCCTCAATACTACAATCTGGCGCCCAAACAGGACCATCCGTATTTGCATACTACACTAATAGAACTGTGTTTTATTTGTATCAGATATAATCTTAGCAATGCTATAATAGCCTTGTAAATCTCTACAGAGAAATAACAATTACTCAACCTTTAAAAGATTATTACAATTTTAAAAGCGCTCTCATTGGAACATACTCTGTACTTGAATTCTCTCTTTTCTAATTACCATAATCTGCAACCTCAAAAGGAGTAGGAAAAAAAAAGACTGAATGATAGCCAAAATTTCTACAGAGCGATAATTAAAACTGATATTCAATAGAAATACTCTAGGGTAACAAACGCATTAACATAACCTTAGGAAATTCTACAGCAATTTTTCTTTTCCTGAGTATAACGCATAAATCTTAAGTGAAGGATGTTTTAATTTAATTAATTTCATAAGCGTTCATCACACAATTAAAGAGATGTCAGAGCATCGTTAATCTTTGGCACTTTTTTCCTACTCATTTAGGAAGAATTTCTTTTTCTTTGAATATTCTACAGATGCTAAATACAAGAATTTTCTCATTATCTGAAAGCATTGATAGGGATGGGGCTATTATTTAAAGAAAGAGTTAATCATTTCAGGGATTTTAACTTATGAAAAAGTAATATTACTGAATGAGAGTATTAAAAAAAGTGTATTCTGTGTGAGCAAAGATGTAGTTCTACATTTTTTTGTCATATAAAATAGAGAGCGACTTTTATTTAACTAGAATATTTTAAAAGAGGTATTCTGAGGCATCTTATTTAAAGCTGCCTTTCGCTTTGTAGTTTAGTTATATAACTTTGGTTTGCGTTTATAAAAAAGATAAAAACAAACATTGTAGCATTTTCCCCATGAGAAGAGTTGTAACATTTTTTTCCCACACGAAGAGCTGTAGCATATCGTTCCCAGGAGAGAGGAATGTATTTTCTTTAACAAGTACATAGTAACAACATATCACTCAAATTTGACAGCAGATAAGTGGTATTGTGGATATTTATATTATATGCAATTAATGTTTTGTTCTATTGAAAACAAAATGCCACTCAAATCTGACAGCCGATAATCAGTGTCATGGATAATGAGACCTCATTAAATTAGCGATTGTCTGTTCCACTTTCGCAGGTCGATACAATTACAGATGGCATATGGTCTACGCCAAGAATTGTTGCATCTTGATTGGTGATAGACCAAGGACTGAGAAAGTGTTAAATCCAATGAGAAGTGAGGGAAGCTGACCCCATCCCCCTTCATGACGGATTTCCTTAAAGGAAGCTTATTGGAGAAGAAAAAAGAGAGTTCTGCGACAAGTGTTTTTTTTTCTTTTTCTGAAAGTGACTGAACAGGCCGGAGTTTCCACTTGTTTTGCTTCTGATTTCAGTTTCATGCAGAGTAAAAAGCTGAATTTTTTTTTAAGATTTTGAATATCGAAAATATTTTGCTAATTGATTTAAATATCGTAGACAATGCATACATAATTTTCATAAATTATATTGAAATTTTGCATTATATTTAAAATTTAAAAATAAATTGATGTTATATATTATCCTCAGATTATATTTTTAACAACTTAATTTTGAATAAAGGGTTAGTATAGAAATTTATTCAAATTTTTTTTTTAAGTCTTACATTATTATTCTTGAAACATTGAACTTAGTATTATAACCATAAATGAGAAATTTATATTCTCCGTTGGATAATTTTTTTTGTTATGTTAGACAGCATTAGAGAAATTATAATTCATATTTCTGCAATTTTCTCAATTTTGTATTATTATTTATTGAATTCTAATTTGTGTTTATGCAAATATAATTTTTTTTGTGTTAAAATATGCAATATTTATCATCATAATAATTAATTAAGTTTTATTCAAAAAGAGCACTCATGAATTTAGATAAGTTAAAAATGTTTTATCATGATAGAATGAGCCATCTTTCATAATATTTACCATGAAACACATGCCAGACATTTGCTTTAGTTAAAAATAAAAAATAATATTAAAATTGATAATATTCTGCTGTTTTCATAAACAGGAAAAATATTCGTTAATAAATTGAAAGTTATTATATGATATATATATATATATATATATATATTTGTTATTTACTTAATGATATAAAACTAAAATGAAAAACAAATACAAAATGATTTTCAACCTAAAGAATAACCAGAATAGAAATTGAACAATTTTTAATTGGCACTAATAATTATAATATAATATACCGTAACTACAATATAAATTATTAATAAGTAATTGTTTGAATCAAATATAATATGCTTTATTTACAGTAGCTCGCAAAACTAAATTGAAAAACAAATCAAATATGATTTTCGAATAAAAGAATAATTAGAATATGAATTGAAAAATGAATAATTTTTAATGGGCACTAATAATAATAACATATTTTTCGGTAACTATAATAATAATTATTATTAATAACTGTTTGAATTAAATATATTAAATATAATAGGCATTATATAGAATAACTCATACAATATTTAATTCAAAACAACATTGCGAAATTTTTGATAGAAAATTATGGAATATTTGGCATTTACAAAATTAATACTTTTTAGCTGTAACTGATAATTATTTATAATATATAATTATATAGAAATATAAAATTACATAATTATATTTCTAAATGTTATTTATAGTATTTCTAATTATTTAATTCACACACAAATGTTTTTATCAAAATCGTTCCAGCCATTTAGGATGAATTCAGTGACAAACACATGAACAGAAGAATTATATCAATTGCAGCGCCACATACCCTCTCCAATTGTGAATCTAAACCATCCAGAGACCCGCTCAAAGACACACAGAAAAATTACATCAAAATATGTCTAGCCGTTTAGGAGGAGTTCAGACATACAGAAGAATTATATCGATTGCAGCGCCACCTACTCGGTTCAATTGTGAATCTAAACCATCCAGGGGTCCACTCAAACAAACACAAAATATTTCATCAAAATCGGTCCAGCCGTTTAGGAGGAGTTCAGTGATAAACAAAAGTACAGAAGAATTATATATATAATTACTATTAAAAAAAAGATTAATCCAATTTAATTAGAACTCAAATTTTAGAGCACAAAAGTCTTTTTTTGCAGCATACCATTCATATATTAGATAAGATATCAAATTGTTAAACTTCTTTCAACACTATTTGCATGAAGGCATTTCTTTTCTGCAAAAAAAGAAAGTTGCTATGAGAATTGTGAAGGAATTTTCAGCAGTGTGGTTTAGAATTTGTTTATTTTCTTCAAAAGTGATGCATGCATCGTTTTTTTTCTTCTTCTTAAATTTCACTTTCAAGTTCGTCGTTATAAAAAAGCAATTTATATGCAGCGAATAAAAGCGGTATTTATATGCAACATGGAATTCCAGTTTCGAACCAGGATCTCCAACTTTTCCTCCGTGCCTGAGACCATAAAATAGATGTATCTGCCGTCCTGTTTGCGGTTGCCTATAAGTTTCGTTTCCGTTTTTATATTTTGAATTCCAGCTTAAATTTCTACTGTTCTTGTTTTAAAATGAGTATTGTCATGTTTTATTTCCGAAATATATTTCGCTGCGTTATGCGAATTTTCAGCCTAAACAACTTTCGTACAACTCGCTTCAATTTCTTTGACTGTTTTATGGTTTAGAAAACATGAATTATTTGGCGGAAGGATTTAAAGGGAGTGCGTTTAAGCTTAAACCTTTCTTTTCTTTTTTGCATAATGTTTCTAAATAGAATTCAGCTTTGACAAATAATATTGTATGGATGATAAATCTGCTTAATAACATTGAATCTTAAAATTCTGAACATCAAAATAGTTTAAAAATATTGAATTTATTTTAATAATCTGTCCTTCTTCGCTCATTGTCATGTCCTCTCGCTCATTAGTCGACGAGCAGCTCAATACAGTAGCAGTAATAATAATAATAATAATAATAATCATAATCATCAATGGCGCAACAAATGGCGCAATGGCAAATTTATTGGACTTACGTTATTTTGTGCTGAAATGTTGCCCTCTCTTAAATAATATTTATAAATCACATGGAATTGTCTTAAAATCTGTTTTATTTGTGACATTAAATATTAGTATCGTTTTAACATAATAATGCATAAACAAATCATAATTTAAATTGAAATACACATACAATTAAATTTCTAAAAATTTATGAGTTATAAAAATCATCCAAATAAATAACTACTTTTGTTTTTTTAATAATGTTCAGAAACTTTTCAGATTGTATAAAATTATAAAAGAAATTAATAAAAAATTGTAAAATTCTTAAATTCCAATAAAAATTTATTTTCTAACTACAACAAAAAATCATTCTATATAATTAAAGAAAAAAATAGAACTTAACATAATTATTAAAATGTTTTGTTATAAATTATTTGTACCATTTGAATTTATTATTCGTTTTAAAAAAAGTTTCTTCATTATTTACTGTCGTAACTAGTTTATAATAATAATATTTTAACAGTACTACTTACTGTCACTAAACTTTTTCTATTCTCAAACATGAATTAAAAATAACCTTTATGGTAAACGAACTTACAGTACTTGAAAATACCACTTCTTTTTAGTGGGTACTATTTATAGCTCTTGCATAAAAGCATACTATTGTTTAATGTTTGAAGAAGCAGCAAACTGAGCAGCAAATAATTTTTTTTTGGAAAAATATCATACCTTTATTCTGAAATACTTGCATTATATAAACGAACCATTTCGGTGTTAACAACTGAACTGCAATTTAAAGGCGGATATTGGTTAAGAAAAAAAGAATAAATTGTGAATGCTTAGCGGAATTGTGCACGGTTGCTATGGAAACCAGTTGATGCTACTTTTCTTTCGCTAAAGTTGGCAGTATCCGTAGCAATTTAATTAAGGTGACGATTTTTTCTCAAAGTGTTGTTGCTTCAAGTTCTCTTTCCTTAGTTGACTTTGATGATGGCCATATTTTAATGTCGTTACACGCTGTTTCAACCCCGAGAGAGGAAATAAATTTCATTCTTTCTTTTGCCATAAAGGTAATAATTTCTAAATGGAGCGTTAATATTAAAGATTCGTAATTGGTTCGTGCGTATGAAATGATTCTACATCTCAAAAACATTAAGAAACTGGTTTTCATAATATAATAAAGAATGTGTCAAATTTAAATTGACAATTTATAATAATAATCGGAATAACCTTCAAAATTAAGCTTATAACCTGAAGTTATTTATACGGACATTTATTAACGATTAGTTAAACATTTGAACACTACTGTGTCCAAAAAGTAAGGCAAATGTTTAATTTAAATTTTCAAGGCATATGGTATTTCAATTTTTTTTTAGGTTGTTGGCACTGTCCTTGACATCTATGTGAAAGTTTACGTCAAAATGAGTAAGTTCTCAAATGAGTCAAAATGAGTTCTTTAGTGTTTGAGTTAAGCTTGGTTTTGGGAGATACTAAAACTGATTGCAGCGATTTTTGAAACGTCTGTTCAATCGACTCAAAACGGTTTCCCCGGAGTGGTATTTTCAGTTTAGGAAAAAGCAAGAAGTAGCACGATGCTAAATCATGTGAATACGGTGGTTGTGGAACGATCAGGTTTCATTTTTGGCAAAAAGTCAAGAAGAATCAGTGCAGTGTGATCTGGCGCATTCAGTGTTTTTGGTACCAATCGAGATTTGACGCGTTTGAAGCCAAAAACATCTTTTAAAATGGAATTTTTAAATTCCATCATCATCAGTAAGGTCTCTAATTGTAAATCGACGGTTTGGAAGTACCAAATCTTTAATATTTTGGATGTGAGCTTCGCCAATTGTGGTTGATGGTTGACCAGAGGGCTCTTCGTCTTCAACGCGTTCTCTGCATTCTTTGAACTGCTTTTACCACTTCTAAACATTTCTGCCCGATATAGGAATGCCTCCTGCAACTTTCTATACGTTTCCGCAAACAAAATTTAATACAAGTTTTTGTTCAATTAATTCAGACATTTCAAAAATCGCCGGAATCAGTTTTAGTATCACACAAAACCAAGCATAACTCAAACACTAATGATTAGTTTGACGTCAAATTTCACACAGATATCAATGACAGTGCCAACAACTTAAAAAAGAAAAAAAATTCCATATGCCCTGGAAATTTAAATTGCAAATTGGTCTTACTTTTTCGACACAGTAGTTTACAGCATATTAATATGCTATAATAATAATAATCGCAGTATTGAATAATGATATCCTTATTATAAATGCATACTAGCAGAATCCGGCATACATTGTCTTGCCAAAAAAAAAAGATTGCATTGTAGAATATTATATATCACAAATATATTCTCTATGTACCGATATATTTGTGTACTAATTTTCATGGATATCGTTTGAACGGCATATAAAATGAAATGCTATAGCACCATCTGGTGGAAAATAACAATAAAGTGGATAGCGCGAACATATTTTTCATACTCAAATATATATTATTACCAATTTTCATAGCGATTGGTTGAACGGTATAGGAGTTGATATACTGCAAAAATATCTGGTGGTGATTTACAACAAAGGGGATAAAAAACATAAAATAAAAGCATTCTCCATGTTTTGTCAAACACACAAAAAAATTTCATCAAAATTTGTCCAGCCGTTTAGGTAGAATTCAGTGACAAACACATATATAGAAGAATTATATGTATATAAAGATATATCGGTTGCAGCTCCACCTACTGATCCAATTGTGAATCTAAATCATTTTGAGACCCACTCAAACACACACAAAAAATTTCATCCCAACCGGTGAAGCCATTTAGGAGAAGTTCACTGACAAACACACGCCCAGAAGAACCCGATTGCAGCGCCATCTACGGGGTCCAATTGTGAATCTAAACGATTCCAGGACCCACTCAAACCCATACAAAGATTTCATCAAAATCAGTCCAGTCGTTTAGGAGGAGTTCAGTGACAAAAACTTGTACAGAAGAATTATATATTTATAAAGATAATAATAATTATTGTAAGCATTGGATTAATCTGAAAAAATTGCTTAAAATAAGTCACCATTATTGGAGAAAAAAAATTAAATGCATTTCTTATACGATTAAAATGCCAATTATTTTCAATAGCTTGCCAAATGATTATGATTTTTATATTAATAAAATTCAATTATATCTGTTTTATATGACAATATCGCGAATTAGACTAACCTTAGAAATTAAATTGTAATTTTATAAACTGAAGTTATTTATACACATATACACATATTAGCAATTATTTAAACATTTATAACATTAACAATTTATGTACATTAACCATAACATATACAGTATATTAATATGTTATGTTTAATGTATATATATTAAATGTGCGGAAAATTTATAAAATAAGGTCAAATTATGTAAATGAATTCATTGGGAAAAATAAACACAAACAATTTGAAGGAGAAAAATAAACATAAACATTTTCTTTACCAAATATAATATTTTATGAATTATATCACCTTAAAGTTCAAAGAAGTACTGAAATGGACATTATAATTAGCATTATAAAGATATTAAAATTCTCTATAACTTGTAATATATTAGAATGTTTACAGAATGTTATTAGAATGCTAAAAAAAAAAAGAAAAAAAAAGTGAACATAGATTGATGAAATCATATTCATTAATACCATTAATGCATGCAACGAAAGAAAATGTCTTCCTAGAATATCATTTGTGTGTTTTTGTCAGAACAAAAAAAAACCGGGGAAAACTCCCACGAGGCAGTTTGATTATTGATGGTAGAGAATCACACAAATTGCCATTAAGTTTCTTGGAAATAGTGTTTGCAATATACGCCATTACATATACCAAATTATGTCCTCTTCTGTGCTAACCTGCACTACGAACTAATGTGATACTACCACAACGATTGATTAGTGATGATTGGATAATGTTTCTGACACAAGGACCAGTTATAGTCATGCTGTGTCAAACAGATAATTATAAACGTTGCAATTACGCCCAATAAACTCTATTGAATGCATGAAAAAAGTTTTGAGAAATTGAAAAACAGATAAAAGAAGAGAAAAAATATATCTTTTCAATTCGTTCAAATATTTTATACATTTTCAAAAATACAGTATAACAGGTTGAAACCTACCTTGTACTATTGCTTTTTATATTCTAAAACCCCTGGTTTATATGTCTATTTTAGTACCACGGACAATAAATGAAAGAAAATATGTGTTTTATGGAAAAGTATGTTTTTTTTGTCTTGATATGGCTTGATTCTTGTAGGGAGACTTCATGGAGGATATAAATAATCCTTTTAATAATCTTCAGAATTACCAACATTTGAAAAATTACGCAATAAAGAAGATCTTAACCCTGAAAAAATCCCAGCTTGCTTCGCAAATGAATCGATAATAGACATTTTCAACATTAAGATGTAATCATATTAAAGCAAAGGCAAAAAACTAAATATTTTAGATATTGAAGATAATTTTAACCTGAAAAATGCTCAGATAAAGGCAGCTCAAATTTTCGCAGTATGATAAAAAGTTTATTTAAATGCCGTCCAAAATAAAAGTAAAATTAGAATAATTTTTTTTTGATATTTACATTAAACTAAGGTACTTTACTTACTTTATATTTAACAAGAACATATTTTAACTGCTCATTAATCAATTAGTTAATAAAAAAATTAATAATAAAAAATAAAGTTAAAAAATTTAATTTTATTTATTATAAAGTTAAAATTAATTAATAATTAATTTTATTAATAAAAAAGGGATTAATTTGAAAGAGAAATAATTACTGTTAACTAAATATTATCGTGAACTAAATATTATTAATAAATACTGAATATTTTATATTAATAAAATATTTATAATAAAATAATTTCAAGTTTTTATAAAAATAAATAGTGTATAAAATTTTTTTTTCTACAATCTCACAAGAAAAAAAAATAAGAAAAAAATACATAAATAAATAAAAAATTCCCGTAAAATCTTTAAATTCGCAACAAACTCATTTAGTGAGAAATAATATTTAAATCTAACATTTTAAATCACAAGGAAACTAATTACTACAAAGCACATAATTTTTTAAAGTATCGTCCATATAATTTAAAACATATTAGCAATGCCATTTCCGTTTAAATACATTGATTTGTACATTTTTCACTGAAAAATGATTTCCAAAATTTTCTAAATATATTTACAAAGTACAAAATTTCTATAAATTAAACTCAAATGTTATTAAACGCCCACTCTAATATATGAAATTTAAGCATCATCTGCATTAGAAGATTATTCATTTCCCATTTTAATTCATTGTATGATAAATGGACTCAGAGATCGATGGATTCGATTGACATTCAGGGGCAAAATGGAATTCAAACGGTATAGATTCATTCCTTTAACCTTATAATCCTTTCGTATCCTATATTTGTATCTTTTCGGAACACTACAAATTAACACATGCGAGAATTAATTTTTAATTCTCAACTAAAAATGAATATTTTGGGCTATCTTATATTATTATAAGACAAACACAAGTCCATTAGTAATATCGTACATCTAGCAACAGTCATTCTATCACAATTTTATGTTGTTTTACAGACATTTGATTCAAATATTCAATATTCAAAAGTTTACAGCATTTAAAAACTTAGATGAACAATGGAACAAAAGAAAAATACTGAATACTGAAAATACTGAAAATATACTGAATATGATTCATTTACACAGTATCAAACCAACTTATTGTCTCTTACCAATCAATTGAAAAGAAAAAGGACTCATTTCACGATTTCGTACCAGACCTATCCTTCTAAAGTTCGACTCAATAGATTTGGGTTAACAACTTCTCCACTATGCTCAAGATGCAACAAACCGGAAACAGATTTTATTTAGTGCACTAAATATGACGAACAAAAAGAAAAACTGAAACAGGCTTTTGGATGCAAAGTCCTTTCCTATTTTTGGCTATTTGATATAAGCGCGAGACTTATTACGAAACCATATCAATAATTAATTTCCTACAAAAAATTACGTAGTTTTTGTGTGTGCATTTTTGTCATTAGAAGTCCTATACAATACCCCATTTTGGTGGGTGTTTTAATACTTTTGTAAACAGTGAAACCTATTGATTATCTGCTTATTTTTATTTGTATCATCTTTTTCTGGTTTGTTCTAAAGAGCAATTGGATAAATTGAGATAAAACAGCTAACACGAGCATAAATCTCAAAGTCAAGTGAAGTCCAAAAGTTATGCGAGAAACTGCATGTTATTTATTGCTTATTACTTTTTGTTATTTCTTTTTCAAAATGAATAAATTTTAAAATATTTGTCGTGATTCTAGAAACAATGTATCAAATGGTGACCTCAAACGCTTTGGCGATAAATAAGTTGTTGGCTGATGTTTTATTGGCGAAGTTACACCAAACAGTGATTTATAAATCAAATCTAGTTAAAATACTTTCCTCGAAAGATGACTCAGGAATATTTGTGATATAAAAGTCATTTATTTATAAATATTTAACTATTGTCTTTATTATACACATAATAGATTTTAAACAAAAGTAAATTCTTTTTCGTATAAAAATTTCAATGTGGTTTGTAAAAAACCCCTTAAAAATAAATTAGTTCAAGTAAGAAATACCACTAAATGAATATTAAGTTACTCATGACTCTTGATGAGGTTCAACTACATGTTTATTATCTTCAGATATCTCACTGATGTCATTTACACTAGTTTCGCAATTTTTGCTATCAATTACCATTGATTCTAATTCCGATTCAGATGTTCATTGTGATTCTGATGCTGTAAAAGTGAGTAAATAAGTTTTTTATTTGAGGCAGAAAGTTAGAAATTCTAGATATGAGCTGGTAAAAGATGATATATTAAAGGTTTTCCTTGAATAATTAATATATGGGTGATAGGTGAGAGATTTATCCAGAGTGATTACTAAATATTTAATTTGAGGGTACCATTTAAAAGTGTGAATATAAATAGTGATTTTAGATAAATAAATTTAAGTTTGCGGATTTAAAAATAGCTTCAGCTTTATCAATATTTAAGCAGATTTTCCAATTAGTCAGCCAGTATTCGAGGTAGTAAACGTATTTTTGAAATAAGAGAGTGAAGTAGTAGGAATTTTTATTTTGGCAAAAGTATGACTGGTGTATTGTAACATCGTGAAATTGAGGAATGTCATTGATAAAGACATTATAAAGAAAAGGTCCTAGAAGGGATCCCTGAGGGACTCCAGCCTTAAGTACTTCTAATCTTAGAATCAACTTTATTGACCGAGAAGACGGACTTTCTATTGATGAGATAAGATTGAAGGTTTTTCATCAGAAATGGAGAAAAATTAAAAATAATTAGTTTATGGACGAGTGTTTTGATGCATACTCTGACAAATATTTTGGCAACATTAACGAAGATCACTGCAGTATCATATTTATTCACGAAACTTTCAGAAACAGTTTCAATGAAATTTAGAAGTTGATGGGAGTTAGGATCCACCATGTCTTCTCAAAACAAAATATAGACAACTGGAAAGAGTTCAATGTTCAATGAGAGATCCTCCTTTCAAGGACGAGTTGACTATGTTGCGTTCCATTAGACATTGGAATTCGCACGTTTCTTTTTTCCCTTTAGTTTTTGGAACAGATAATGGGAGAAAGAGAAAAGGGAGGATGCAGAGTCGAGTGAAGAGTTCCACGCAGTAGGAAGAGTACAAAAACCCTTAAACGAACAAAACACAATTATATAACAAATATTTACAAAATCATCTTTTGTAAATATTTGTTATATAATTGTGTTTTGTGTATTATGTGTTACAGTTGTGCAGTGCTGTCTCCGCAATTTTAATAAATATGCCAGTAAAACTTGCCATTTTTATTTTGAAAAATAACTCAGTTGTACCCTGAAACAACACTGAATCCAGACCACACGCATATTCGCTAACTTTTACTATGGGTAGTCGATTTTTTCCTTAAAACCAAATTGTTGACTGATCCTACTTTTATTTCTTTTCATATGAATGTTAAGATATTTAATGAAAGACATTTAAGCAGTTTTAGTTAGGTAAGAAAATATGGAAATAAGTCGATAGTTATAGTTTGATGGAGTCTTTGCCTGAGCCACAAGAACTGAGCCACCAGCATTATTCAAATAATTGTATTTCTTAGTTTTACGCTTGTTAATTATATATAAAAAGAGTTAATGCATGTAAGAATACATTTTTAATAATAATCTTTTGTTTTTATAAACAAATATAGTGATATAACTTATATCACTGTCGCCTTAAAAAGCTTTAACTCCCATGAAAACCTGTTGAAAAAAAAAGCAACAAACAACATAAAGAAGAAGAAAAAAAATCTTTGAATAAATTTGAATAAAGTATTTTCTTTTATCATTGCTTCTCAAATTATTTATCTTCAGAAATAAAATGTAAGTCGGATAAAAAAAAAAATCTAATAAAAAAATAGTTCTTCACTCAGCGCGAGTTGAGATAAGACAACTTTAAGAGGAAAGTCACAGTTTATCAGATTTCCCTTTTTCATTACAAATCTTATATTTTTTTGTCTCTTACCTTGCAGGAGTTTAAGATCCAAAAAAAGTGCAAAGTGCTAAAAAAAAAAAAATTCATTTATGTCGCTCGTCCATCAAGAAAACTTAATTTTTTTGACTGGCTAATCAGTTTTTATAATAAAATATTTTTACCTGATTGTAGAGTGACGAAATGAAAAAAAAAATCGATGGAATATAAACGAAATGTTAATAAGGAAAGAAAAAATAGAATATTTCATCTCGTCAGGATCCAACAGTCCTTCCCATTTGAATGCTGATGATTTTTTTTAATTTTAGGAATAGATTTCGATAGTTTATTTGTCTACATTATAATAATAATAAAACTTTATACTTTATTATATGTTACATATATTTGTAGCATCGACTTTATTTTTACAGTTCAGATATTTTTTGTGTCCATTTTAAAAGGAGGTATAAAAATATCCATGAATATATACGGGATATTCAGAAATAAAATAATTTTATTTTCGCAACAAGCATCTCAAAATAATATTTAATAATTAATTTCGATTTATTATTTTTAATTTATTAATTCACAGTAATTTAATTATTAAATAATGGAATTTAAAAACAAAAATACCTTTATGAATTTGGTTATATAAATAAAACATCGGTTTTTATTTTGAGAAATAATTCAGTTCTACCTTGAAATACGACTGAATCAAGACCACACACATATTCGGCCCTAACTATTACTATGGGTAGCCGATAATTTTTCCCTGAAAGCAAATTGTTGACGGATCATAATTTTATTTCTTTACATATGAATCTTAAGATATTTAAGGATAGAACTTTTAGCTATTTTGCCAGGGGGAAAGCATGTAAATAAATCAATAGCGATAATTTAGTGGTGTTTGCCTATCTCACAAGAAATGTAAGGATTTATTTCATTTGGTCAAGCTCATGGCTGTTACATGGCTGTTGACATTCGGCATTATTAAAATAATATCTATATATAATAAAAGTACATGGTTAATAATAATCTTTTGCTTTTATAACAAAAAACAGTTGTATAACCTATGTTACTGTCGCTTTAAAAAGCTTTAACTCCCGTAAAAACCTGTTGAAAAAAAAAAAAAGCAACAAACAACATAAAGAAGAAGAAAAAAATGTTTGAATAAATTTGAATAAAGTATTTTTTTATCAATGCTTCCCAAATTATTTATCTTCAGAAATAAAATGTAAGTCGGTAAGTAAAAAAAAAAAATCTAATAAAAAAATGGTTAAAACTTAGCGTGAGCTGAGATAAGACAACTTTAAGAGGAAAGTCACAGTTTATCAGATTTACCTTTTTCAATGCAAATCTTCCATTTTTTGTCTCTTTACCTTGCAGGAGTTTGAGGATCCGAAAAAAGAGCCAACTGATAAAAAAAAAAATCATTTATGTTTTCTCGTCCATCAAGAAAATTTAATTTTTTTGACTAGGTAATCAGTTTTTATAATACAATATTTTTACCTGATTATAGAGTGTCGAAATGTATAAAAAAAATCGATGGAATATAAACGAAATGTTAATAAGGAAAGAAAAAATTGAATATTTCATCTTATCAGGATCCAACAGTCCCTCCCATTTGAATGCTGTTAATGTTTTCCATTTTAGGAATAATTTTTGACTTTTTATTTCAATTTTATTTGTTGACATTATAATAATAATAAAACTTTATACTTTATTATACTATATGTTACATATATTTGTAGCATCGACTTTATTTTTTCAGTTCTGTTAACTTTTTTGTGTCAAATTTAATAGGAGATATAAAAATATCCACGAATTTTTTTTTACAAGAATATATGAGGATTATTCGTTAATAAATAAATTTATTTTTGTAGTAAGCATCTCAATAAATTCATAATAATTTAACTATTAAATATTGGAATTTATACATTTTGAATTTAATTATATAAATAAAATAACCGTGTTTTGATGTGTTGCGTTTAGTTTTTGTAATTAGTTTACTAAATTTACTGCACAGATTTGTAGTATCGACTTTACTTTTACTGATGTTCAGCTAATTTTTTGTGTCAATTTTAATAGGAGGTATAAAAATATCCTCTAATATTCCTTTTAGAAGAATATATAAGGGATATTCGTAAATAAGTAAATTTATTTTTGCAGTAAGCATCTCAATAAACTTACAATTTAGTTATTAAATACTGGAATTAAAAACAAATTTCCATTGTGAGTTTGGTGATGTAAATAAAATTTTTATATTTTGTTGCGCTGTGTATAAAATTTACTAAATTTTTACACGTCTTATGAATAATTGTTTCTTTTCTTTCTGTTATTTTACTGAAGGAAAAGTTCGAAAAAGAGGCAATTAAACAACTACAAAAAAACCCCAACTGAATAAAGGCCAAACGCATATTCTGTGCGCTAACGTTTGTTATGGGTAGCCGATAATTTTTACGTGAAACCAAATTGTTGACCCATCGTAATTTTATTTCTTTTCATATGAATCGTAAGATATTTAAGGATAGACTTTTTAGCAATTATAGTTAGGGAAGAAAGGGATAGAGATAGTTTAGTGTAGTCTTTGCCTGGCTCACAAGTAAGGATTGATTTTATTTGGTCAAACTCCATGCATTTACACGTCGGTTGCCATTCAGCATTATTCAAATAATAAAATTTTTTAGTGTTACGCTTATTAATTAAATAAATATATATAAATAATAATTTAAGAGTACATGGTTAATAATAATCTTTTGTTTTTATAACAAAAAACAGTTGTATAACCTATGTCACTGTCGCCTTAAAAAAGCTTTAACTCCCATAAAAACCTGTTGAAATAAAAAAAAGTAACAAACTACATAAAGAAGAAGAAAAAAAATCTTTTGAATAAATTTGAATAAAGTATTTTTTATGAAGGCTTTTCAAATTATTTATCTTCAGAAATAAAATGTAAGTTGGGCCAAAAAAAACCTAATAAAAAAATGGTTCTTCACTGAGCTCGAGCTGAGATAAGACAACTTTTAGAGGAAAGTCACAGTTTATCAGATTTCCCTTTTTTTTATGCAAATCTTTCATTTTTTGTCTCTTACCTTGTAGGAGTTAGAAGATCCAAAAAAGAGCCAACTGATAAAAAAAATAATTCATTTATGTCGCTCGTCCATCAAGAAAACTTAATTTTTTTGACTGGGTAATCAGTTTTTATAATAAAATATTTTTACCTGATTGTAGAGTGACGAAATGAAAAAAAAAAATCGATGGAATATAAACGAAATGTTAATAAGGAAAGAAAAAATTGAATATTTCATCTTATCAGGATCCAACAGTCCCTCCCATTTGAATGCTGTTAATGTTTTCCATTTTAGGAATAATTTTTGACTTTTTATTTCAATTTTATTTGTTGACATTATAATAATAATAAAACTTTATACTTTATTATACTATATGTTACATATATTTGTAGCATCGACTTTATTTTTTCAGTTCTGTTAACTTTTTTGTGTCAAATTTAATAGGAGATATAAAAATATCCACGAATTTTTTTTTTACAAGAATATATGAGGATTATTCGTTAATAAATAAATTTATTTTTGTAGTAAGCATCTCAATAAATTCATAATAATTTAACTATTAAATATTGGAATTTATACATTTTGAATTTAATTATATAAATAAAATAACCGTGTTTTGATGTGTTGCGTTTAGTTTTTGTAATTAGTTTACTAAATTTACTGCACAGATTTGTAGTATCGACTTTACTTTTACTGATGTTCAGCTAATTTTTTGTGTCAATTTTAATAGGAGGTATAAAAATATCCTCTAATATTCCTTTTAGAAGAATATATAAGGGATATTCGTAAATAAGTAAATTTATTTTTGCAGTAAGCATCTCAATAAACTTACAATTTAGTTATTAAATACTGGAATTAAAAACAAATTTCCATTGTGAGTTTGGTGATATAAATAAAATTTTTATATTTTGTTGCGCTGTGTATAAAATTTACTAAATTTTTACACGTCTTATGAATAATTGTTTCTTTTCTTTCTGTTATTTTACTGAAGGAAAAGTTCGAAAAAGAGGCAATTAAACAACTACAAAAAAAACCCAACTGAATAAAGGCCAAACGCATATTCTGCGCTAACGTTTGCTATGGGTAGCCGATAATTTTTACGTGAAACCAAATTGTTGACCCATCGTAATTTTATTTCTTTTCATATGAATCGTAAGATATTTAAGGATAGACTTTTTAGCAATTATAGTTAGGGAAGAAAGGGATAGAGATAGTTTAGTGTAGTCTTTGCCTGGCTCACAAGTAAGGATTGATTTTATTTGGTCAAACTCCATGCATTTACACGTCGGTTGCCATTCAGCATTATTCAAATAATAAAATTTTTTAGTGTTACGCTTATTAATTAAATAAATATATATAAATAATAATTTAAGAGTACATGGTTAATAATAATCTTTTGTTTTTATAACAAAAAACAGTTGTATAACCTATGTCACTGTCGCCTTAAAAAGCTTTAACTCCCATAAAAACCTGTTGAAATAAAAAAAAGTAACAAACTACATAAAGAAGAAGAAAAAAAATCTTTTGAATAAATTTGAATAAAGTATTTTTTATGAAGGCTTTTCAAATTATTTATCTTCAGAAATAAAATGTAAGTTGGGCCAAAAAAAACCTAATAAAAAAATGGTTCTTCACTGAGCTCGAGCTGAGATAAGACAACTTTTAGAGGAAAGTCACAGTTTATCAGATTTCCCTTTTTTTTATGCAAATCTTTCATTTTTTGTCTCTTACCTTGTAGGAGTTAGAAGATCCAAAAAAGAGCCAACTGATAAAAAAAATAATTCATTTATGTCGCTCGTCCATCAAGAAAACTTAATTTTTTTGACTGGGTAATCAGTTTTTATAATAAAATATTTTTACCTGATTGTAGAGTGACGAAATGAAGAAAAAAAAATTGATGGAATATAAACGAAATGTTAATAAGGAAAAAAATTGAATATTCTATCTTATCAGGATCCAACAGTTCTCCTCATTTGAATGCTGTTCGTTTTTTTTCCTTTTAGGAATAAATTTCGTTATTTTATTTCAATTTTATTTGTTTATATTATAATAATAATAAAACTTTATACTTTATTATATGTTACATATATTTGTAGCATCGACTTTATTTTTAGAGCTCAATCCTTTTTTGTGTTCATTTTAATGGGCGGTATAAAAATATCCATGAATATATAAGGGATATTCAGAAATAAAATATTCTTTTTTTCAGTAATCATTTCAAATAACATTTAACAATTAATTTTTTATTGATTAATATTTTACTTTATCAATAATTGTAATTTATTTATTAATTAATATTTAATTTTTGTAATATTTAATAATCATCAAATGATATTTAATAATTAAATTACTGTAAATTCCTTAATTTACACTAATTTAATTATTAAATATTGGAATTTAAAAACAAAATTCCATTATGAATTTGGTTATATAAGTAAAATGTATACATTTTGATGTGCTGTTTATAAAATTTACTAAAATTATATGCATCTTATGCAAAATTGTCTCTTTTTTACTAAAAATCAAAATAATTAATCAAAATAGTTAATTTATCAAAAGAATAGCTCTAAATAGAGAGAATTAAATTACAAAAAAAAATTTGTTTGTCGGATTATCATGAAAACTTAATGTTTCTTAAAAGAAAAAAAAACATTTACTAAACAGCGCTTCACAAATCCAGACACATACATACATACTATATATGCATCTACTCAAAAAAAAAGATAATATGTATTTACTCAACATAGATATACAAAAAAACAAAGTGTGTTGTTTTAGAAGATAATTTTTTATGTTGAAATTCTTTACTATATCATGTTTGCGCTATACGTATAGCAATAAATCTATTACGTCATTAACTATCAGTCGTTATTTAAAGTTTTTTCAATATCAAGCAGTTAAATTGTGAATATTTGGTTTGTATGTCTTTTTTCAAAGAATGTTGTGATTGCTCAATTTTTTTCACGTGAAATTAACACATATGAAATTAATACGAAAACTCATTTATCTAATGAATATTTCACTTTTTTAAGTATAAAGCATACAGTCAAACATATAATTTCGAAAATGAAAATCATGAGCAAAATGTTATTTACAAAAAAGAATGTGCTCATTTATTCTGAAAAAAGATGATTTAAATATATTTTTGCTTTGTCGAAAATTTAGCCATTTTTTTCCTCCAACAAAATAATTCTTAAATCTTAATAGTTGATTAATTGATTGTGACACCATATATTGTTTTTAAATATGAGCTTTCATTGTATAGAGATATTTGTATTTGTCCGCTTTTGATATTACTACGTATTTATTTTTTAAAAATCGAGGCATTCATCTTCTATGTGTAACAACCAATTAAAAAGATAAAATGATTGCATCCAATTAAAAGGATAAATGAATTCATTTGAAAAAAAAAGTATCATTATTTTTTAAAAAAAAAAAAAAATTTGGAAATAAAACCGAAATAATAACGAAGAAACGCATTGCAAGAAAAAAAAATACCCGAATAATTACTCAAAAATAATTAATACTTAAGAAAATAAATTAAATTCTAACTTTAATGATTAGGATTATTTTTCACGTAAATGTTCTACAAAAAGTCAAATAAAAAGGCAGATTATTTAATCACTTTATAAACGTTCATTAATGAATATTAAAAAATGAATGATTCAATACAAAAAGCATAATTCCTTTTCAACTAAATATCATAAATGCATTTTCTGCTAATAAATTTGTACTTTTATATAAAAGAATTTATTTAAATGGTTAGTAATAACAATTTAATATTACGAATTAATAATATTAGAAATTTAATTAATAATATTATGAATCTGTTTAGCCTAACAATGACAATCATGGCAGATTTCCGTAATCTAGCTTTTTATTTAATCACTTCAGCAAATGTTCATGTTAATCAAATGCTCTAATCGTTAGGATTAACAATTTAATATTATGAATTAATAATATTATGAATTTAATTTATAATATTATGAATTTGTTCATGGCAGATTTCTTTAATCTAGCTTTTTATTGAATTACTTTATAAATGTTCACTAATGAATATTAAAAAATTAATGATTGAATATAAAAAGCAACTACTCCTTTTCAACTAAATATCACAATGAATTTTCTGCTAATTAATTAGTATCGTTATATAAAAGTATTTATTTAAGTCATTAGGATTAGCAATTTATCATTATGAAGTAATTTGTTTAGCCCAACCAACAGTACCAATGCATTATATTACAAAAAACCAATTTCCTCTATCCAAATACAAACACTTACTTCCTCACCTCAAATCTATTTCGCAATGAGCCCGAAATAGCAATGCTAATCCGTAATATGCAAACTGCAATGCAATTTAGGTTTCCAATGTCGCGGATAGTGACATCACAGATTGTTTCGAGTTATGAGCACTAACAATACGGAATTGCTGCGGACAAATACATTTATGGAGTGAGACGCGGCAATCAATATCCACCCAATCAGCTTCGTGTCATTAGCTGGCTACGGAACGAAAGGTTATTGTTACAGACTTCACTGCTCTGTTCTCTGGGGAATGGTTATTGTTGGTGTGGCTTCATCGCATGGAATATAGCAACAGCTGTCGAATTCAGGCCGGAGAGATTATTTGTTGTCTTCGGATTCGTTTTCTACGTTTTTTTATTGCTTTTTTCTTATGGGCGGAATCTATTAGGATGGTAAGGGAATGAATCTGGGGAAAGAGTGGTGGCAAAGTTGAGTATTTTTGTCGTGTGTTATTAATAAGTAGCTTGATATTTGTAATTGATTTTTGAATTATGTATATGTATGGTGGATATATATTGATAAATTCATATATATTGAAAGTTTTGTATAATTTTATTCTGATTATTTGGATGAAAATACAAACATATATAAAATACAATACGCATAAACTATGAATTTATACTAAATCCATAGTTTATGCGGTTAATTCAAAGTGCAATCATTTTCACGCAGTAATGCAATTTTTTCATGCAATAATACAATTTTAGTGCAATTCTTTTCAACCATTCAATCATTTTCAATCATGAATGGTTACAATGTATCTAACATGTAAAGAAATTCTTTGTTTTTTATGTAAAAGAATTAATTTAAATCATTAGAATTAACAATTCAATATTATGAAGTAATTTGTTTAACCGAATAATGGCAATCATGACGGATTTGTTCATTGCAGCAATATTATTATTTAATCACTTTATAAATGGTCCTTAATGAAAATTAAAAAACTAATAATAAATAAGAAGAAGGAGCAATATTCCTTTCCAATTAAATATCACAATGTATTTTCTGCTAATTAATTATTACTTTTAAATAAAAGAATTTATTTAAATCATTAGAATAAAAAATTTGCTATTATGAACTAATTTGTTTAGCCTAACCAACAATAACAAGGAATTTTATTACAAAAACCTAATTTCCTCTATCCAAATATAAACACTTAGTACCCCAAACCTATTTCGCAATGAGCCCGAAATAGCAATGCTAATCCGTAATATGCAAACTGCAATGCAATTTAGGTTTCCAATGTCGCGGATAGTGACATCACAGATTGTTTCGAGTTATGAGCACTAACAATACGGAATTGTTGCGGACAAATACATTTATGGAGTGAGATGCGGCAATCAATATCCACCCAATCAGCTTCGTGTCATTAGCCGGCTATGGAACGAAAGGTTATTGTTACAGACTTCACTGCTCTGTTCTCTGGGGAATGGTTATTGTTGGTGTGGGTTCATCGCATGGAATATAACAGCTGTTGAATTCAGGCCGGAAAGATTATTTGTTGCCTCAGGATTCGTTTTCTACGGATTTTTTTCTATTGTTGTTTTCTTGTGGGCGGAATCTATTAGGATGGCAAAGGAATGAAAAGAAATGAATCTGGAGAAAGAGTGGTGGCCGAGTTTTAATATTTTTGTTATTAATAAGAAGTTCGATATTTGTAATTTATTTTTGAATATTATATACCGTTAGAATTAACAATTTAAAATTATTAAGTAATTTGTTTAGCCTAACAATAGCACAATAGCAATCATGGCATGTTTCTTTAATCTAGCTTTTTATTTAATAACTTTATAAATGTTCATTAATGAATATTAAAAAAATTAATGATTCAATATAAAATGGATAATTCCTTTTCAATTAAACATTAAAATGCATTTTCTGAAAAAAAAAATGTAATAATAATTAGTTAACAGTAATAGTTTATTACGCACAGTAAAAGAATTTAATTAAATCATTCCGATAAACAATTTATTAGTTTGAAGTAATTTGGTTAGCGTAATAATGGATTTCTTTAATATAACTTTTTATTTAATCACTTTATAAACGCTCACTAAAGAATATTAAAAAACTAATGATTCTGTATAAAAAGCAAAATTCCTTTTCAACTACAAATCACAATGTATTTTCTGATATTAAATTGAATAGTAATTAATTAATAGTAATAATTTTTACTTTGCATATTGGCAGAATTTAATTAAATCATTAGGATAAACAATTTAATATTACGAAGTAATTTTGTTAGCCTGACAAACAGTACCAAGGAATTTTATTACAAAAAGTAGCCTAATATTGGCAATCATGGCAGATTTATTTAATATTGCTTTTTATTTAATCACTTTATCAATGTTCACTAATTATCATTAAAAAATTTATGATTGAATATAAAAAGCAAATAAAAAGCTATTTAACTAAACATCCCAATACAATAAATTTGTGCTTTTATATACTGAAAGAATTATTTCGATCATTAGAATTAACAATTTAATATTATGTACTAATCTGTTTAGCCCAACAAACAGTACCAATGCATTTTATTACAAAAACCTAATTTCCTTTATCCAAATACAAACACTTACTACCTCAAATCTATTTCGCAATGAGCCCGAAATAGCAATGCTAATTCGTAATATGCAAACTGCAATGCAATTTAGGTTTCCAATGTCGCGGATAGTGACATCACAGATTGTTTCGAGTTATGAGCACTAACAATACGGAATTGCTGCGGACAAACGCATTTATGGAGTGAGGCGTGGCAATCAATATCCACCCAATCAGCTTCGTGTCATTAGGCGACTATGGAACGAAAAGTTATTGTTACAGACTTCACTGCGCTGTCCTCTGGGGAATGGTTATTGTTGGTGTGGGTTCATCGTATGGAATATAACAACAGCTGTCGAATTCAGGCCGGAGAGATTATTTGTTGTCTTCGGATTCGTTTTCCACGTTTTTTTATTGCTTTTTTCTTATGGGCGGAATCTATTAGGATGGTGAGGAAATGAATCTGGAGAAAGAGTGGTGGCAAAGTTCTTTTTTAATATTTTTTGTCGTCTGTTATTCATAAGAAGATTGATTTTTAATTATGTATAAGTATGATGGATATATTTCTAAATTCACTCATGCGTTTTGTATAATTTTATTCTAATTATTTGAAGGAAAATATATTATAAATTCATAATTTATGTGATTAATTCGAAGTGCATTCATTTTCATACAATAATGCAATCTTGTTCAAGCAACAATGCAATTTTAATGTATTTTTTTAAATAATTCAATCACTTTCAATCATGAATGGTTACAATGTTAATTCTCAATCATTTTCAATAATGAATGGTTACAATAGTATTTTGTAATGCATTTTCTACTAATAAATTTGTAGTTTTATGTAAAAGAATTTATTTAAATCATTAGGATTAACAATTCGATATTATGAACTAATTTGGTTAGCCTAACCAACAATAACAATGAAATTTATTACAAAAACCTAATTTCCTCTGTCCAAACATAAACACTTACTACCTCAAATCTATTTCGCAATGAGGCCGAAATAGCAATGCTAATCCCTAATATGCAAACTGCAATGCAATTTAAGTTTCCAATGTCGCAGATAGTGACATCACAGATTGTTTCGAGTTATGAGCACTAACAATACGGAATTGCTGCGGACAAACGCATTTATGGAGTGAGGCGTGGCAATCAATATCCACCCAATCAGCTTCGTGTCATTAGGCGACTATGGAACGAAAGGTTATTGTTACAGACTTCACTGCGCTGTCCTCTGGGGAATGGTTATTGTTGGTGTGGGTTCATCGTATGGAATATAACAACAGCTGTCGAATTCAGGCCGGAGAGATTATTTGTTGCCCCAGGATTCGTTTTCTACGGTTTTTTTCTATTGTTGTTTTTCTTATGGGCGGAATCTATTAGGCTGGTAAGGGAATGAATCTGGATAAAGAGTGGTGGCAAAGTTCTAATTTTTTTGTTATTAATAAGAAGTTTGATACTTATAATTGATTTTTGAATTATGTGTATGTAGAGTTTATATATATTGAAAAATTCCCTAATGCGTCTTGTATAATTTTATTCTGATCATTTGGATGAAAATATATTATAAATTCATAGTTTAGGCGGTTAATTCGAAGTTCATTAATTTTCATGCAATAATGCAATTTAGTACAATTTTTTCAATAATTCAATCATTTTCAATCATGAATGGTTACAATATTTCGCAATAATATTCAATTATGAATGGCTGCAATGTTAATTCGCAATCATTTTCAGTCATGAAGGATTACAGTGTTTCGCAATCATATTCAATCAGGAATGGTTGTAATGTTATTTTGCAATAATTTTCAATCATAAATGGTTACAATGTCATTTTGATCATTTTCAATTATGAATGGTTACAATGTTATTTCGCAATCATTTTCAGTTATGAATGATTGCAATGTTATTTCGAAATCATTTTCAATCATGGATGGTCACAGTGTTATTTCGAAATTTTCAATCATGAATGGTTACAATGCTATTTTGTAATCATTTTCAATCATGAATGTTCACAATGGTCACAAATAACTAGGGCTTTTTTGTTTGTGGATATACTTTTAATAGTTTTTTATCAACATAATTAAACAAATATATAAATTACAAATATAAAGATTCAGTGTTAAGAAAAAAAGTAGAGAAATGGACAATAATATCCACCCAATCAGCTTCGAGTCATTAGCTGGCTATGGAATGAAAGGTTATTGTTACAGACTTCACTGTGCTGTCTCTGGGGAATGGTTATTGTTGGTGTGGGTTCATCGCATGGAATACAACAGCTGTCGAATTCAGGCCGGAAAGATTATTTGCTGCCTCAGAGTTCGTTTTCTACGGGTTTTTTTCTATTGTTGTTTTTTCTTATGGCTTATGGACGGAATCTATTAGGATGGTGAGGGAATGAATCTGGAGAAAGAGTGGTGGCAAAGTTGGGTTCTGATAATTTTTTTTCGTCTGTTATTAACAAGAAGTTTGATATTTGTAGTTGATTTTTGAATTATGTTTATGTATGATGGATATATATCGATAAATTCAATCATGCATTTTGTATAATTTTATTCTAATCATTTGCGATGAAAATATATTATAAATTGAGGTTAATTCGAAGTGCATTTAATTTCGTAGTCATTTTCAATCATGAATGGTTACAATGCTATTTCGCAATCATTTTTAATCATGAATGGTTACGATGTTATTTCGCAGTCATTTTCATTTATGAAAGTTTACAATATTATTTCGAAATTATTTTCAATCGTGAATGGTATTTGTATTTGATTTTTGAATAATGTATTAGTGGAGATATATTGATAAATTCACTTATGCGTTTGGTATAATTTTATCCTAGTTTTTTGGATGAAAATATAATATAAATTCATAGTTTATGCGGTTAATTCGAAGCGCATTTAATTTTGCAATTAAATGACTCATGAGTACTCATAAATGGTTACATTGTTATTTAGCAATTATTTTCAATCATGATTGGTTACAATGTAATTATGTAGATCATCTTAATGGTTTCCATAATATTAAGTCTTCAAAGTGTCGAAATACTACAAGATTATTATGTGTGCAGCTGTAAATGTCATGTATGTAATGTTTGATGTCAAGTTGAAAATAATACTTATTTTCCTTTATTGTATATATGACCTATAACGAATAATATATGGATAAAAATCTTTGCTAGCATAAAACGTTTCTTTTTATTTTCATAAGTTTGAAGATTATTGAATGTAAGAATTACATGCACATTTGATAGAACATGTTAATCTAAAACAAAATTTTTAATATTTATAAACATTTATCTTTAGAGCCACTTTTAGTTTATGTATATATTTATAGTAGATTATTTTATCTTTTAAAAATATATTTTAAAAGGGGAAATAAGATCTAATGGATCGTTAAGAGAACTATTAGGATGTTTAACAGCCTTAAGTTTTGAGTTTTAAACAAAATTTTAAAACTGAATTGATTAATTATTCAATAATATTGCTAGGAGAATTTCTTTTAATTTTCATAAATATTACATAGAATTCAGGGACCAAATTTCTAATATAACTGTAGATTCCATACTAAAATTCTTAACTAAACAGAAATACACTCAACAATGTTATTTTATACTTGTTTAATATTTAGAAAATCGGATTTTTTTCTCAAATTAATTATCCCTTAAATTCATAGACAAAACTTATTTAAAGGTTTTTATTAATTTTTTTAATTGAATAGAAGTTTATTAAATTTTTTTATGGCCATTAGATTTTTATATCATCAGATTGCGTTAGTTAAAAAACAAAACCTGGCTATTGCCAACAGTTTTGTAAAAATACAAATTTACAATATTAGTTCGCAATTTATTTTCCAAATTAAAATATTATATTCATTAAAATACATGCTAATAGTTTAAAGGTGGAAAAAGTTATTAGGAATTCTTGTATAAGAATGATTGTCATATGTAGTCAACTTATATTATTTAAGGGGAAATATTTAAGATCACAAACCTTTAATTCTGCACAAATAGTTCTTCTTAGTAAAATTTTCAAAAATTAAAAATGTTTCATTTTCTGTAACCAGACAACATTGAGCCATATCTGATAGCTTAACATAATAATCGACCATATTTATAACTACGACGATTTTCTGTCCAAACATATGTAACTCATGCAGCACTTTTACCCTATAAATCACCAAATCCAACAACCTAAAAATAACGCCACCAATTGGTACCGCTGGTAATAATGAAATACTGATATCTCCTACAAATAGAGGAAACGAATCCCAGTTGCTATTTATAGGCCATGAGCGATATCCCAACTGCTAACAGTAGTGAAAAAGTGCTTAACGCGGAACGGATCGAAGTAACGCTACTTCGCTCATTGCCTTTGATTTAAGACGTAGTGGTGGACAGATGGAAGTCCAGGTAAGGATGTGTTTTCCAAACTAGGTAATTAATCAAGGTTAGCGAATCAATATTGGATGGCAGCAGTTCGTTGATATACAACTAGTCGGAGAAGAAAATCTTCGGAAGATTAATGCACTTCTACCTTCTGGATTTATGAATGGTATATGTTCAAAGTAAAGGCAATTCTATAGGTTTTATTCTTTTTTGTTTAAGAAAACATTTGAACTAAAACATTTTAGTTCGAAACACTTAAGAGTTAATTGTTGATGTTTGTTTTGATTCATTAAAACACTATGCAGAATATTCAGTTAAGATTTGTTCTTAATATGTGTATTGATCAATCGATTATTTTTTTTGTGGCTAGTTTAATCTGTACTTATTTCAGTCCATTTTTTGCTGGCCTATACAATTTTTAGTCCATTTCTTGCGGGTCTATATAATTTTTAATCCATTTTATTTCAAAATTTAATCGATAAATGTTTTTGGAAAATCTCAAACTTTGTTGAAATGTTAGAACAGGGAATATAAACCAACTTTGATTTAACAAGAAGAAAAAACATTTAAATGCTATATAGTTTTATGATTCAACTAGTATTCTTCGTCAATAACGTAAGTCTGGTTACTTGTTTCCGTCTTCATTGGCGCAACAGCCCCATAGTGGGCCAAGGCCGTCTGCCTCTTAGCTGATTTCGAGACAGAATATTTTTCTTTTTAAGGGGGAAGTCTTGCGTCAAACTCTCTACAGTCATATTAGACTGGGACCTATGGTTTAAAATGGATTCCGAACCACCACAAACATCTATGGCCTCACCGTTACTCGAACCCCACACTTGGGGCACCTGTGTCGGATCTATAATTTTTCTTCGTTCAGTGCTATATGTTCAATAATGTAAAAAGATATGTTCGATTTCAAAATTCACTTTTGTACAAGTACAGGAATGTAATTAAACAATAAAATATTTAATAAACTTTATAATATCAAGCAACAATATCTTTATTTGCTTTTTTTTATCATATATAAAAATATAAACATGCCAGATCATTTTCAAGTTTTCTGCTCTGAAGAAACCTATTATTGATTCGATAGTTAGCTTCCTTAGCTCTTCATTCAGCACAGGAATTGGAATTGTGACCAAGACATGGGTAAAATCAAAACAGTTTTGAATTTTAATTTACTTTATTCATCGACAATACATTCGCCAGAGCAAAATAATAAGTTTCATCTATCGACAAGAAAGATCGGACATTAGAAACAAGTTTAGTTTGCACATTTTTAAAATGATAATATTAATTTGGAAAACTCCGAATTGATTTCTACATACTGTATTTCTCTGTTAGCTACTAAATGTTTTCAGAATTCTCCCTAATACCTCTCAGATTTGTAGTTAAAATAGTCGAAGAAAGGTTAAGACAGTCATCGTTAGATTTTCACTGACTATTTTAACTACAAACCTCTCTTTTTTTTAACTATTTTAACTACAAACCAAATTTTCTTTTCTAAAAATATTTCCGAAATTTTGGATTTTATTCACAAAATAAAATTCAGAGAGAAAGAAATGTAGTCTTTTAAATTTCTCTTTTTTTTTTTCATACAATTTTTTTCTTTACTCTACAAAAAATTAATGAAAAAAAAATAATTACTTTTAGAAAACTCTATATCTAGTGAACAATAAATTTTATAAAAATATTTTATGTCATCCTTTATCCACGAAATAACATAACAAAATTATAAAAAATAAAAATGTCTTCGTCCAAGACTTCGGATGACTAGTAAAGATAACAAATGTCATCTACGCCATTTCGTCGTAAATGGATCTGGTACCACCCCCGCAATTTAGTGCCCAGAAGACAGTGTCCATAACCCAGGAGGGAGACAATGGACGTCTCGGAAGTTATTTATACCGATCCCCCTTTGGACAGGAGACGAATGGACATTGAAAAGTAATTGGCGGGAACCTCTTGTCCCCACACCAAGATGGATTGCGATTCTGCACTCTTCGAGTGGAAATTCGTTGCGATGTGAAGCAGTTGTTTTGATTGGCACCGGTTCAGATATTGTTCTTTTAGTGACTGGGGATGGTATAGAGTTTGTTTGCCGGAAGACAAAGAAAAATAGAAAGGTTTATTGGAAATTTCATGGGTACCGTGAAAGAGTAAACGATATATAAGAAATCTCTGAAAGTTAAGAACATTGTAAATAATACCTTTCTAATTAAATCACTTGATTTAATTTAAGGCACCAAAAATAAGAAGATTTAAAATAATTTATATGGATGTAAGTTTCAGTGAATTAACAAGTAACAACGTAATTTAACTAACAATTAATTTAACACGAAATGTTTAATATAAGCAATATTATTTCTAAATAAATAAATGGAAAATATGTGCAAGTTTTGTTATAGTAAGTTTTTACATTGGCATTTACTTGCCAATTGCCAGGGTTTGTTTTTGGCTTACTTGTAAAACTATTGACAATTTTGTTCTTATTTTCGGGATGTGAATTTTTGTCAGTATTTACTTTTAAAAGTTTCATATATACATCCATAATCTGAATATAAGGTTTCATATACACTCATGTCCATTAATTAAGGTTACTGAAGTTCAGGCAAAGAAAGAGACAGAAGAAAAACAAATTTTACTTATTTGTAAAGTCTATTTATTAAACAAAAGGTAAAGAGCAAAAAAGATGCTATATGTTTGACATAATTAATAAATATTGCGATTTTTACTCCCTGGAGCAAATTTTAAAACAGAACCTATTTACAAAAAACAGTATAACATGGTTAATATGATGGTTAATAAGGAGTATGTCTCCCGGACGATGCAATACAGGCCTTACAACGCCTAGGCATGCTGAGTATCAAATTATCAATCTGATCTTGGGGAATATTACACCACTCATCAAGCAATGCCCTCCGATGTTCCGGTTGACAGGTGGGAAGGGGTTGACGGGCTGTAATTCGTCGGCCAAGCATATCCCACACATGCTCTATTGGATTCATGTCCGGTGAGTATGCTGGCCAATTCATACGGGTGATATCCTCCAATTGAAGGCATTCGTCTGCAATGTTTGCACGGTGAGGACGGGCGTTGTTATCCATAAACAGAAATTCAGCACCCATGGCGCCCCGAAACAAACGTACATGTTGTTCCAGAATGACATCCCGATAGATGTGGCCTGTCATCGTGACACTCTGAACATGCAGGTCAGTTCTGGAACCAAGAATAATTCCTCTCCAAACGAGCCATCCTGCACCACCGTAACGGTGTCGTTCAATGGTGTTTTCTTGGTGGTAACGGGTACCTGGCACTCTCCATATGAAAGTCCGGCGAGAATCAGACTGCAAACTAAACCTGGACTCGCCGGAAAACATCACACCAGACCACTGTTGCGGTGTCCACAATGCATGCTCTCTACTCCAGGTTAATCGTAGGCGACAGTGAGTTGCGCTAAGTGGAACACATCTGACAGACCTACGAGCATATAGACCAATGTGACGTAAGCGTCTGTACACGGTCTGCCTTGAAACTGTCGTACCGGTAGCTGAAGAGAGCTGACGAGGCAGGTCTGATGCTGTGCTCCGTCTGTTTCTTTTGGTATTAACTGCTAAATACCGGTCCTCATTCGGCGTTGTAATTCGGGGGCGACCTGTGCTGTAACATCTACTCACATTACCATCATCTTGGAATCGTTGCCAAAGCCTGGAGATGACACTCTAGGCGATTCCAAGTTCCTCGGATACTTCCAGCTGGGTACGTCCACATTCCAGTCGTCCGATAATTCTACCACGTAAAAAATAATCAAAATGCTTCCTTTGTGCCATAACTATGCGGTTATTGCGCTGAAAGGCTTTTAAAGCGCTTGTGAACAATTTTACTTCTTTGCCTCATTCCTTATATACCCCTCTCTTACACTCTCGTCATTGTGACGTACTATCGCGCCATCTGGTGGTGTCCTGTAATTTGCATATTCTTCTTCAAGATGTGTGTGATAATTCTACAGGTGAAATTTTTATTTTAGAGTTCAATTTCTGTGTGATTTATGGACATGAATGTATCTATTCATTATATGTATATATTCATATACTCTTCGGGACATGAATTTTCATTTTCAATTATATGGTTAATAATTAAAAATGAAGATAAATAAATAATTAAGTTAGAGGCCAATATAATTATTGTAGAAAAGAGGAAAGCATCTGAAATCTTTTTCTTTAATGTTACAAACCGTTTGTGCGTAGCTTTGGCACTAAAAAAAAGTGTTTTTTAATTGTATTTCACATGAGTAAAATTGACTGTAGGAAAAATGTCAATAAAGATTACAATAGTAGAATGAAGGAAGTTGGAATAGTGAACGTTATAAAACTATATGAATGAATATGAACGAATATAAAACAGAGAGATACTACTGAGAGATACATATTTAGTACCAAAATATTATGTATAATTTTAAAAATCCATTGTATTTGTGAGATAAATTACTAACATCCTATTGCGGAAATAAGTGCAATAAATGGAGGGTGAAACACATTTGAATAAAACAAAAACAATAGAGAATAATACCTACATTTAACTAAATAAAATGTTCAAAAATTAAAGAAAAATTTAATTGAAGTGATGAATTTATCTTAATCGCCCAATGCCTTCGATTTTTTATTTGTTTTAAAGAAACCAGCTCTAACTTCTCAAGTAAACCTGAAAAGTGGTCCCAATAAATTCTCTGGAGGCATGAACAGCCGCCTGGGAGATGGATGCGTTCACTTTCTCGAGTCGAATTGGCAAAGAATCCTAATGTGCAGCAGCAGCGAATGTGTGTCGCGGGCGGGAGCTGATCAGTTAAGCAAAATGGGCAGAGACGCTGGACGGAGAGGTTCATTTACTGCAGCGCTTTAATCTCTGAGATAGCTGGGTCGGAAATGGGGATTTCAAGCAGCTTCCTTTCAGAGCTATTGGTGAATTAGGGATTGCACAGTGCATCAATTGAATTTCTATGAAATCTATACAGAGACATGAAAGTAAATAAAAGGTGATTAAATAAGAAGACCTTAAATTTCATTTAAATATAATTAATTTAATTGTTGAACCATCAAGACGGACAGCACGTTAAGTTTCGAATTAAAAGAGTTCTTGTCTAAATGGAAAAGGAGCATGATATATTTATAACACAGGTGCCCCTTTTGCTAGGATCGACGATTTGGCTTGTTTTGTCGTTTTACGGTAATTTTTGCACACTTTAGGTAAATTAGACCAGGACCTACAGTTCAGCACGTATTCTGTACCACTAAAAAACATCCATTCCACTAACCGCTAGCCAATTGGCTATCAAGCCACTTACGGAGTAGTGTTGCCAACTTTATGCTTAATGCTCTATTGTCATATTAGACTGGGACCTACGGTTTAAGGTGGATTCCGAACAACTACAAGCATCTATAGTACCGCAGAGACTGTTCCCAATAGTATCTCTGGAGACACGCACAGCCGCCTAGGAGATGGATGGGTTCACTTTCTCGAGTCGAATTGGCAAAGAATTCTAATGTGTCGCAGGCGGGAGCTGATCAATTAAGCAAAATGGGGTGAGGGAGAGGATGGAGTTGGAGTTCATTTACTGCAGTCGCTTAAATCTCTGAGGTAGCTGAGTCGGAAATGAGGATTTCACGCAGCTTCCTTTCGAAGGTATTGGTAAATTAGGGATTGCACGGTAATCAATTAAATTTCTCTGAAATCCATACAGGGACTGGAAAGTAAATAAGCGATTAAATGAGAAGACCTTAAATTTTGTTTAAATATAATCAATTTGTTGAATTTCTCGGGCTTGAATCACCACGACGGATAGTGCTTTAAGTTTCCGAATTAAGAGAGCTCCTTGACTATGTGGGTAATAGGCATGATATATTTTCACAGGTAATTTTAAACTTTCTGCTGGGATTGAGGTGGAAATGAGGATTTCAAGCAGCTTCCTCTCGAAGGTAGTTAAAAAGTTAATGGAAATTAGATAGTTTGGTTTGTCGCTCTACGGTCATCTTATGCACAATTTAGGTTAAACAGACCAGGACGTAGAGTTTAACGTGAATTCCGAACCACTAACACATAACTAGAGCTCTGGACTTCGGTACCATACTCTGGCCTTTGGTACCACTTGGTCGACACCAACATCTAGACCAAGTCCATGAACCCGTGTGTTCTCAACCAATGATAATGAATTTGGTAATGAAACTAGAGCTCTAGTTAAGTCCAGAGCTCTAGTTTCATTATCATTGTTTGAGAACACACGGGTTCAAGGACTTGGTCTAGATGTTGGTGTCGACCAAGTGGTACCAAGGGCCAGAGTGTGGTACCAAAGGCCAGAACTCTAGCCAAATGGTCATCAGGCCGCAAAAATTAGATGATATTTTAACATTTGGTCAGTGTAATTGGTGCATTAAGAAACAAAAACAAGTTTTTTTTGCCACAAATTAAATCATAACAATAAATTTTAATAAATAAAAATTTAAAATATAAATAATTATAAGAAAGAATATCATAATTAAATAATTACATTTCTATTACAGAAGAAAGAAACAATATGAAATATATTAGTTTGTAATGTAAGCTCTGTCTTTTCTGATTGAAATAAAACTCAAAATTAAATATATAGTTATTCAATCATCAGCATAGACAATATTCCTTTCATACCAGTGTGGGTCAGGGTTAGAATAGCCCCACTGTAGCCCATGCATGTCGTAAAAGGTGATTAAAATGGGTACCCAATGCCCGGGGAGGTATAAATTGGTGGGGTAAAGTCAGACTTCTTCCTTTGGGTACACCATGTCTATGTGCCGCAAGATCAAGGATGAAAAGAAGCTACATTTTTACCCTTTATCAATGTTCGTCGTTTTAAGACACGGGTTCATGGATTTGGTTTGGATGTTCCTGTTGACCAAGTGGGATGAGAAACAACAACATAATATAGAATTCTTCATTGTTTTATTTTGCAAGTTCTGTAGAATCATAGATACTTTTTAATTGGAATCAAAAATAAAAAAAAAATATTATATTATATTAAGAATTTACTCAAACCCATAATTAATGACAAAATGCAAATCATTAGCTTGATTACGCGATAAACTAAAACAATAATAACACCGTAAATGCTATTATAAAGTCAAATATATAAAAAGTGCATAAACTGGTGGGATAAAGTCAGACCTCTCCCTTTGGGTACAAAATGTCTTTGTGCCGCAAGGTCATGGTCAAACAGAAGCTACATTTTTTACCCTTTATCATGACTCGTTGGTTTAAGATTTTGATTGTCCTGGAGCGAGTTTTCATTGTTTGAAAACACACGGGTACATGGACTTGGTTTAGATGTTAGTGTCCCCCAAGTGGAATACGAAACAACACATTCTTTTCAACGGTATCTTCCCCGTTTTTTAAAAAAAAATTCTCATTATTTTATTTTGATAAAAAAATCATGCCATTTCTATCCCTTCTCTTGAATTCAGACTAAAGTCCTGTTAAAAACGTATGTAAGATGCAAAAAAATTGATACTATATTGGAGATAAGTTAGGAGAACAGGGACACTAAGCATAATTTCCGAACCGAATTCTTCTAGGAGATTCTTATCTCCTCTTTCCGAGAGAAGTTTGATATTGTCATGTCTTTGTGCCGCAAGTCACGGACAAAAAGAAGCTTATTTTTTTACCCGTTATCAAGATAAGTCGGCTTAAGATTTTGATTATCCATGGATTTTCATTTTCATCGTTTGAGAACACACGGGTTCATGGACTTGGTCTAGATATTGGTGTCGACCAAGTGGGATAAGAAACAACACATTCTTTTCTACGACATCGTTCCATTATCTTTTCATTACCCTTTTAAAGAAATTCTTTCATTTCAACCTCTCATTCAAGAAAGTCCGTCCAACCTCTTCTCTTGAATTACCAATAAAATCTCTGGAGAACACGCACAGCCAACTGGGAGATGGATGAGTTCCCTTTCTCAAGTTTTCAAGTTTAAATTTCATCAAGTTTAAAAGAAATGGAAAAATGATGGAATATTATTCACAACCAACTGAATATCTTTTATCTGTAAGATACACTGATAACAATCGATTGCTGAAAAGATCGCGACTTACGAAGGGTTAAAAACTTTTGAATAAAATAAGAGCAATAGAAAATAATACATTTCCGTTAAACAAACTGTAAAAAAATTAAATAACGTGTATTTGAAGTGACGAATTTATCCTAATAGCATAGAGTCTTCGATTTTTCATTTGTCTTAAAGAAACCTACCGACTCTCACTTTCCAAGTAAACCTGAAAACTGCTCCCAATAAAATCTCTGGAGACACGCACAGCCGCCTGGAAGATGGATGCGTTCACTTTCTCGAATCGAACTGAGCGCCAGCAAAGAATTCTAATGGGCAGCAGCAAATACTTGTCGCAGGCGGGAGTTGATCAATTAAAAGAATGGGCAGAGACGCTGGATGGAGAGGGGTTAATTTACTACAGCGCTTTCATCTCTGAGATAGCTGGGTCGGAAATGAGGATTTCAAGCAGCTTCCTTTCACAGCTAGGGATTGCACAGTAATCAATTGATTTTTCCTGAAATCTATACAGAGACAGGTAAGTAAATAAACAGGGTTTAAATGGGAAGACCTTAAATTTTGTTTAAATATAACTAATTTAATTGTTGAATTTATCGGGTTGGAATCGTCACGACGGACAGCATGTTAGTTTTCGAATTAAGAGTGTTTCTGCCTAAATAGGGAATGGACAGGATAACGCAGGTAACTAAGCTAAATAAGCACATGCTAAGTAGGCTATAAAACAGGTAATTCTTTCTGCCAGAATCGAGGATTTGGTTTGATTTGTCACTCTACGGTCATTTTTTAGACCAGGGCCTACAGTTTAAATTTAACTACCGCTAACTTGAATCATACCATTGGCCGATGGGCCATCACGCAGCTAGGATTGAGGGCGTTTGATGTGGTTTGTCACTCGAATATAATTTAAGAAGTTCGGACTTGTCTGATGGGCATGGGGTACATGGGGCATGAAATATCTATAACACAAGTAACCTTTCTGCTAGGATTGTGGATTTGGTTTGGTTTGCCGCTTTACGGTCATTTTTTGCACACGAGGGCTAATTAGACCGGGACCTACATTTTTAACGTGGAATTCTGAACCACTAAAAAACATGCATGCCACCGCCAGGATTCTTATCTGAAGCCTGTGGTACCAAAGGCCAGAGCGCTAGGCAATTGGCCATCAGGCCGCTTAGAGTAGGGTTTTCAACTTCATGCCTAATGCGCTACAGTCATATTAGACTGGGACCTATTTTTAAGGTGGATTCCGAAGAACTGCAAGCATCTATAGCATCGCCAGTACTAGACCCTGTGGCACCGAGCGCCAGAGCACTTTCCACTCTGTCATCAGTCCAACAATGACATTAACTTGATAATAATAAATTTTTCTTACAGAAAAAATATGAAAAACCACTATTAAAGTGTTTATATATATATATATAATTGAACATAGAGCGACAAACCACACCAAACGTCCGTGATTCTAGCTGCGTGAAGGCCAATTGGCTATTGGTCAGGCCAGTGGTACAACAGGCTTCATGGTAGAATCCTGGAGGTAGCTTGGACGTTTGTTAGTGGTTCTGAATCCACGTTAAACTGTAGGCCCCGATCTAATTAGCCCTCGTGTGAAAAAAATGACCGTAGAGTGACAAATCAAACCAAATCCTCGATTCTAGCAGAAAGAATTACCTGTGTTATAGCCTGCTTATCATGCTTATTTAGCTTAGTTACCTGCGTTATCATGTCCCTTCCCTATTTAGGCAGAAACACTCTTAATTCGAAAACTAACATGCTGTCCGCCGTGACTATTCAAACCCGATAAATTCAACAATTAAATGAATTATATTTAAACAAAATTTAAGGTCTTCTCATTTAATCCCTGTTTATTTACTTTCCTGTCTCTGTATCGATTTCATGGAAATTTAACTGATTACTGTGCAATCCCTAATTCACCAATAGCTTTGAAAGGAGGCTGCTTGAAATCCTCATTTCCGACCCAGCTATCTGAGAGATTAAAGCGCTGCAGTAAATGAACCTCTCCGTCCAGCGTCTCTGCCCGTTTTGTCTAATTGATCAGCTCCTTTCTGTGACACACATTGGCTGCTGCACATTAGAGTTCTTTGCCGGCGCTCAGTTCGACTCCAGAAAGTGAACTCGTCAATCTCCCAGGCGGCTGTGCGTGTCTCCGGAGATTTTATTGGGACCACTTTTCAGGTTTACTTGGGAAGTGAGGGTTGGTGGGTTTCTTTAAGATAAATGAAAATTCGAAGGCATTAAGCGATTAAGATGAATTCATCCCCTCAAATACATTTTATTTAACTTTTGAAAAGTTGGTTTATGGACATATAGTACTATATTAGAATAAAAGTTTGTCAAAATATGCTGGTAATTTGTTTTGAAAAAAAGTCTCTTAAATTTCTAGTTCATAGTTATAAAAACGCGGAAATACTTCTTCTGAAAATTTTGCAAATGATTTAAAAAATATTTCTTGCTATTTAAAAATGATGCTAGTGCACATTAGAAATCTTTATAATTTGATCATAGTGCTCATTAGACAGCTTTATAATTTAATAATTAATAATTTTATTATGTTCATATTTTGATAGTGTCTTGTGACAGTAGGCCGAGCAGTAATTTTACAATTCCGAAACAGAGTTGACCCAAGCGTATTATTATCTAAACTGCAATAAAGTAATTTAAAGTGCAGCACTCAAAACTTTACTTCTCAATCCACACCCACAAAATGATGGCCGGTGACTTGTTTATTGCTGGAAATAATTATGCCTGTTTTTCAAATTTAAAATAAAGCGAGTGATGTCATCTCTTAGCAAGTGGCAATGACAATGACTCCTCTTGTCTCAAGACGTCATTGAGACAATGACATCTTAAGATAAGAGGAGTCATGACAATGTTATCTCTTTCTCGATGATGAGTATTCTTTCATTAAAATGAAGAGACCATCGCCATCATTAATCATCTTAAATTTTTATTTTGAATAAATACAATTTTACTTATTTCATTCCATAAATACTAATTAGGGTAGATTCTGAGCGAACTAGAGATAAACAGAAAACGGGGTGAACAAGAAATAAGCGGGGAAAGATCATATATTCGATTTACATTTGGTTTATAAAATGAATTGGCTAATTGACACTGCATGGATCTTTCCTGGTTTTCTTTGGTTTGGTTTGGCGCTGTACGGTCATTTTTTTGCGCACTATGGCTAATTAGATCGTGACCTACAGTTTAACGTGGATTCTGAACCACTTAAAAACATTCATCCCACAGTCAGGATATGAACCTGAAGCCTGCTAAAGCTAAAGCGCTAGCCAATTGGATATTAGACCAGCAAACGTTTCTTTGAAATTTCAATGTATAAAATAATTTTGATACAGTTTAAACAAAAATACATTGATCTATATTTTGCATTGGAATAAATTCCACTCGTATCAATTCAATTTTTGAACTTATAGCTTACATTGAACATCAATAAATGCATTGATTTTGGAATAAGTCAAATAAATAAATTAAATTAAAAATAAATAATAGCTTACATTTAACATAATTTAATGAGTTTTACAAAAATAACGAAATTGTGTAGTTCTTTCTTTTATTCCTAAGCAGTATACTAAGATTTACCAAGTTAGCAAAATAACAAGGTACATTTTTCAATTTTTATAACTTTCATCTTGAATTCCTCAAAAATTGTTATAAATTCAAATAAGATAATAAAATAAAACTATTTTAACATGAAAATATTTTTTCTTCATTTTATATTATTTTGATTGAAAGAATAATTCTAAAACGCATAGATTTCTTTGAAAATGCACAAACCAGTCTTAAAACAAACATTGTAACTAGTCTGTTTTGCAAAAACCACCTTATTCCATTCCATACAGAATTTTACTTCTCTATTAAACGTCATGTCAGACGTCATGCTTTTATTGACGTCATACTTTAATATGTTCTTTCTGCCTCTATCAAATAGGCATCTATTGACAAAATAAGCAAACGAATACGTAATCACCCTTATAAGCACTTTCAAATAAAAAAGATCACCTGAACGAAATCAAACAACAAATTTTTGAACAAATGTTGAAACAGAGATACCACAGAATTTTTCTTTAAAAACTATAGAAAAATTTTACTGCTAGATAAAAAGAACTGTTCTAATTAAATTTTTCACCTCAAGGAAGTAAAGGAGGAACAGGACTGCAAAAAGAACATCTTTCAGAAAATTTCCCCTAGTTTACCAATCTATCATTATTTTTGAATAAGGAAGGATTTCATTTAAGTTCTCAAACTTTCAACATATAAAAATTTTTATTTGTGTCACTGAAAGAGTCGGAAATGATAATATATCGTAGAATTTTATTCTTCTTTTACATTGGCGCAACAACTCCATGTTGCCTACTGGCAGATTTCGAGACAGTAGATGGTGTAGGGTTGTTAGCCATACGCCCAACAGTCATATTAGACCGGGACTTACGGTTTAAAGTGAATTCCGAATGACTACAAACATCCATGGCGTCGCCAGGAATTCAGCAAGAAGACTGTGGCACCAGGCATCAGAGTGCTAGTCGCTCGGTCATCAAGAGCCATCTTGGAACTTTACATACCAAACATTTTAGTAATAGCGTGGATTTTTTTGTAATGTTAAAAAGTTTTGATTTAATTAAAATAGTGGATGAATATATTGAAGTGTAAAAATTAATTAAAAAAGATTTTTAGCCCTTAAGAAAGTAGTCAAGCAGAAAAAAAAGGTTTTGAATGTTATTGGACAGTAAGAAATTTTATTTAAAATTTATTCAGTGATGGTGTAGGGGTGTCAGCCCTACATTCAACAGTCATATTAAACAGGGATCTACGGTTCAAGGTGGATTTCGAATTACTACAAACATCCATGGCACCTCCGAGGCTCGAGTTCGAAACTTGTGGCACCGAGCGCGAGAACACTAGTCATTCGGTTAAAAGGGCCAATCAGGGAACTTTACATACCAAAAATTTCAGTGATGGCATGAATTTTTTTTTTTTGTAATGTTAAAATTCTTTTTTTAATGAAAAGGGTGGATAAATAGAAGAAGTGCGAAAGTTGACTTTTTAAGAGAATTTTCGCACTTAAGACAAATTCAAACAGAAGAAAAGGCTGTAAAAATAATTAGGGAAGTAAGAAATTTTATTTTAGTTTATAAAATCTAAATTATATTATTACTATTTTTATTTTCTTGTTTTTTACAACTAACATTTTACTAACTGATTTCATTTTTTTGGGGTCCTGAATTTAATTAAAAAAAATTTGCAAAAGAAAAATAAATTGAAGAGGGTTTTTAAAGCAAAAAATATATTTACAGAAGAAAAAGAAATTGTAAATACTAAAAAAAAACCAAAAATTAATTTAATTTACATTCAAATAAATTCAATGTATATGAAAACATTAATAAATTTCTATCGAATATAGCATCTGATTTCTTAAAAAAATATTTTTTAATATTTGAACTACTTAAAATTGAATAAATTCTTTTTTGAAGCAAAACTAAGAAAACCAGATTGAGTTAAAATAACAATTGATAATGCGTCTGAATATATGTTTTCTTTAAATCTTCATATCAAATTCTTTTGCCCGACTCGTGGCTCAGTCGCAACGTGCGCAGTTGATGAGTATTAGGTCAGAGGTACAATCCACTGGCAGCATTATTGTAGACACTATTTCAAAACCGAGGTGACTCGATGGAGTTTGTGACGTTCAGAATCTTGCCTCGTTATTCGGACTATCTGGAGGGAATTTTCCGAGCCTGTCTCATACGATATCCAAATGCGGGGTAGTTCCTCCTAAAAGTCCTCCCGGAAGTCACTATCCTCCTTCTTCAGCTACACGGAGCCAAATCAGACTTCTACCTACGGGTTCTCCATCACAACAGAAGCTGCCCCTTCCCTACCCTACTTCCATTAGGGAAGCACCCCCACCCCTTTATGAATCCTCCTTCTCTACTTCGACAACAACAACATCAAATTATTTTTATCATAGTCTCTCCCCTCGAAAAAAAAAATTGAATTAATTGTTATCTGTTCAATATACACTCAAGAGCCAAAACATTATGACCACCCCTAAATTTTGCAATGAACTCGCCTGGATGAAGTGGATGGCACGTGATCAGGTGGAAATGGTATTTAACTGGTATTAAGTGGCGGTATTAATCCATGCCAAGGCGGGTTGAAGCTGTGTTGCGCCCCAAAAGTGGGCCAACTCGTTATTGACAGGTGGTCATAATGTTTTGGTTCTTGAGTGTAAATATTATATATGAAACATCTACCCAATAAATATATAATGTATCATCTCTATAATATTATATATAAAATATCTGTCCAAATAAATAAAGATTTTCATTTAATCATTAATACTACCCCCCTTTTTTATATAAAATGTTTTAGCCTTATATAAATGTATATTAAATATGCAAATACCTAAGAAGCCAAAATTCTAAGCAATCCAATTCGGAAAAAACAACTGATTCTTTCCCGTTGAATGTTTTATTTATTCATCGCCAGACGTCATCTTTACTTACGTCATAATTTGATCTGTTGTTCTTTCTGCTTCACATAAAGAGGCCTCTACGGTTGAGTAAACAAACGAATACGCAACCCACTCAGTGAGCGATTCAAAAAAAAAAAGAACAAAATTCTACCCCACTCGAATCATGCCACGAGTTCTTGAACAAACTTTGAAGCAAATGTCTCAAAGAATTCTTTCTTTAAAAAGCCACAGAGAGGAATCGTAAGGGCTGAAAAAAAAAATCAATCCTAATCTAATTTTCTACTTCACGGAAGCAGGGAATGGGTTAGAAAACGTTATTTCTCCAAGCTTTCCCTCCCTTTTCTCAAGGTTTTGGAACTTCTGCCAGTTTAGCAGTCTCATCTTTTTCAATTATCGTTGAGTAAGAATAGATTCTGGATGAGTTCTGGATCTTTCATCATATAAAGGATAAGGTTTGTGTCACTGAACGGGTCGGGAAATTGTAGCACGTCATGGAAAACCACAAGCGAAAAATTCTAGTAATAGTCTGTGGAATTTTTGCGGTTAGTAAAACGTTTTGATTTAATGAAAAGAGTAGACAGACAGTGAAGAGCTGGGATTTTAAACTTTTTAGTTCAGCTAAAATAAATTTAAAAAAAAAGTGTGCTTAAAAGGTTTTGTCCCATCAGAAATGGTATATGTTGTAACGCGAAATTTATTCTGTTGAGCAATTTTACTTGCAGTGTTTTTCATTATTTTTATAACGAAATTTAATATAATTTTTTAATAATCAATAATTGTTCAATAAGAATAGATTCTGGATGTGTTCTGGATCTTTTATCATATAAAGGATGCGGTTTGTGACACTGAACGAGTCAGGAAATTGTAGCACGTCATGGACATCCACACGCGAAAAATTCTAGTAATAGTCTTGGGAATTCTTGTGGTTAGCAAAAAGATTTGATTTAATGAAAAGAGCAGACAGACATACGATTAAGTGAAGGGCTGGGAATTTTAAACTTTTTCGTTCACTTGTAATAGATTTTAAAAAAGTGTGCTTTAAAGTGTTTGTCCCATTAGAAATGTTATACGACATAACATGTACATCAGAGTAATAAGAATAGAATTTGGGTGTGTTGTGGATCTTTCATGATATAAAGGATGCGGTTTGTGTCACTGAACGGGTCGGGAAATTGTAGCACGTCATGGAAAACCACAAGCGAAAAATTCTAGTAATAGTCTGGGAAATTCTTGTGGTTAGTAAAAAGGTTTGATTTAATGAAAAGAGTAGACAAACACCCGATTAAGTGAAGAGCGGGGATTCTAAACTTTTAGTTTACTTGAAATAGATTTTTAAAAAGTGTGCTGTCCCATCAGAAAGGGTATATGTTGTAACACAAAATTAATTCTATTGAATAATTTTACCTGCTGGTTATTTTAAATAATTTTTCTTTAAATTCATGTTTTAATAATTGATTATTGTTGAGTAATAATAGATTCTGAATGAGTTATTTATCTTTCATCATATAAAGGATGCGGTTTGTGTCACTGAACGGGTCGGGAAATTGTAGCACGGCATGGAAAACCACAAGCGAAAAATTCTAGTAATAGTCTGGGAAATTTTTGTGGTTAGTAAACAATTTTGATGTAATGAAAATAGTAGGCAGACATAAATTAAGTGAAGGGCTGGGATTTTTAAACTTTTTTAGTTCTGGCGAATTTAGTTCATTTGAAACATATTTTAAAAAAGTGTGCTTAAAAGTTTTGTCCCATCAGAAATGGTATATGTTGTAGCACGGAATTTCAGAGTTGTTGAATAATTTTTAAATTTTTTTAAATCGTTGAAATAATAAATTAATATTTTAAATAATTATATAAATGTATCATAATGTTTCTTTCATATCATGTTTTAATAATAAATTTTATCGTTGAGTAAGAATAGATTTTGTGAATGAGTTCTGTTCAAATCATAAAAAAAGTGTGCTTAAAAGTTTTTGTCCTATCAGGTTTGTATGTTACATGTACATCAGAGTTGTAAGAATAAATTTTGGATCGTTGAGTAAGAATAGATTCTGAGCTTTTTAGCTCTGGTGAATTTAGTTCTTTTCAAATAAACTTAAAAAAGTGTGCTTAAAAGTTTTTGTCCTATCAGAATTGGTGTAATAACATGTACATCAGAGTTGTAAGAATAAATTTTGGATCGTTGAGTAAGAATAGATTCTGAGCTTTTTAGCTCTGGTGAATTTAGTTCTTTTCAAATAAACTTAAAAAAAGTGTGCTTAAAAGTTTTTGTCCTATCAGAATTGGTGTATGACATAACATGTACATCAGAGTTGTAAGAATAAATTTTGGATCGTTGAGTAAGAATAGATTCTGAGCTTTTTAGCTCTGGTGAATTTAGTTCTTTTCAAATAAACTTAAAAAAGTGTGCTTTAAAAAGTTTTTGTCCTATCAGAATTTATGTATGACATAACATGTACATCAGAGTTGTAAGAATAAATTTTGGATCGTTGAGTAAGAATAGATTCTGAGCTTTTTAGCTCTGGTGAATTTAGTTCTTTTCAAATAAAAAAGAAATTTAGTTTTTAAAAAAAGTGTGCTTAAAAGTTTTTGTCCTATCAGAATTGGTGTATGACATAACATGTACATCAGAGTTGTAAGAATAAATTTTGGATCGTTGAGTAAGAATAGATTCTGGCTTTTGAGTTCTGTGAATTTAGTTCTTTTCAAATAAACTTGAAGGATGTATGACATAACATGTACATTTTGTCAAGAGCTTTTAGCTCTGGTAAATTTTGGAAATCCACATTGGTGTTGCATGAAAAATTTGAGTAATAATGAGATTTTTTTTAGGTTATCAAAAATTTTGATTTTTCAAAAAAGTAAAAACATGCTATTAGCGAAGAGCTTTTTAAATTTTAGACATAACATGAAATAGAGTTTTAAATTTTGGATCGTTGAGTAAGAAATAGATTTTAAACTTTTTAGTTCACTTGAATTTAGATTTTCTTTTCAAATAAACTTAAAAAAGATTTTAAAACTTTTTGTCCTATCAGAATTAGATTTTAAACATGTACATCAGAGTTGTAAGAATAAATTTTGGATCGTTGAGTAAGAATAGATTCTGGATGAGTTCTGTATCTTTCATCATATAAAGGATGCGGTTTGTGTCACTGAACGAGTCGGCAAATAATAGCACGTAATGGAAACCCACACGCGAAGTCTGGGGAATTCTTGTGATTATCAAAAAGTTTTGATTTCTTGAAAAGAATACACAGACATACGATTAAGTGAAGAGCTGAAATTTTAAACATTTTAGTTCCATTTCAAGTGAACTAAAAAGTTTAAAACCACATTTTAAAAAAGGGCACTGAAAAGTTTTGTCCCTCAGAAATGGCATATGTGTTTATTAATCGAAATGAAATGAATTGTAAATAAAATTATTAAACAGAAAAAATTTCGTGCTAAAGCTTTTATCAAGTAATAATATACTAAAAAGTATAGTTACATTTAGTTTGTTGTAAAAATATAACAATTATTATGTTTTTTATTATTTAGAATGAAATCCTTTTCACAAAAAACAAAAGATTCAATTACACTTTATCACATAACTTATAAAATACTTCAAAATATTCCAAACAACTTAAAAATAAAAGAAATATTGTCCTTTAACATTTATATATTAATAAAATCTGAAATAAAATGTCCATAAATATCTTATTAATAATATATAATATATAATACTAGGGAATATATTTATCTGAAGTATAAAAGAATACAATTTTTGTAAAATAAACATATTCAGTACGAAAATTCAAGAAATGCTCATTATTATTTATTGAAAAAATATATAGTAAACTATAATTCATGGATAGGATACATATTTACGAGATTTTTTTTATCTTAAATGATTCAGAAAAATAAAACCCTGCAATAAAATCTGAATGCTGTTATCTGAAGAATAACAGTATACTTTTTTGTAAAATAAACATATTCAGAACGAAAACTCAAGAAATGCCTATTTATATGGGAATCGAAACTTTATATAGTTTACAAATCCACACCATAAAACTTGAAATATATTCAAAGGAATAAATATGGAAGAATCAAAACTTTATATTGTATCTCTACCGTACGAAATTTTAAAATGCATTCGAAGAAAACCCTAGATCTATTCCTCTGTCCTGGAGAAAAAGCAAATCCCTAGAAAACCAAAAAGTATTTTTTATACTGTAAAAATAAATTTGTATCCTGAATTTACGTTTCAATTCCACTTTTGCCTCGATTCCGGCACACTCCAATTCGCCAACTTTCGTTCCACTTTTCTTCTTCTTTTTTTTGGAGTTTTCCATAGTTTTTGGTTCTTGCCCAAAAGTTTTGCATCCGTATCGAAGCTATTTCCTTCCTCCATTTTTTTTTTCTTTCTTCTCTAGATTCGAAATTGCAACAGCAAGTTTGGGTAGAAACAGTAAGAACACAATAAAATTCTCTCTATATTTTTTAAAAAAAAATAAAATAAGTGTTCGAATTTTTTTTTGCTGATGGAATAGCAGAAAAAAATTTAAAATAAATAATAAAATCGTTTGCGATTTGTATCAAAAGTTCTGTTTTGATAGAATTGAATTAATGTCTTTGCCATATATGCTAAAAGAACTCAATAATTTTTTTGGTTTTTTGAACTACAGAAAACTACGCTTAGGTAAAAATAAAAACATCATATTTGAATTTATTTTTTTCTTAACGAGTTAATTTTAATAAAGAAGCTAATTAATTTGATTATGAATTGTTTTATGTTTCATTCCCTGCTAAAGTTAAGCACGGAGAGGAAAATGCTCATTTCTGGGAGTCAATCTTAATCGGAGATTTTAAAATTCGCTATGGATTGTTAGATGAAAGTATTCAAATATGATATGTAATAGCCAATCAAGGTTTCGCGTCGAGAAATATGCAAAAAAAGGTAGTCATATAAGAAGTAACATTGTGAAGGATTACATTAGTTGCATACAAGTGCTGATAAAAAGTGTTTAGTACTTTCGTACGTTTTGTTTTTCAAGACATAGGTATGTGTTTTTATGGCTTCCAGAAGACGAATCTAAGATTCAGTTTGCTGGCGTACTGACTGGAAGCTGACAATCATTCACAGATGATACTCTTTCGTTCGGCGTTCATCATTGCATAGGTCCACGATTAAGGAAAAAAATCCTAACCAGCCAAACAGTTGTCTGAAGATTTGTGGTCTGCGGTAAAAGGGTTAGAACCACTCGGAAGAACGATTTATTGCTGTTGTAGCCAAGCGGAATTGAAAAATGACATCTACACGTGCAACATATGTGGTTGTAGCATCGTTCATTGGTAAGACGATAGCTGCAATTACAGTGCTATGATGGCTACACATAATGGATTATACTCTCAGGTACTCTGAGTTCTTCTATTTATCCAATCCAGAGGGGCAAGATTAAAATGGTATCGATAACAATTGGGCGACGATTATTTTGACTTTAAATTCACGGTTGAGTCACGATTTTCCCTTGAAACATATGACAAGCGTGTAAGGGTCTAGAGAGAAGAAAGAACACTTAATCGTCCTCAGATCATTGCTGAATATTGCGCATACCGAGGTGGACGCATCATGGACATTTTAGATGAACCTGCACATTTTTAGATGGGGTCCTATGACGGCTGTCCCATATTGAGATGAACTTTTAGACCCCATTATAGGATTGTCAACAATTGGTCTTGATTTCGTTTTAATAGATGATAATGTTCGTCCCTATGGAGTTGTGATTGTCGACGACTATCTGAAGAGTGATGTGATTGCGCGCATGTAGTGGCCAGAGTATTCACTCGAGCTTCTCTCAAACTTCACAAAGAAGCAATTGTTCAAATATTACAAGAGGCTTTACCATTTTCAGAAAGAGAAGTAATGGTTAAATTGGCTTTTATAAATATAAACTACTTCTTAGATAATGGTATTCTGAGGATATTGAAACAATAATATGTTTTTATTTTGAAAGCCATACAATTCAAAATGAACTACAGAGCAAGTGACTTGATGTTGGTCAATCGTTATATTTAGCAACATATATTTCATGTCAGTTTTAAAACACACATAAATAAAATCAAATTAAAATCACGTGACTTGATACTAGACAAGCGCTATATTTATTAGTACATAGTTTTAAAAATTAAATAAAATCACGTGCAAATTAGTGTTTATTTTAAATAAAAGTTTTTTAAATGAAAGTTTCTTGTGCTTCGCGAGCAGAGTAATCTGATTTAAGTAATAACTTATACTCTTACTTATTTTTTTGCTTCATATTTGCTTTCATTTTGCATCAAAATTTTTAGCCTCACTTTCTTGTAGCGTCACAATTTTTGGAGATGCCGCGGACCTCTAACCAGGACAACATCAGGTTCAAACATAATATTAACTCACCTGTTTTTAAATATGTTATCAGGATATATAAAATACGATTATAAATAAATAAGTTTTAATTAATTTCTTTAACAGCTTTCTGTATCCTAAAATCTTGTATCTCTTTTCATTTTTTGGAAAATTTGTTATTTTGTCCCACGTCCAAAAGTAGGGGGAAAAAAGAAATACAGCTTAAGTCCTAAACCAGGAGGCTAAAAAAGATTGATGGTTGTTTGACTTCATCTATTTTCTTCTGATAATCTTCTTGGCAATTATACCTGTGGGAAATTAAGATAAATTATATTTTTCATACACATAATTGTGTGTAACATTTTACTAGTATTTTTTTATAAAAATCCTCTTTCATTATTCTCATGGAAAATTATTTATCCTTCTCTGCTTTTTATACAATGAAGATAAATGAAATAATTTTAATAACAAATTTCTGATTACTGATAAAAAAACATTTTTTGTTGTAGAATATTAAGAGATGAGTATTAAACATAAATACATTCTTGAATAATGATTTATGAAGCATCATTTAAACGCATTAAAAAATAAGTGTTTATGTTTTAAAGCTGTGTTTTTCTTTCAAAAATAAATCAAAACACAGCTTTTCATTAATCAAACGTTATTGGACTGGTATATTAATATTTGGTAAACATTCTTAGTTTTTATGACATCAACGGCTATTGCGAGTATGCTATGTATTAAACTGCGGCAGTCTTCTATGCTAATATTATTCAATGCCTGACGGAGAATATTCATAAAAGACTATTTGGATGATGTAGAATGTTAAAATAGAATAGACTTTAAGAGTTCCATTAAAATTCAGTTGTTATGTAAGAAGAAGTGTTTGCATACCAACTAGTATAAAAATAGTATTGTTTATTTAAATATCATTTGAGTTAGAGATGAATAATTTGTGTCCTTATCGTCAGTAAATTAAAAGTCATATAGCCTAAATATATATGGAGTCATCTAAAGCCATTAAAAGTCATATTATTGAATATTTTTCCAACTCGTAATTTCAGTGTCTTCTACAAAAGTGTTCATGAACATTTGACTGCGCATTTACAAATAATCATTATTTGCCATATTGTTTCAGATTATTGTTGCAAAAAATTACGATTTATAGTACACATTCGGGATTTGTTTACTATAGTCTTTTCATTAAAAATGTTAAAAACACATATGACAATGATATTACTTAGAACATATCACTTTACTGTTATACATTTATTCTCAGTATTTCCAAGCTAGAGTATGGCCGAATTTGTTAAGTATCTTTGGAATCTGCTTTAATATGTCATTATACATTTATTCCCAGTATTCCTAATTTGCCATGGTAGAAGTATTTGTACTGTAGGTCTCCCCATAGTGTAGCTAGAGTATGACTGAATTTGTTGGTAGACAGCAACAAGTTTTATGTAACAAACAAAAAAACAAGAACAGAAATCCTTGTCTACTGAACATTTAAATACTACCATTAATCTAACTATCATGTAAATTGAAATAAATATTCCACTAATGGAAATTCTTACATTCTTTTGATATTGAATTGCGTACAAAAATTATTAGGCGCGTTAATCAAATCAGCGAAAAAAATAATTTTCTATACTAATATTTAGTAAATATTCTTACTCATACACGCAATTAAAATCTGAAAATTATTTATATATTTCTATGCAGGTATTCGTAACCCGGAATTGTAATGTGATATGAAAAAAAAAAGCTTTTATCTAGAAAGGGTCAAGTGGCATGTAAATCGGGATATCAAATTTTTTCCGAGACGGAACGTCAGCGTTTTTATTAACACAATACACACTTTAAGTGCATAATAATCAGATAACAGGGCTGACCACTCAAGCAGAAAAATATTACTTAAGGCAAATCATTATTGTTTATAAGTGATGAGTTTGCATTACTGTTATTTTGTGGAAAAATTAAATTTTGTTTGTAGCATCTGAAGAATACTAGAACAAATATTAAACTATATACATTATTTTAGTTACGTTCTTCAAACTCATTCTTTAAGTACTATTATTATTATATTTCGATACGAATACTAAATCATATCGAATAACGTCACGTGAAACAATTTAGGTAGTCAGTTTCAAATGACATTATTCGATATTATTCATTATTCTTATGACTAAATAAATTCATTCAGAAAATATAATTCGATATGATTGATTATTTTTATGACTACATAAATTCCTACAGGTGACATAATTTGATATGATTGATTATACTTATGACTACATAAACTCATTCAGTTGACAAAACTCGATATGATTTTTCTTATGACTATATAAATTCATTCAGGGGACAAAATTTGATATGATTCATTATTCTTATGACTACATAAATTCATTCAGGAAACATAATTCGATATGATTCATTATTCTTAGGGGACTACATGTGATTCAAATTCTTATTCATAAATTCATTCAGGAAACATTCGATATGATTCATTATTCTTATGACTAAATAAATTCATTCAGGGGACATAATTCGATGTGATTCAATATTCTTATGACTACATAAATTCATTCAGGAAACATAATTCGATATGATTCATTATTCTTATGACTAAATAAATTCATTCAGGGGACATAATTCGATGTGATTCAATATTCTTATGACTACATAAATTCATTCAGGTAAAATTTGATATGATTAATTATTCTTATGACTACATAAATTCATTCAGGTGATATGATTTGATGTGATTCAATATTCTTATGACTATATAAATTCATTCAGGGGACATAATTTGATATGATTCATTATTCTTATGACTAAATAAATTCATTCAGGGGACATAATTCGATGTGATTCAATATTCTTATGACTACATAAATTCATCCAGGTAATAATTTGATATGATTAATTATTCTTATGACTACATAAATTCATTCAGGTGATATGATTTGATATGATTCATTATTCTTATGACTACATAAATTCATTCAGGTTCCAAAAATTTCTTTAAAAATGTGATATTTGAAGAATTTGTCATTTTTCTTTTGCAAAACAACATTTTAAATCATACTATTAATCTTGTATCAGGCAAATATATATTGAGTTCTAGGTATTATATCAAACAAATGAAATTTGGACAACCTGAAAAAAATATGAGTTTTGAAGAATAATACCTTCACTAAGACAAAAATTAAAATTATTTGTTCGCTAGTCATAATAATTTTCAATTGTGAATGGTCGCATATTTTCTCACATAGCATCACGTTTTCATTGTTTTTTTTGTTTGTTTGTCGTTAATTCTTTCTTTTTTACTTTTAAATAATATAAAATAATTTTATACAGATTGGCCATGATTATTTGGCAAAAAAAAAGCTACAAACTGAAAGCTTTGGTTTTGAAATAAATTGGTTTGATATAATACTGTATAAAGGTGTTGTACTATACAAAAAGGGGTTTCTGTTTGTTTTTAAATGAATAAATTGTGAGGAAAAATCAAAAGAAAGAATAATTACTTGCAAACAAAATTTATAAATTATGGAGTTTTGAAATTTATTTGAGTAGCTAATATGTAAATATATAAGGTAAGATAAATAAGGTACAACATAAGGTAAGATATTAAGCTTCCTTTAACATTTTGATAATATAAAAATAATTGTATACAGATTGGCCATGATTATTCGGTAAAAACCTATAAACTGAAAGGTTTGGCTTTGAAATAAATTGGTTTGATGTAATACTTCATAAAGGTGTACAATGCAAAAAGGGTTTTCTGTTTTAAACGAATAAATTATAATGAAAATTCAGAAGAAAGAATAATTATTTGCAACAAATATTTATAAATTATGGAGTCTTAAAAAATGTTTAAGAACCTAATATGTAAATATTTAAGGTAAAATAAATAAAGAATAACACAAGGTAAGATATTAAGCTTCCTTTAACATTTTAATAATATAAAAAATAATTTTATTCAGATTGGCCATGATTATTCGGCGAAAAACTACAAATTGAAAGGTTTGATTTTAAAATAAATTGGTTTGATGCCATACTGCATAAAGCTGTTGAACCATATTAATAGGGTTTTTTGCTTGTTTCATAAGAAAAATTTTTATGAAGAAAAAATAACCAAAAGAAAGAATAATTATTTTCAACCATAATTTATAAATTATGGTGCTTTGAAAAATATTTGAGTACCTAATATGCAAATACATAAGGTAAGATAAATAAGGTATTACATAAGATGAGATATTAAGCTTCCTTTAACATTTTAATTGTATAAAAATAATTTTATACAGATTATTGGCCATGATTATTCGGCAAGAAAGCTACAAACTGAAAGGTTTGGTTTTGAAATAAATTGTTTTGATGTAATATTTCATAAAGGTGTACAATGCAAAAAGGGTTTTCTGTTTATTTTTAAGCGAATAAATTATAATTAAAAATCAGAAAAAAAGAATGATTACTTGCAACCAAAATTTATAAATCATGGAGTCTTAAAAAATGCTTGAGTACCTAACATGCAAATATATAAGGTAAGATAAATAAGGTATTACATAAGGTAAGATATTAAGCTTCCTTTAACATTTATTTGAACAGCACAGTAACAGCATTATAAATAATAAATCTTTATAAGCTTTTTTAAGAACTGCGCACTACTTGATATTTTATTTAAAAATATAGCTCTTAGAAAAGTGCCATGTAATTTAAGAAATTTTAGCATCTTCAGGCATATCTCTTGGAGAGTTATTATACCTTTGAGAATAAAAGAAGCTTGTCTTTTCTGTGAGAAATATGAAATTGCACCGTGAGTTTGCGTAGCAAGCAAGGATTGCCATAAGACCTTATTTATATCGCCTGAACGTGCCCAAAGAATTCGCGTTATCACTGAGTTTGAAATATGGGAGTACATTCATAGAAAAACTTACCATGACAATTCACTATAAATATTCAACTGTTATTGAAAAGGACGTATTTTACAGATTTGAAGCCATTTTTGTTTATAAATTTCATTCATTTTAATGATGGTTTATGATATTTTTAATTTTGCTTATGAGTTTTGATAATTAAAATATTTATTTATAGTAAATATTAAATACAAAAAAAATAAGCATTTATTCTGATTTTTATAAAAAAGAATTACTTACGTTATACCTTATTTATTTTACCTTATATATTAAGATATTAGGTACTCAAACATTTTTTAAAACTTCATAGTTTATAAATTTTGATTGCAAGTAATTATTATTTATTCTGATTTTTTAGTATAATTTATTCGTTTAAAAACAAACAGAAAACCTTATTCTATGGTGCAACACCTTTGTGCAGTAAAATCAAACCAATTTATTTTAAAACCAAAGCTTTCAATTTGTGTTTATTTTGTCGAATTATCATGCCAATCTGTATACAATTATTTTATATCATTATTTAAAATTATTATAATTATTTTATTACTTATTTTACAACATTCATAATTGAATTGAAATCATGAATGTTGAAATGAATAATGAAATGTTGAAGGAATAATTGAAAATTATGAATGTTACATTATGCGAACATTCATAATTGAAAATTTACTCTTTGGTGAAATTGTTTTTGAAATCTAATTCTCTAAATAGAGTCAAAGTTTATGATATTTTTAGATTTGGATTTGAGTTTTAAACCTTAAAATATTTATTTATAGTAAAAACTAAATATAAAAATATTAAAATTCATTAAAAAACTTTCAAAAGACTTTTATAAAAAAGAATTTCAATGTAAAATACAAGTTATTTTTATCTACACTTTATTGAAGATGTATTTTTCTGTTTTAGTTTTTATTTGCTGTTTGATATCTGAACTTGTTTTTGAAATATAGCCTTTGAAATGTTGTTTTTGAAATTTAATTATCAAAATAGGGCAACTTTATATTTTAAATTTTGGTTTTGAGTTTTAATTATTAAAATATATATTTATAGTAAACATTAAATATTAAACATCATTAACATTTATTTGGTTTTTTATAAAATGTATTCAATGAAAAATAAATTTTTTTTTTACCTACACTTTATTGAAGGTGTATTTTTCTGTTGCAGTTTTTATTTACTGTTTAATTGGTGAAAATATGTTTTAATTGTTTTTCGTTAATTATTGGATTCAAATGAATAATAATATTTTTTGAGAATCCAGCATTTTATACAGTTGTGAGTTTTTATATTTATAGATTTTTAGATATGAAATAAAATAACAATCATTAATACTAGAATAAAATTCAATCACTAAGTTTTTCTTATTTAAAAAGAAATAAAAAAAAATAATGAACAAATTAGTTAAATATTTTTCAAAAACCTTTTAACTCAACCAGAAGTTATTTATTTTATATTTTACATTTAATATCATATCTAGAATAAATAAGTGGGCCATGTGAAACTCTTTCGCTCTGTGCTTATATACATAACTGATTAATTCCCATAAATTTAATTAATTTGACTTCGTTTCCACGAATCCGAACTGAAATTACCTTATAAAAACAAGAAACTATTTGCCTATTTCATTTAATTTGTGTCTAAAATATCACGATATGTTTCTTAATTTCAAAAGATAATTTTTAATTCTTAACTGAAGTGAAAAAAAAAAGACATATATCCTTTGAAGGAATTAAAGCTATAAATATTCATAGATTTCACTGATATAATCTTACGTTTAAAATTCTTTCTATTTAGTATGTTCCTTATTTTTCTGTTTATTTATTTAAAAATGTTTAAAATATACTTTTATTTCTAATATATTTAAAAGAAATGCGAATTAAAGAACAACTTAGATATCCTCTTTTAATATTTCAACATTTAACGATTCTTATTAAATGCAATAACATGAATGTTTACATGCTTGTTTTTAACTTTAAATTAAAGTATATGCGTTTTTTTAAATAATAATAATAATTTAATTAATAATAATAAATCAATTAGTAATAAATAATTAATTAAATAATAAATAATGAAATATATATAATAAATAAAAAAATATAAATATAAATAAATATATAAAGTTAAGATATAAATAATAAATAAAATAAATAACTTAATATTAAATAATTTAATTAATAATAAAAATGGGTTATATTTAAAAATGTTGTTCATTTCCGTATTAATACAATGTATAATTCAGACCTTAATGAAGTTTATTTATATAAAAAACTTATAAATAACGAATTAATTATCAAATGAAAGCCAATATCAATATCGTAACAGTCTAAAATAATTTTTTTCTAAAATAATATGATTAAGAAAAATGATAAATAACTACATAAATAATAATTATTCAATAAAAATAATATTTTACGGAAAAACTCTATGAATAATATATTTGAAAATTTTCTATGAATATTAAAATGGATTGCTTTACACAAGTAGTAAGTAATTCCTACATGAATTGCACTCACACAATTTCATGTTTATTACGAACAAAACTGACATAAATAATTTCTTCAGCTATAAAACATGTCAAACTTAGAATGTCTTATATTTTATTAAGAATATATCTATGTTCTTATATATCAAATCTGTTTATCCGTATGATTACACATATGCACTTAATGTTTCCTATGGGGACGACCCATCTTATCATTGGTACCCTGCATTAATTATTTCTGTAAGTTCGTATAAGTCTAAGGAGATCATCAACCTTTCCAGTACGACTATTCTCATTTTATTCATACAAATCTACCCATACATTTATTTTATTCATGCAATTCCATTAAATAATTATATAGCATAATTATGCAGTTTGGCAGACACTATATATTACTTTAACATCTATTAGTGTTTAAAAGTTTATTTAGTCAATATTAATGGAATTTAAAATTGTAATTGTAGTTTATAAATAAAATTTTAATGGCATTCAAAACACTTTAAATATTAACAGAAACTAAAAATCAGAATTAAGATATCAGATTATGAAATGAATTCACAAGTAATTGGGATGTTTCAATTTGAATATGAATAGCATTATATTTTGTGTATGATTTTAGATGTGAAATAAAATATAGTACTTTACTTGCATATAACAAGAAAATTGAAATTTTACACTACAGTAAAATATGAAGTTTCAGATAATGTGATATAATAATTATGTTCAGAATCAGTAAAATAAAATAAAATAAAAATTGTAATGGATATCATTGAAAAATGTATTTTCATAACAAAAATTTATTTAAAACACTTCCGTACTTGAGAATACATTTTTGAATAAATAACAATTAATTATTCATTCAGAAATTATTCTAACAATTTAATTTATAACAAACAAGATTCGCTGTGAAGGTGAAGACATTTCATGTTGATTTATAATTCATGTAGATTAAAATAAAAAATTTCATGTAGATTAAAATAAAAAATTTCATGTCGATTAAAATAGAAAATTTCATGTCGACTAAAATACAGCATTCATGCAGATGAATGAAATGAAATTCATATGTACGATGAATGAAATTCTACTTTAATAAGTAAAATTTCATTAAAGTATTTGGTTTCAGAAATAGAAATTATTATACAATAAATGCAAATAAATTGCTTTTGTAAGTGAAAACTATTTATTTGAAATTAATAAAACTTTCATAGATCTGGTGAAAAAGATTCTAGTTTAGAAATATAGAAAGAAAATACCCAGGAAATAATTAAGTGTTGTTTCTTATCCCACTTGGTAGACAGCAACATCTAGACCAAGTCCAAGAACCCGTATTGTCTCATGGAAGTAGGGAAAGGAGGGGGGAAGCTTCTGTTGTGATAGAGCACCCGTAGGTAGAAGCATGACTTGGCTCCGTGACGCTGACTTTTTACGCGGTAGGGTTGTCAGATCTGCATCCAATGCTTTACAGTCATATCAGACCGAGACCTATGGCTTAAAGATTCCGAACCACTACACCCATGCATGGCACAGCCGGGACTCGAATCCGAAACCTGTGGCACGAGTGCCAGGGTTCTAGTCACTCTGTCATCAGGCCACTAATAATTAAGTAAAATACATCAAAATTATTGGAACTAAAAAATTCAATGACTGTGATAAGTCAATACGAAGTGCAATAACTTCCGCTGGACAGTGCCGAATTATGCCAAAAACAAAACCATTCATAACAGTTTGAAGTGTCTGTTCCATATACGAAACACACCCTTAGCTGGAAAAGACTCAGAAAAGGATTATTGAGTGAATATAAGCATGTTCTTAGATGTTAAACCGGGATTTAAATCGGGTGAACATGATGACCAATCCATATGAATCAATATTTCAGATTCTAAATATTTGTTGATAATATGGGCATTGTGAACTACGAACATTATCGTCCATGAAAACAGAATTATATCCATGAGTGCAACAAGTGACCATTGCAAAGCTAATATCTCTATATTGCTATGTAATCACGAAGGTGAATGCGGAGACAGAAATTGGGGTACAGGGAGATGAATTAGTATTTTCGATGAATGATGATTCTCGCTGGTTCCGCAGTTATCCTGGCCGAAATCATTAAATCAACGCCTCTATATGCACGCAATTAGTTGATATTGCCCCTTAATAACAAACTCCAGGTGCTCTATAGATTGTAATCACAGGAATCTGTTTGTAGGCTAAACGGATCATATTGGTAAAGAGCAGTATAGGTCATTCTTCAGTTGACTATATGTCGAGTATATTTAAGTGGTTTCTTCTAGTGAAACTTTAGTGCAACACAAGTCAAAGTTCTCTTCGAATGGAGATGACCTGCATTTAGGTGTCTGTAAACAATTTTCCTTTATACAACTCTCTCAGTTGGCGCTGCAAGTTCGGAAGCAAGCTGATGTGGCATTGTACTTGAAGACATGGAAATTTGTCATCATGAACTGTTGGAAGTCCTCATACTGAACTCGGTGATATTATCGAGATGATATCCCTTCATTTTGATATTAGTTTTTCAAGCTAAACATAATAGACATTATTGTTGGCTATCATTGATCTTCTTCAAATTATTCTTTTATTTCCCATTGTCTTTTTTCGATTTATATTATATCGCTATTTAGTTGTTTTCACTGAGGCATCGAATCAGCCAATAACAAGTACTTGTTTTAATATTAAAGGATTTTTTTAAATTATGCTGATACGCAATATTTGTTCTCTATGCATGTACCTGTCATGTATGCAAAATTTGCATTTACACATTGTTTTACCTACTGAATATAATGATTTCCCTGTTTATTGCTTAACACAGTAGTATATAACATGTAGCACATACTACATGTAGCACACATTGAATGTAGAACACACTAGTCAGAAGTATATATATATAAAAATAACATAGTATTTAATCATTATTAACATTATTCATTTTATCAAAATTGAATGTATCATAAAATGGTTAAAATTTCTATAACAACCAGTATTCGAAGATATATTCAGTTTTTTTAATAGTAATAAGTGCATATTAACCGTAAATCTTTGAAGTTATTAAATGATTTCTTTGAATTAATGTTCTATTTTAACCAAACATTGACTTTATTGTAAATGATAAAGCATATTCACAAAGTGAAAATAATTTTATCTATACTTTTACATTTTAAATTTAAAATAAATACTTAAGAAATTATTTCTATAATTATTTTTTCAATATTATAGAACTCCAATTTTTTAAGTATTAAATCAGAGGGATTAAAGTATAAAAATAAAAAGTGATGTCTAATATGTAGTATCAGTGATGGTGTAAGTGATGACTAATATGTAGTCTAGTGAAAAATGTTATGATTAATTTGCAATTTATACCTCAATTGCAATGAAATATTTTTAAAATACCTAGTAACTTTACCATTTATAATATTTAAAGGCATGAATATTTGAAGGAATGAATAAAAAAAAATCAGTAATAGTTTTACATTAATTAATTTTAATACTTAAATTCTTAGAAGAATTTTCAAATTCATGTCTGTTTATTAATTAATCGAAGGAAAACTGAAATTTGTTATTAGTAATAAAACGTCATATTTATATATTTCAATTAAATTATATATTATAACTCTTATATGACATATATCACTATAATTCTTATGTAAATATGTTTTTTCTTCTTACAATATTGCAACACCACATTAAATTTTATAATTAATCAAAAGAGATTAAAAAATTTGAAATGATAAATAAAAATTATAAAAACATGTTTTATCGCTTCAAATTAAGTAATAGTTTTAGAATTTTAAATTTTTAGAAATAAAAAAAACGGAATTTTTTTTTCTAATTACAGAAATAACGTATAACAAAATGCATTTACATTATACATTTATTGCAAATAGTATTTATCTGCTCCCAATGCATATTTATGGTAAAATATTATTTACCTATTCACATTATATATTTATTGCAAATATTATTTATCTGTTCACAATACATATTTATTGTAAATTATTTATCTGTTCACTTTAATTATTCTATTACAAATATTATTTATCTGTTCTCATTATATATCTATTGCAAATATTATTTATCCGTTTTCATATTATATATTTAGTAAAAACTATTTATTAAAAAATAGAGAAATCTTTAAAATATGAGCTATATATATTATATTATCTATTTGTTGCAAATATTATTTTTCTGCTCACAGTATATAATTATTGCAAATATTATTTATTTTTTTGTAAGATAATTCTAACATAAACTATAAACCTAAAAGTTTTCATTGATGAAATTTATCATTAATAAAAGGAATCTATTTTTTTTTTAAATTATTCAATACACTTTAGAAATTAAAACAATTAACTTTACTGAAAAACTAATTAAAATATTTCTAAAATTCAAAAAACACTAATAAATGTACTGATTTAAAATATTAATTAGGCACAGTAATTTTTCAGAATTAAGTAATTGGAATCAAATTAAAGAAGCCCTTTTTAATTAGTATCATAAATATTTTTTTTCTTGTAATTTATTCTTTTTTCATTTTTCTCCACAATTTTGTTTTGAATTAAGCACAGCAGAATCTTATTTATAATTATTTTAACAAAATTTTTTTCCTGTTATTGCAGAAATACTTTCATCGTAAACTGGTCATATTAAAAAGCAAATTTTTGCTTAAAAAATCTTTTTAAACAAATTTTCTTCTAATATGTCAAGAATCTTTTGAACACACCCAGAATAGGATATTTTATATGGTATAGTATGGTCCAAATGTTTATTAAAGTATAATGTCATTAAATTTTATTATTTAAAAAAAAAAAACTGTTAAATAGGTCATGTTATAAAAGCTTGTCTATTTTTAGTAAATATTTATTTTAAAGTAGGTAACGTTCAATATTTTTAAATAGATCTATGCATAATTTTAATGTCCTTCACAAGGTAAAAAAATGAACGAACCAAATAAACCACCAAAAAATAAATGAACTATTTCTTGAAGAAAAGGATATATTTATTTTTGACTCTACTACTCAATATCACCAATTGGATATTGATAATAGTACCATGTTTAGCATAGTAAAAATAATAGTGCAATAATTGATGTCTGTTATATGTGCTATATATAGTAGTGCTAGTAATATATAACTAGCCCTATATAGGATATATAATTTTATAATATAGAACATATCATTAAATTGTGACGTGATTCATATATATATATATATATCACATCACAATATATAGTAGTGCTGCGATATATATATATATATATATATATATCACTGCACTACTATATATAACACGTATTTTGAAATGTTTTATATATATAGTAGTGCTAGCAATATATAATACATTATCAAAATACTTTCTTGTGTAAATTACAGAACGCCATTTTTACTGATTAATTCTCTATTCAAATTTTATCATGATACATTTTGATAACTTTTAATTATTTGAATTTTATTTTATATTTTTTATTTACTTTATTATTAATTTTGTATTTGATATTTAACTTATTTGATATTTAATTTTGCATTTGATATTTAAAATAATCAATTCAAAAACAAATTTACAATACATGAAATATTCTTTTGTTTTACATTAAAATGCTATTAAAGTTAGCTTGAATTTAATTTTGCAAACAAAAGAATTAGAAAAATCCTTTGCCGTCTGGTTAAAAAAAAAATTCTAATTTTATTTTAGATTCTAAATATTTTTTAAACAATACACATGCGTACGTTTATAATTTTGAATTTAATTTTGTATATGATATTTAATTTTGTATTCGATAATTTATTTAGTCTTGTATTTGATATTTAGTTTATTTGGTATTTAATTTTGTATTTAATATTTAAAATAAATAATTGACAGACGATTTTTTAATACATAAAATATCCTTTCGTTTTTCATTAAAATGCTATGAAGTTATATTGAATTTAATTTTGCAAACAAAAAAATTAGAAAAATCGTCTGCAGCTTGCTTCAAAAGATTCTAATTTTTTTTTAAAATTATAAATATTTTTTGAGTCATATGGATGCGTGCGCCAGTAATTAATATTTAAATGTTTTAAGCCATTTTAAAATACCATCAATTATATAAAATGAAAAAAAAATAAATATTTAGCAAATTTTTGCAATTAAAAAAACTTGAACCCTCATTTATCACACAGTGCACAAAAGAAGTTTTGAAAATAGGCTTTTAAAAATAACTACATTTAGAGAAAGACTCACTTGTCAGAAGATCATTGAGGGGTAGATGACAAAATTTACAAAAGAATGAATTATTCAATTTAGTGACAGAATTCCTCAAAAAAGAAAAATAAAGACAAGTAAGAATTAAACGTATTAAATAAATGAAGAAAAAAACTACTTAAAGAAAAGTATATATATATAAATATTTGCATGATTACAAACTTGAGTGATTTAATTTTTTTAGGAATATTTATAATATATATATATATATTAAAATTTTATTTTTAAGCCTTATTTATATTCTTCTGATAAAATACACGTAGAAATTTAAAAGTGAAATCGCTTTAAATTTTATCACTTTCTATTTGTAATACTTCCGTATTTATGGCGAGGATGATAGTGATAAATCTGTAAACCGGAATGTCCTTCATTTAGGCTTGAGGAGAAGGCGAAAAGAAAGCAAACCACATTGTGTCCATTGCTGGAATGTTTGACCAAATGTGGTGAAAAGTAAATGGATGGAGTGCAGCAGATCCACCACACATCCTGGGTAAAATTGAATCTGCTACCTGTCTATCACGTTCGAGGCAAATGTCTCACATCAAAAAGATCGGTATTCGAAAACAACAATTCTTCTTCTTCAATGACGCAACAGCCCTATGGTGGGCAAGACTGTCTTTTAGATTTAAAGACAGGACATGTTTTATTTTTATGGGGTAGGGTTGGCTATCCCTACGTCCAACGGTCTACAGTCATATTAGACCGGAACATACGGTTTAAAGTTAATCCCTAAGCACTACAAACATCCATACCCCTCGAACCCGAAACATGTGGCATTGAGCGCTAGTCATTCGGTCATCAGGACCCCAAAACAACAATATCTAAAAAAATAATATCGAACAGTAAACAATGTGTGTACTTTTTTTTGGGCGGGGGGGAAAATAAAAATATAAAATTCAAAATATATATATATGCTATAATTTATCTAAAACAAATTTTTTTCAGATTCTGCATTTTCAAGGGGACTCATAAAGAAATCGAAAGACGAATTTTGAAATCTCGTAATAATTTTTTAAATTACCTTAATAAATTGTTGCCATTTTAATGTTGCCTAAAAACAGAACTCAAATAACATCATTTACAAATAAAAAAAATCTTCTTTTTCAGTAGATATTAGAAAGTTTGATTAAATATAACAGCAGCATTAACGAAAATAATGTGATTAAAAATGCAGAAAAAAAATGAAGGAAAAGACTTCACTTATCGAGAAATGAAATTTTTCGTAAGAATCATTATGGATCACTAGCAGTTTTGAAAAAAAAATCACAAACTGTTTATTGATAATGGATTTTGACTGCAAAGGAATTAATAATAGCCTTTTTTAATGAAGGAATAATTTTGCGTTGTAAATGTTGCGGAATCTTTTAATGCATAAAAGCTAATAGTAATTTTTACTATTTAAATATAATTTTACTATTCAAATACTTTTACGGTTCAAAATACATTACTTAAGAATAAAATGCATTACATCGTTAAACCGTTAGCTTTCAAGATAATAGCAATGTAATGAATTTATTTAATTTTTATATAATTTATATAGACTGTCTGGAGTACATATAACACCTTGAAATGGCGAATAGAATGTGATGAAAATTTATAGACAGACAGAGAAGGCATGCATAAAGATGCCATTTTATTCTATGAAGAAATTATAGTGATAGAATATTCAGGATGACCAGTAGAAAGCAAGTCTAAACCCTTGCAGAGATGCATGCAAGTAAGGTACAAATAGGTGAGGGATTGAATCCTAAAGGATGGATTATCGTATATTCTCAAGGATCACCCACTGTTTGTTCTTGGTTTGAGGATGAGGCAGATCTTGCAAACGAAAGTCATTTATCTCTTATAATCTATTGGTGTGAAGACTAGACTGGCATGGGTTGCAAAGAAACATATGAGATTTTGCAGAGCTTGTCTCCTAGTTTATTTCTGTGAAATGAAGCATTACACTGCTTAAAAATAGCAATTACGATAGCTAATGATAGGGTAATGTAGCCCTAAATTCGTATATTATCGTCCTAACATTGTGTTTTTGACACGCTTCGGAGGCAATGGCAATCTAAATCCTGATGGTTTGTAGTTGTTATCGATCAGTAAGAAGTTCGACAATTGATACATGATTGAATCGTTCGTCATTAAGTCTCCCCTCATCTTGCTCTGTGATTGTCATTGATGAAATAAAAGCGAGACTAGGTGAATAAAATTTTGTATCGTCATGAATAGGTAAGTACAATTTTGCTACAGTTAGTAGGCCCAAAAAGCTTTGTATCAAACATCATTGCAATTCTTAGCATGATTGCATAGCAGTTTTTCTAAAAGGCAGCATTGTCATCTTTGGCCGGTCGCCGAAAATTTATTCTTGCTGACATCAGAAAGTTCCAATCTCGATCAATTCCATCATCCAATTCAGCCAGCGCATTCTACTACATGTCGCCAGCCGTAAATTATGAAGCCATACACGCATGCCTTCAGATCCGGTAATCCATGCATGCGGATTAACTCTGGATACCCCTGTACCCATGTTATGATCCTTATTATCTCGAGTAGTCCATTATCTCTTCATATTATATGGACGCATGTAGTCATGCGTATTTCAACTGTAATATGAAGGGAGGGTCAATAAGCCATACGCAGACATAAAATGGAAACCTTTATAATATCAGCAAAATACAAAACGTGAACTTCAGCATCGTCAGCCAATCTTATCTTAAGTTACAAATTCTTTTTAAGACAAGAACAAATTTCCCTCAGAGAGAAAGTAACAATTGTTAATACATCTGATGTTTGCTTCACATTTTTTTTGCTCACGAAACTCAAATTATTGTCCCATGTATTGCACGCAATTTGAATAATCACATAACTAATACTTCATGGTTTATTATATGAACAAAATGATCACTAATATTTACATAATATGAACATACATAATTCATCGCATTCATCACATCTACATAATACGAATAAAATAAACACTTCTTATACAATGAGTAACATTTAACATAATAAGGTGGACAACAGCTGCTTATCAAATTCCAGCATTTTGTAAGTAATAGTAGATTTCAAGAACATTTAATATTTAAGTTACACACAGTTACACTTAATATTTAAGTTACACACAGTTACACTTAATATTTAAGTTACACACAGTTACACAGTTAATATTTAAGTATGCTAACATTTAACTTTACTTGAAAAAATATATTGAAATTTTGTTAATTTATATGAAAATATGAATCATATTGAAAATGAAAATTATATAAAGTCTATATATACGTATACAGCTGCTTATAAAAATAATGCATTTTGTAAACATTAAATTTCAAGAAATTTAGAAACAAATAGTATTTAAGTATGCTAAAATTTAACTTGCAATAATACAATGATACTTGCTTTCAATAATATATTGCAATTTTATTAATTTATATGAAAATAGGTATCATGTAGAAAATGAAAATGCAATATATGAAGTCTATATATATATATACAGCTGCTTATCAAAGTACTGCGTTTTGTAAGTATTAAATTTCAAGAAATTTAGAAACAACATTTTACATAGTTCATATTTAAATATACTAAAATTTAACTGTACTTGCAATAATAAATTGAAATTTTATTAATTTATTTGCAAATATGAATCATATTGAAAATAAAAATGCAGTATATAAAGTTTAACAACAAAAGTAATTGTTTTAAAATATAATTTCAAAATATATGTACAATAAGAAGTCTACATTTTCTATGCATTCGCTATAATCTATTTTGTGTGCATTTGGAAACTTAAAATGTTTTAAATTATATAATTTTTTAACAATTATAATTTTTGTAAAATATATTTTATGTATATGCAACCATATCAAGCTGTGGTTGCTTAATGGCAATGAAGAATAAGATTGTAGATTAAAATTTTTAAACCTTCCAACTATCAACCTTCATTAAAGTGTTTTCATACAAGAAATTAAAATTTTGATATGCAAAGAAAACTATTTCAAACTTTTAATAGTTTATTTAACTATACATCATCACAAAGTAAAAATATCGATGCCAAAAATATTTTATCAAAATGAAAGGAAAAGAATTCATGCGATACCAATTGTGTCAATTTTCAATAAAAGTAATACGTATTCTTTTCTTGCTGCTACTCTTTTTTATTGAGGCAACCTCTCGGGACTTTGCTACTTCACTTCCAATTTAATGTAGCAAGCACTGCACATTTTTTACAAGCGTGTAAAAAACCCCCTATTTTTTAATATCTAGTATGGGTGGAAATATTCTTTGTTATATCGAAGTATAATAAATGATATTAGGCGTTACAAAAACGTGGGATATAATTCAATTTGGACAGTAACTTCTGGTGTAAAAATAAAGTTCTTAAATTGTGTGGACTATTGTAGCTCAGAGTCAATTTAATCAACTCCGTTTTTCAAGCTAAGCACAATGGATGTAGTTTCCAATTCTTATGCTGCTGTATAATAAAAGAAACATCGCATTTATTTCCCACTTTAATTGATATAACAGCTTCGATAAAATATTGCTAAACCTATATTTAGGGGAGTTGAAATATGTTTAAACTTACAACAATGTTTATGAAAAAGATATTAAATTATTTGTGGGAATAGCTTTAAAAAGATGATTAGTTTCCTTTTGCGTATTTGTTAATGATAAAAATATCAAAAAGGGCCTAATGCATTTCCATAGTGTTTTATCTATTATATGCACCACAGAACAAAATTAAAACAATGACTTTTTTACAGTAGTTTCGCAAGAAATCATCTGGGAGACATGAAATTCAGAATTTCAAGACAGTATTTCGTACATGAAGGATGAAAAAAGCACAGTAAAATGAATATAAGACATATAAAAAGGATGAAATAAAAAAAAGTTTGTCGAAAGAATAATGGTTGTATAAATCATTGTCTACCAAGAAAAAGAGCAACAACAGATGGCTCTTAATAAAACAGATATAATTTCTTTTAACTGCAATAGCTGCTTGGAACTGTCTCTTTATACTAAACTCCGCATTATCCAACAGATGTTGAGGTAACAATAAGCATATGTTTCAGTTATTGGGTATTATCCAACAGTTGCTAATGGGTTACGATAAGCATCTGTTTCAGTTGTTGGGTATTATCCACTAGTTGCTAATGGGTAACAATAAGTATATGTTTCAGTTATTGGGTATTATCCAACAGTTTCTAATGGGTAACGATAAGCATCTGTTTCAGTTGTTTGGTATTATCCAACAGTTGCTAATGGGTAACGATAAGCATCTGTTTCAGTTGTTGGGTATTATCCAACAGTTGCTAATGGGTAACGATAAGCATCTGTTTCAGTTGTTGGGTATTCTCCAACAGTTGCTAATGGGTGACGATAAGCATCTGTTTCAGTTGTTGGGTATTTTTCAACAGTTGCTAATGGGTAACAATAAGCATCTATTTTAGTTGTTGGGTATTATCCAACAATTATTGAGGTAACAATAAGCATCTGTTTCAGTTATCGGGTATTATCCAACAATTGCTGAGGTAACAATAATCATCTGTTTCAGTTATTGGGCATTATCCAACAATTGTTGAGGTAACATTAAGTATTTATTTCAGTTGTTGGGTATTATCCAACAGTTGGTGAGGTAACAATAAGCATCTATTTCGGCTGTTGGGCATTATCAGAAGGTTATAATCGTGCCGAAATGTATCTCTCCAATGCATCTAACACATGGATTTAAATCAGGAGAGTAAGTTGTACCTTCCTTTTAAGTGACATCTTTCTCTTCTAGAAGATCTTCAACAGCAAACTCGAAGGGGTCTGGCAATTTAGCCTAAAAAACCCGAATCTGCTGCAATAACATCTTGGAACAAACTCACGTGAGAGACGATCAGTTACTGACATTAGCGATCTCCGTGAACAGTTTTTCCATTGAAATTAAGTTAATCCTTTCATCTTCTTGGTTTCTCAGATGAGTTTGCTTGAACCATCTTAAGAATTTCTTTACTTGAATGTTAGTGGAATCCAATCATGTTCCTAGTTCTCTCCATATCAACTGGTATTGAGAGAAAACATTGAAACGACTGTCATCTGCTAAGTGGACGTATTTCCATAGATGAGACGTTCAGTGCTTGTGTTCCTTACACCAATAAAAAGAGTGTTGTGAAGAGCATGAGATGCAGTGTTCATGACGGCGGGGGAATATGCCCCATTTATGGAGGCATCTGACCACAGTAAAGTGAGACATGTGCCGTTGTCGTACGCAACTGCTGAGAAATGTTGTCATTGACCGGTATTGATATGTTTTTTTTGTAGAATGATATGTTGGTCATCCATTAAAGATGATTTTCGTGGCCTACCATCAACAGCATTTCTTACATCTGTATCTGCGGTTTGGAAGACTTTTCATACTCGTGAAATAATACTTTTTTTCCATTAGAAATTTTCAGGTTAATACTTATGTCCCTTAAGAAACTTAGCGATTCTTCTACAACGTACAAAGTTGAGATGGTTTATTAGAGCTATAGTAGACATCTGAACGCCCTGAACTTGTAGAATTTAATAACACGATTCATCTTTATTTTTATTGTAGTCTTGCTTTACACGCAACTGTATGTAAGTGCATGTCCACACATTATGTCAACGTGACGTCTTACCTCTAATATGCACATATGAATCACCATTTTACTGAGTTGGATATTCATTGAATTGATCGAAACAAATTATTTTCTACATTTTCAAGACTATCTGCTTAAAAATTGCACCGGTGCTTACATTTTGAGCTTCAGAGAATTAACACTATTTTTATTTTTCATTAAAATTTGATCAGAATATTGAAACAAATTATATTGCATTATAAAATAATCAAACGAGATCATGATAATAAAAAGAAATAATATAATATAAAAATATTTATTTTTAATCAACTGTAATCTACATTAATTTGGTAAATATTTTAATAGGTATTTAATTACATTTTAGTTATTATTTAATCAATGACAAATTTAACATGTGTTAGTTATTTGCATGCACTAACTGATAATACATGTTAAATACATTTTTCACAAATAACTCTAAACTGATGTGATAATCATAATTTTTCTCAAAAACCCTGATAAGATCATTAAGTAGAAAATAATTAATCAAATAATGTTAAATTCTTATTATTAAGATTTTAATATAAATGATCGTAACAATTTTATGAATGATTTTTTTTAACTTTGATTCTGTAAATTATTATATTTCTCAAGTAGTATATTTCTCAATATTATTTTAACATTGTATTACAAATTAAATTTTAAAATCACATACAAATATTTAATATTTTGTACAAATAACAGTTTTTTTGTAGAACTTGGTTGTGTATATTAAATTAAGATAACATATTTTTAAACTTTATAGTGATGTACTTTATTTTATGTTATCCTTAGTGTTAAACATTATGTTATTAATTTATAGTTCTAACTTTTAAATCTTTTCATTTTTGAAGTTTATATGTACACAAATTGAGTTAGGCATTGGAAAATTGTTTATAAATTTATATATTTTATAACATTTAATTTTAAATCTCATTTTCAAATTTTTATATAACAAATTGTGTTAGACACTGGAAAATTAATTATAAATTAATATATTTTACACAATTTAAATTTTAAGTCTCAATTATTTAAAATTCTTTTTACTTTTTTAACAAGTAGCAATATAACAAGTTTAAATTTGCAAAATTGGAATAATTTCTTTTACTATAAAATATACTGGACGTAAATTAATCATGAAGAGCTTTCGGTTAAAATCTAGGATACTGTACCCCTGAGCAAGTCGCCAACCTTGCAACCCTGAATATTTCGCCAATTTTCCGCCAATTTCTTTAGGGTTGCAATAGTATAATTAGAGGAATTCGTAGCTTCATTTTCCAAACAATATAATGACTATTTATTGTTATTGTGATTATATTATTATTTACAGAATTCTTATTTGCAGTAAATAAGAACAGAAATATATATTCTTTTAAATAAGTATTCCAATAAATTATTGATTATTCCGAACTTATTCTTACAACGTACGTCGGCTACTGATTCAGAACATAAACAATTTTTATGAAGTTGCCTCTCAGGAAAGTAAGAAACAAACAAGTAAAACGATTTTTTTATTTATTAATAACTTATATTTTATTCTTAAATAATTAATTTCCTTTTTAAAGATGTTCGTTTAGTTAGGATTGTATACAACCGTAATTAGAATTCGCTTGGAATATTTGAAGCTTTAGCTTTTTAGAACGTTAGTTAACGTTAAAATTTAAATTTTTAATAATTAAAATAAATTAATATACATAAAATAATGTGTCCGGAACATTTGACAATTATCTGGCAGAGTACATTTGGCGGCGCTAGCACAAATGTGACATCCGCAAAATATTTTATGATTTCCCCTATGGAATAAAATGTTTGTTTATACCACAGAGGAAGGACATACCACAATAAAAGGTAAGTTTTTCTCTGGTTTTTTTTTCTTCTCTTTTATCTTTTGTTAATATTAATTTATCCTTCGAATTCGGCTTCGTAAAAAACATGACTTATTTTTTGACATTACAAAAAAAAAAAAAAAAAATATAAAAAAAATAAATAAATAAATAAATAAAAATGGCGAATAACTTTGGCGAAATTTTATCGTAACAGCGATTATTATCTTTGTCTAAACGATACATTTTTGTAACTTAGCAAAATAAAATTCCACATAATAATTTGGAGATAAAACGATTTAATTTGATGTGAAAGAAATTTAGGAATAAAATGTTGACAAAATAATGATATATTTTGGCGTTAAAGCGGCAATATGAGGCGTAAAAAGAAAACATTAAAATGTTCACATAATAGGGGTAAAAATTTGGCGATAAAGCGTTATAAATTGGCGTAAAGGCATTTTAGATATAATTTTTTGGCATAATAGCGCTAAATTTCGGCGTAAAAGCGGTAACATTTGGCGCAAAAGTATTCCAGAGATAAAAAATTTTAGTGATAAAAATTTGACGATAAAGCATTAACTTTTGGCGTAAAAGCAACTCAAAAAAAAAGATTCACTTAGTGAAAACATTTGGCTATAAAGCGATAAATATTGGCGATAAAGCATTTTTTGGTTTAAAAGAAGTTATATAACAAAATTTGCTTAGTGAAAAATGGCTAAAAAACGATAAATGTTGGCGATAAAGCATTAAATTTTGCATTTCGAGCATTAAAATTTTGGCAGGATAGTGATAATATTTGGCGTTAAAGCGATAAACTTTGGCTTCAAAGCCTTTTCAGGAATAAACTTTGAAGTAATAGCTATTTGGCTGCTAATGTTGGCGTAAAAGCACTGTTTGGCTATAAATTTTGGCGAAATAGCATTTTACAATGACACCGAACTTCGGCAGCTATTTTGTCTGTTTACTTGGCGATTTGGCAACCCAGTAACCCAGTAAATTTCCGCGCAAACTACCTGGCTCATTCATTTCTATGCTTACTTACCGACTTGGCAACTTGGCGATGTGTTTGGCATAAAGGGTACAGGAGTTCTAGATTTTAACCGAGATTTCCTCATAAGATAACTCCCAACGATTCAGAATTTTTAAATTTCTAACGACAATCAAAAACATTAAATTATCCTGAACATCATCAGACAAAAACCTTAAATTATCCTCAACTCCAAACAATGTTTGCAAATCCTTCACCGAAACATCGAAATAAATTATAGAATTCCTTTGATGTTTAAAAAAGTTTTTCATCTTTCTGTTGAATTCACTTTCAACATTTTGCAAGCAGCATTCATATATTTAAAAATGAATTGCATTATGTTCTTAACTGAATTATTATAAATTTTTTTATTTATGTAGTGAAGAATTGTTTATGGAGACCCAAAAACACGTTTTAAACAAAGTGCCTGCATCCATTTATATAATCTCGAATCTTTTATTGGGTGAACGTGTTATTTCAGAGTCATTTACAAAATTACCACCAAAATTACACCACTCAAGAGTAATGCAGCTTAATAATAAATATAGACATCTTTGAGTCCCTTAGGAGATGAATAAACAGCATTTTCTAAATATTTTTTTTTAATAGAACGTGCTCCAAACATAAAATAGAAAACAGCATGCTACAAATCCTTGTCTTTTTCTGCTACAAAAATGTTTCCCCAGTGTACCGTAAATGAATAAGACAGCGCGAAAGCAATCTGAAAAAAATTGGCCCCTAACAAAATTTGCATACTAAAAAGGCATACCAATTGCAATCTACGTTTTATTTTACTTTGCAAAAGAAAGTCAAATAAACAATGACACGGGAGAAAGACAAAAGATAAATTTATAGTTGTTGTTGCTGGGGGAAGGGTTTATATTTATAGGGTGACCGTGATATTTTCTGAACCAGGTCATAATACTAAAGGGGTCTTTGATAAATGCGCAAAAATGCAGTAATTTTCTTATGTGTTTTGTTACCTTTATTCTTTATTTTTTTCTTTCTCTTTTACGCCAGCCTTTCTTCCACCTTCTTTATCACGGATGGAGTGAAAACCTCGATGAATGAGGTCTGTTAATCATCGGAAATGAGTAAAGAATTCTGCTGTTTTTTAATTTAAATTTATTGTCCTCAAAAAACAGTACGGAACGTTAATAAACAAAACAGGAAAAAAGGGAGATCTTATCCAATTTAAAAGGACATACAAATGTTTCTGCTATTGTAAAGAAATGATTTAAAAACGATTTTGAGAATTCTAAATTTTTTATTTATAAATCAATTGATTATAGTTTTATTTTGTTTACAGTATTTTTTTGACAATTATACACTTTCTTTCAGAATGGAATATCTTATAAAAAAATTTAATATAAAAATGGTGTTTGTTTTTTAATATAAATTTATTGTGCTAAAAAAATGTATGAGAGTTAATAAATAAAACAGGAAAAAGGGAGATCTTATCCTATTTAAAAGGACATACAAATTTTGTTGTTGTAAGGAAGTAATTTAAAAAACGATTTCGAGAATTCTAAAAAAAGTGAGATGTGTAATAAAATTGAATTTCTGTAGTCAAACAGTTATTCATGAAGGATTATGTTTATTAATTAATTGATATTAAATTTTTATAATGTAGTTTTTTGGTAATAAATCAATTGATTTTAATTTTATTCAGTTGTTTACAGTAATATTTTAAACAGTTATGCACATTCTTTTAAAACGGCATATTTCATAGAAAAATTTAATTTAAAAATTTGTTTCATAATATTTTCTTATAGACATCATCAAACATAATATAAATAGTTGTAACAATTTTATGAATGATTTTATAATTTTTCGTTTTGTAAATGGAAATATTTATATGGAATGGAAATAATCTAACAACGAATTACAAATTAAATTTTAAAAACACTAACAACTTAACTGAATTACCATAAATTTTGTTATATATGCAGTGAATAATTGTTTATGGAGATCAAAAAACACGTTTTAAACAAAGTGCCTGCCTCCGTTTATATAATCTCGAATCTTTTATTGGGAGTACGTGCTATTCGAGAGTTATTTACAAAATGACCACCAAAATTACACCACTCAAGAGTAATGCAGCTTAATAGTAAATATAGACATCTTTTGAGCTCCTTAGGAAAAGAATAAACCGCATTTTCTAAATATTTTTTTTTACTAGAACGTGCTCCAAACATAAAACAGAAAACAGCATGCTACAAATTCTTGTCTTTTCCTACTACAAAAATGCTTCCCCAGTGTACCGTAAATGAATAAGACAACGCGAAAGCATTCTGAAAAAAAAAATTGGACCCCAAACAAAATTTGCATACTAAAAAGGCATACCAATTCCAATCTCCGTTTTATTCTACTTTGCAAAAAAAAAAAATAATAAAAGTAGGCACGGGAGAAAGGCAAAAGATAAATTTATAGTTGTTGTTGCATGGGGAAGGGTTTATATTTATAGGGTGACCGTGATATTTTCTGAACCAGGTCGTAATACTAAAGGGGTATTTGATAAATGCGCGAAAATGCAGTAATTTTCTTATGTGCTGTTCTGTTAACTTTATTCTTTATTTTTTTTTCTTTTCTCTTTTATGCTCTCCTCTCTTCCAGCTTCTTTACAACGGTTGCAGTGAAAACCTCGATGAATGAGGTCTGTTAATCATCGGAAATGAGTAAAGGATTCTGTTGTTTTTTTTTTATTTTAAATTTATTGTACTCAAAAAACAGTATGTAGAGTTAATAAATAAAACCGGAAAAAGGGAGATCTTATCCAAGTTAACAGGATCTACAAATGTTTCTGCTATTTTAAGGAAATGATTTAAAAATGATTTCGAGAATTCTAAACAAATGGGGTGGGGTGGGGGGGGTGGGGTATCGAATAGAATTTATTTTCTGTTGCCAAACAGTTATTCATAAGAAATTAGCGTTATTAATTAATTGATATTAGATTTTTATAATGTAATTTTTTGTTAACAAATCATTTGAGTTTAATTTTATTCAGTTGCTTACAGTAATCTTTTAAAAAGTTATACACATTCTTTCAAAATGAATATTTTATGGAAAAACTTAATTCCAAAACAATTGTTTTAAATTATGTATCATAATATTTCCTTATATACATCATGAAACATAATATAAATGGTGGTAACAATTCTATGCATGATTTTATAATCTTTCGTTCTGTAAATGTAAATATTTTTCAAAACATTATTTTAACAAGGAATTACAAATAAAATTTTTAAAAAACACTAACATCGAAATAAATTATAGAATTCCTTTGATGTTTAAAAAAGTTTTTCATCTTTCTGTTGAATTCACTTTCAACATTTTGCAAGCAGCACCCATATATTTAAAAAATGAATTGCATTATGTTCTTAACTGAATTACCATAAATTTTGTTATTTATGTAGTGAAGAATTGTTTACGGAGACCAAAAAACACGTTTTAAACAAAGTGCCTGCCTCCATTTATATAATCTCGAATCTTTTATTGGATGAACGTGATATTTGAGAGTCATTTACAAAATTAAAACGAAAATTACACCATTCAAGAGTAATGCAGCTTAATAGTAAATATAGACATCTTCGAGTCCCTTAGGAAAAGAATAAACAGCATTTTCTAAATATTTTTTTTACCTGAACATGCTCCAAACATAAGACAGAGAACAGCATGCTACAAATCCTTGTCTCTTTCTCCCACAAAAATGTTTCCCCAGTGTACCGTAAATGAATAAGACAACGCGAAATCCGTCTCAAAAAAAATTGGCCCCAAACAAAATTTGCATACTAAAAAGGCATACCAATTCCAATCTGCGTTTTATTTTACTTTGCAAAAAAACCAAATAAAAAAATGACACGGGAGAAAGGCAAAGGATAAATTTATAGTTGTTGTTGCTGGGGGAAGGTTTATATTTATAGGGTGACCGTGATATTTTCTGAACCAGGTCATAATACTAAAGGGGTCTTTGATAAATGCGGAAAATGCAGTAATTTTCTTGTGTGCTGTTCTGTTAACTTTATTCTTTATTTTTTTCTTTTCTCTTTTATGCTCTCGTCTCTTCCACATTCTTTATCACGGTTGCAGTGAAAAACGTCGATGAATGAGGTCTGTTAATCATCGGAAATGAGTAAAGGATTCTGATTTTTTTTTTAAATTTAAATTTATTGTCCTCAAAAAACAGTACGGAAAGTTAATAAATAGAACAGGAAAAAGGGAGATCTTATCCAATTTAAAAGGACCTACAAATGTTTCTGCTATTTTAAGGAAATGATTTAAAAAAGATTTTGAGAATTCTACACAAAGTGAAATAAAATTTAATTTATTTCACTGTGCAATTATTTATAAAAGATTAAAAAAATTTTATATAGTATTTATGTTTATTAATTAATTGATATTAAATTTTTATAATGTAATTTTTTATCTATAAATAATTAGATTTTAATTTTATTCAGTTGCTTATTGTTTTAGACAATTGTGCACATTCTTTCAGAATGGAATATTTCATAAAAATTTTTTTATATAAAAATGGTGTTTGTTTTTTAATTTAAATTTATTGTGCTTAAAAAATAGTATGTAAAGTTAATAAATACAGTAGGAAAAAGGGAGATCTTATCCAATTTTGAGGGACATACAAATGTCTCTGCTATTGTAAGGAAATTATTTAAAAACGATTTCGAGAATTCTAAAAAATGTGAGATGTGGAATGAAATTTAATTTTTGTTGTCAAACAGTTAGTCATGAAAGATTATGTTTATTAATTAATTGATATTAAATTTTTATAATGTAGTTTTTTGTTAATAAATAAATTGATTTTAATTTATTCAGTTGTTTACAGTAATATTTTAAACAGTTATGCACATTCTTTTAAAATGGCATATTTCATAGAAAAATTTAATTTCAAAAATATTGTTTTATAATATTTTCTTATCGACATCATCAAACATAATATAAATGGTAGTAACAATTTTATGAATGATTTTATAATCCCTCGTTCCATAAATGGACATATTTTTCTAAATATTATGTTAACAATGAATTACAAATTAAATTTTAAAAACACTAACAACTTATCTGAATTACCATAAATTTTGTTATTTATGTAGTGAAGAATTGTTTATGGAGACCAAAAAACACGTTTTAAACAAAGTTCTCGCCTACATTTATATAATCCCCAATCTTTTATTGGATGAACGTGCTATTTGAGAGTCATTTACAAAATTTCCACCAAAATTACACCACTCAAGAGTAATGCAGCTTAATAGTAAATATAGACATCTTTTGAGCCCCTTAGGAAAAAAAAAATAAACAGAATTTTCTAAACATTTTTTATACTAGAACGTGCTCCAAACATAAAGCATAAAACAGCATGCTACAAATTCTTGTCTTTTTCTCCTACAAAAATGTTTTCCCAGTGTACCGTAAATGAATAAGACAACGCAAAAGCCCCCTGAAAAAAAATTGGCCCCAAACAAAATTTGCATACTAAAAAGGCATATCAATTCCAACCTGCGTTTTATTTTACTTTGAGAAAAAAAAAACAAATAAAAAATGACATGGGAGAAAGGCAAAGGATAAATGTATAGTTGTTGTTGCTGGGGGAAGAGTTTATATTTATAGGGTGACCGTGATATTTTCTGAACCAGGCTATAATACTAAAGGGGTCTTTGATAAATTCAGTAATTTTCTTATGTGCTGTTTTGTTAACTTTATTGTTTTTTTTTCTTTTCTCTTTTATATTCACACCTCTTGCACCTTCTTTATCGCGGTTGCAGTGAAAACCTCGATGGATGAGGTCTGTTAATCATCGGAAATGACTAAAGGATTCTTTTTTTTTTTTTTTTTAAATTTAAATTTATTGTCTTCAGAAAACAATATGGAAAGTTAATAAATAAAACAAGAGAAAAAAGAATTGTTATCAAATTTAAATGAACATACAAATGTTTCTGCTATTGTAAGGAAATTATTTAAAAACTATTTCGAGAATTCTGAAAACAGTCAGATTTAGAATAATTTAATTTCTGTTGACAAACAATTATTCATGATAGATTTAAGAAATTGCTATATACTATTTATGTTTATTAATTAATTGATATTAAATTTTTATAACTTAATTTTTATATATAAATAATTAGATTTTAATTTTATTCAGTTGCTTACATTTTCAGAGAATTGTAAACATTCTTTCAGAATGGAATATTTCATAGGAAAATTTAATATAAAAATGGTGTTTATTTTTTTTATATTTAAATTTATTGTCCTCAAAGATAGAATAAATAAAACAGGAAAATAGGAAATATTATCAAATTTGAAAGAACATACAAATGTTTGTGCTGTTTTAAGGAAATCATTTAAAAAGGATTTCTAGAATTCTAAAAACAGTGAAATGTGATAATGATGAGAAATAAAATTTAATTTCTGTTGACAAAAAAATTATTCATGAAAAACTAAAAAGATGTTTATATGCTATTTGTGTTTGTTAATTAATTCATATTAAATTTTTATAGCGTAATTTTTTTTATTTATAAATCATTTTATTTTAATAAATTCCATTTTGATAAATTGAATTTTAAATGTTGATAAGTTTTTAAAAACTATGCCATTTCTGTGTCAAATTAAATTATTTACATAAAACATTTTTCGACGAATATTTTTTGTAGTTTTATGTTTCCTTTATTTAATTTCCTTTCTTTACTTAATTTACTTTTCCTTTCTAGAATGTTCACGCAAATTTTTTAAAATCTATTAATTAAAATTTCTATAATTTAAAAATTCTATTGGATCTTTCAGGTACCAACCAAATCATCATAAAAAGTTTTTATGACATAATAAATATACATGACATAATAAAAACCCTAAAATCCTTGTAGTGCATATATTTATTCAGACAACTACACTATTTTATACGACAAAAATGCATTAAAGAATAAAAATGTTCCACACAGATAAATGTTTCATGATGCTACAAAAGTATTCTAGACATCTCGCTATATTTTTTCACTTAACTCATCACTCTTTTTAATGTTACAATATTTATATTCATTATACAAAATATTTCTCACCCAGCATTTACTCCACGAAAATCTAGAAATTAATTTTTTTGTTTGTTGCTGAAAGAAGCTTACTTGGTATGATGGATGGATTTAAGGCATGGGCAACACTGTGCGTGAGAAAATAGCCACCTGCGTTTTTTTTGGATCTTGATACTTGTTAAAAAGAACATTTAGAATCATATGAAACACAGTATCACAAATTTGTACAATAGCAAAAACTGATACTACTTAGAAACAAATAATATTTTATTATGTATGAAATCAAGAACAATGACATTATAAGGCAATAAAGGAGCATTATATAGGCATACTAACAGCCGTCTGGAGTTAGGCTGTTACAGAAAATAAACTATTAAAACTTTTAGTTAATATTAGCAAAAAAATATTTATGCAGCATTAAATATTGGATAAATAGGTTAGATAAATAATGCTATCATTGTTATTCAAGAATCCTTAGTAATATTTTTCTACTTTATGTATATATATTTTAAATATAATAATATTAGTTTAAAAAATAAATTAAAGACTAACCCTATAAATGTTTTGTCTTATTTTTTAAAACAAATTAACTAATGTGGCCAAAATATTTACGAAGCTGGTACCATCCGCTGATTGTAGTAAAAAATAAGGATTTCATTTAATTAAAAAACAATTAAGAAAAGTTTAATCCTAATTTCAGGCTACAAATTTTGGAAATAAATATAAAATTCAGAAAAAAAAAATTGAATATATAAGTTTTTTCTAGCTATTAAATAAAAAAATGCTTTTTCATCATTAAAATATTTTATCTTAGCAATAATTTCGAAACTCGATATACTCGAATCAATGATTAATCACTTAAAGTAAGTGAAATAATATATTACAATTATCGACATATAAAAGGTTTTTGCCTATTTTAAAAATAACCAAACATTGCTTAGAGATCATGTTTGTAGTGTTGTGGGTTGTGCAGCTGGATCATAACTGGGTGTGGTTGGGTTGAGACTTGAGATACAGGTTTGAGAACACGCAGCTTTATTTACACACGCACAAACACCATACACGTAGAGTAAAAACATACAATACGTAACATATTTAAAGACTTATAATTATTCATTCGGGGAGGGTTTCCATTTCTAAACCGAAAACCCGATACTTAGGTACACGCTGGATGCACGGAATATGCTAACACACCTGGTGAGAGTCTGTATGTCAACTAATACACATGATTGCGGTAAATATATTTTCACTTGTGATGGGAGATTTTAAATTAAACGTTTCTCAACAGAAGAGCGTGATTGCTTTGTACTAAATTTTTTCAGCGGCAGCGCCGGTTGCGCTGTACTTCCTCTCGGGTAGAGTCTCGAAGCCTACTGACCATTTCTCCTGAACGCCACAGGGGACGCTCTTTATAGTGCTTAAGTGGAAACATGATTGCGTAGGAGGAAGCACAGTTACATGTTTTAAATTAGATCATGATTACGGTTAGGTCATGTAATTTTTGGAAAGCCTAGTAACAGGGTAATTACTAATTATACGTAAATCATGAAGGTGTTATTCAATGTATTAGAATAGATCAGAACCATGACAATAGGAATTATGAACATTAAAATTGTCATCATCATAATCATTATTAATATCTTCTTTTAAGGACAATTAAGGATCATTTATAGATTAAGTATTGGCATATATCAAAATTCAGGATCAACATTTATATTCTTAGAGATGATAAATAAATAATTCTAAGAAATAATTTATATTAGATACATAATCTTCGAGTGATTATCCGAATACACATTGAAATATTGCTTCCCGAACAACTCCTGAACAATTACAATTAATAAAAAGAAGCAAGCAGCAAACTCCTGAAGATTTATTAAAACGCATATCAATCACTCCCACCTAAAATTTTCCCAGACACGAAATACCACACCGAAAAGTTCCTCCTTTTCAATGCTGGCAAACAAACTCGGTGGTAAAAAAAAATCTTTCAAAAGTGACACGCTTGATGGAGCACTTGATTAAGGCTTTGAATTCCTTTTTCACGTTTTTTATAAGATTCCACCTTTTTTCTCCTGTAAAACCAAGACCTCCGAAATTTATCGGTATAATACAAAGCGAGCTTCCTTTATGTTAATAAATAATAATATACAACGATTATGATAGATATTGTTTAAATTAATTATCTTCTTAACATGTTGATTCCAATGATATATTCATGCGCATAAATTAAAGAAAAAATATATAGTATAATTTTTTTAAACAAACAGAAATGATCATGTGTTGTTATATAAAATAAAATATTTTTTGTTTTGGTAAATTTTATTTAAAAAAATTATTTGTGCAGCTTTAAAGGTACAAGATTTTAAATGATATATTTTTTTTCTAATGCAGCTGGCAAACACTTAGACAGTTGTCTTTGATGCCTTAAGGCAAGCGCTGCACCGACATTAATCACTTAGCACTACCCAGAAGGTGCGTGTAGCTAGAACACAAGCTATGGACGCGGAGTAACAATACCCCCGCAACGCTCTACGATCGTGTTAGACAGGGTCCTACGTATTCCAAACCACTACAAACATCCATGGCACTACCGGACTCGAATCCGAAACTTGTGGCACTGAGATCCAGAGTGCTAGTCTCTCGGCCATCAGGCCCTAATATTGATTATGATCATGATATTTGCCGTAATACAAAATATCTTTTCTTCTTTTAAGAACAATTAAGAATCAATTGTAGATGGAATGAATATATAGAATCATTTGTAGATAGAATGAATATATGGGAATAATTTGTACATTAAATATGAGCATATAATACGATTCGACATTTTTTAGAGAATATTGTGATCAATAAATCAATCCAACCAATAATTCACATTAATATTAGTTACATAATTCGCACATAAAATGAAATATTTCGAATGATTAACTGAATACACATTGAAATATTGCTTCCGAGCAACTCTGAACGATTCCAATTAATAAAAAGGAAGCAAGCAGCAAACTCCTGAAGACATATTAAAACGCATATCAATCACTCCAACCTAAAATTTTCCCGGACACGAAATACCACACCGAAAAGTTCCTCCTTTTCAATGCTGGCAAACAAACCCGGTGGAAAAAAATCTTTCAAAAGTGATATGCTTGATGGAGTACTTGATTAAAGCTTTGAATTCCTTTTCGCGTTTTTATAAGATTCCACCTTATTATTTTCTTTAAAACCAAGATCTTCGAAATTTATCGAAAAAATACAAAACGAGTTTCCTTCTGTTAATAACAATATACAAATGATTGTGATTATATTAAAATTAATTATATTCTTGATATGTTGATTCCAATAATAATATTCATCTGCATAAATTAAAAAAAATATATAGTATAATTTTTTTAAACAAACATAAATGATCACGTGTTTTCTTATATATAATAAAACATTCTTTTTGGTAAATTTTATTTAAAAAAATTATTTGTGTAGCTTTAAAGGTACAAGATTTTAAATAATATATTTCTTTTCTAATGCATCTGGCAAACACTTAGACAGTTGTTTGTGATACTTTAAGGCAAGCGCTGCACCGACGTTACTGACTTGGCATTACCCTGGAGGTGCGTGTAGCTTAAAGATAAACTACGGACGCGGAGTAACAATATCCCCGCAATGCTCTACGATCGTGTTAGACCGGGACCTACGACTTAAAGTGGATTCCGAACCACTATAAACATCCATGGCACTGCCGGACTCGAATACGAAAGCTGTGGCACTGAGATCCAGAGTGCTAGTCACTCGACCATCAGGCTTATTAATTATGATAATGATATTTGCCATCATGCAAAATGGAATCATTTTTGGAATGAATGTTTTTTTAGATGGAATGAATGTATGGAATCATTTGTAGATTAAATATGTGCCTAAAATATGATTCAACATTTTTCAGAGACTATTGTGATCAACAAATCAATCCAACCAATAATTTATATTAGAACATTGTGATTATCTGAATACATAAATGAAATATTGCTTCCTGAACAACTCCTGAACAATTCCAATTAATAAATAGAAACAAGCAGTGAACTTCTGCAGACATATTAAAACGCATATCAATCACTCCCACCTAAAACTTTCCCGGACACGAAATACCACACCGAAAAGTTCCTCCTTTTCGATGCTGGCAAACAAACCCGGTGGAAAAAAATCTTTCAAAAGTGACAAGCTTGATGGACCACTTGATTAAAGCTTTTGAATTCCTTTTCACTTTTTTATAAGTTTCCACCTTTTTCTTCCGTAAAAGCAAGATCTTTGAAATTTATAGGTAAAATATAAAAAAGTGCTTCCTTCTGCTAGTGATAATATACAAATTAAGATTATTGTTATATTATTACCAATGTTAAAATTAATTATTTTCTTAATATGTTGATTCCAATGATATATTCATGTGCATAAATTTAAAAAAAATGATCAAAGTTTTTTTTTTAAACAACAGATATATTCATGTGTTGTTCGGTTATATAAACAAGTAATTTAAAAAAAATTTTTATTGTCAATTCCTACTTAGGTCAACATAGAAAATTTTATTTTAGTTACTTTTTAAAATAATTACATTTAATATAAAATATATATATATACATATGACAGAATCACAATATTAAGAGGTAATATACAATTTAATTCCTTTCTATATATATGGTGTTGGACTATTATTTTTGTTTGTTACTTTTTTTTTTTTTTTTTTTTTCGTTTCTAATTTATGAAGCTGATGGTGGTCTAAAATTCTCATTTTATCCATCTCTTGTAATGCAAGAATTGAACTCGCATTCTTCACATTCACGTGAAAAATACTGGAATCCTTGCATTTTACCGATTGAGCTACCTACCTGTTGATTTCAATTTTCATTACAAACTTCTAAAACTCTTTTTAAAGTATTTAAAATTAATTAATTACATTTAATTAATTAATTAATATTTCAAAAAACTGTATTAACATCAAGTGTCATCCACTACAAGTTTAAAAAAATATATTTGAACTTGACTGGACTAATAAAAAGTATTTTATTAACGATTGAAAATTTGAACAAGATATATATAGGGAGATAGTGAACTAACAGTAGAAATTTAAAAAAAAAAACATTTTTTGCTTTGGTAGATTTTATTTGAAAAATATTTGTGCAGCTTTAAAGGCTGACGATTTTAAATAACGTACCGTAAATTATATAAGTTGGCTAAATAAAGCAATCGGACCTGATGGCTGAGTGACTAGCGCTTTGTCTCTCAGTACCACAGGTTTCGGGTGCGACCCCCGGCGATGCCATGGAGGATTATAAATTCAATTTTAACCGTAGGACTAAAATGACTGCAGAGCATTGGCTGTTGGGCTTGACCACTTGACCTCTTAAAACGAAAACAATATCTCACGTCTCGAAATCTGCCAGTAGGCAGGCGGCCTTGACTCACGACTTGCATTAGTGTTAGCATTTATTACCATGCATCTTCTGTTAGCATTTATTTTAAAAATATAATAATGCTAATTTAAAAGCTTATACTGTTAATTTTTTATCTTATTATTTTTTATCTTTTAGAATATCTTAAATAATGGTCTTTAAAACTTAGCTCAATTTTTGGCGGGAAAATCTGATGGCATTAATAAAATAAGATTTTTATTTAATTAAAAATTATTAATTAAAATGTTTTTGTAATTTTTGTAACTTTTGTTCATGTTTAAAGTGATGTGTAAATGCTTTTGTAATTTTGTATGGTTTTTAAATTATGCTGGAAAAATATACATACTTTATATGCACATATATATATATATATATATATACATCCAAGATTGAACTGAAGGATGACCTGACGTTCTACACTTATATTTTGTTACTTTCCTTTAAAAAAAAAAAATCACGCAGGTGATATTTGGGAAGAGAGAGGACACCACTTTCTCTCCTTTTCACATCTAACAGTAGGAGTTAGAATCTTAAAGATTTATCGTGCCGATTCTAAAAATAGTCACGCAAACTCTCTGTTGGGCATCGTTGGTGGGTTTCAAACCAACCACCCTAATATCTGAAGACCAACGTGCTATCCACCAGATTGCTTCAGCCTCGGAAATGTCCAAATGATTATCGATATATTTAGGTTTGATTATAAACTGTTATGGTTATTTAATGCGGAGTAATGTTAAATGGATTGGTATGATGATTTTATACATGTTTGATAAACTTGCAATGCCAAGAAAATATTTAGACTTATATCTTGATTTCAAATTGAATGGTTTGACCTTTACTTTGATTTTTAATATATTTTCACATATGCCTTAATTCCTATGTCTTGAATTTAAATTAAGAGTGTTATTAAAGAAAGTGGAATATCTTAGAAAGGTTTTAACATGACATATCATTGACGAATTCTATTAAATATACTAAATATGTAAATTATCACTAAGGAATAATAATAAACAGTTACTCATTTAGAAAATATTTTGATTTGTTTTTATTTGTTCTGAGAATTTTTACACAACAAAAATTCATAAAAATAAATTCCGCATAACGATTTCTTTAAACATCGTTCATAAAATGAAAAAACATTGATAATATTTAGTGTGGTAGAACTATAAACAAACTTATAAACGAAAAAATAGAAGGAAACAGAACAAAAATACAAAGAAACAGAACATTTCAATATTAGAACAAAAAATTAGATGTGTCACATATATATATATATATGTGAATGCTAGTGGATGCTAGTGGAACTAGTGACTTATACCTTGATTCATCTATCTTGATTTCAAATTAAGAGTATTATTACCGAAAGTGGAATATCTTAGAAATGTTTTTAACGTGATATAAAGAACCATTAACTGACTTATAATGTTAAATTAGCAAATTCTCACTAATAAAAAGATTTTGTTAGAAAATATTTTGATTTAATCTTAATTTAGTAAATCCATTTTAAACTACTGGTACAACTATTTCAAAATATTTTACTTCATGCCCAGCTCTTGACAAAATTGAAACTTCGTTCAAAATTTCTTCATATCATGAATGTAGTAATGATTTCTAGAACACATGACAAGATGCTCCAATGAAAAAGGCATAACTTCCTTGATTACTTTTATAATGTAATTGTCACAAATTAGAATTATAAGAAACAAAGTACATCAATACTTCATGTTTTAGCCTGATGACTGTGACGGATTGATGACGAAGACAAAATATGCTAATTCAAAATGCTCATTTGAACTTTACTAGTAAGATATATAGAATATTTATGCCATATTGTATGAACCATATTTATTAATGTTATTTAATACTAAAACTTTGCAATTGGGAATTTTCTTACAGGACAAGCATTGGCAAAATTTGTAAATTTATTTTATGCTGTTTAAGAGAAGAAAACATTGAAAAAATATTTCAAATCAATGGAAGGTTTTGCCAGATATGTTGCCATCTTTCGTAACAAAATTATTGAGACTTGCGAAGTTTACACGAAAGTTACATTACACTATTTAAGAGAAGAAACCATTATAGGCATATTTCGAAACAATGGAAGGTTTTTAGGAGATATGTTGCCATCTTTCATGACAAAATGATTGAAACGTACGAAGGTTACGTTACACCATTATATGACAGTTATACAAAGTCTATGTTATACTATTTAAGAGAAGGAATCATTAAAGAAATATTTCGAATCAATGGAAGTTTTTGTCAGATATGTAGCCATCTATCATAACAAAATAATTGAGACTTACGAAGATTAATAATTGGCAGTGCAAAAGATAAAATGTTGATGGAAAATGTCTATATACTATATAAGATGTATATATCTGCTAATAATTTTTTTTTGCAAATATAGCATAACTGGATGCTGATTTATTTAGTTAATAAAATTTTTAATTGTTCGAATAGTTAATCGTTAATATTAATAAAAAAATTTTTTGATTAAATTATTTTTATTTTCTTAAATATGTAATAACATTAAGTAAGGCGGAATATATTTATATTTAACTATTTCAATTATTTCAGTTATGTTAAGAATATTTGAAGGAAAAATGTTTTTAAATTAGATGCTTAAAAAAACGAGTTAAGAGAAAGAATAAATTCTGGTTGACTTTTCTTTGTTCACTGCATCAGAAAATCGATTATGATATTGAAGATCGAATGTATTCATATTTAATTATTTCCATTATATTAATATTTGTATGAAAAAATTAATATCAATAAAAAAGCTGTTGATTGAATTATTTTTATTTTCTTAAATATACAATCACATTGAAGGGGGAATATATTTATATTTAATTATTTCAATTATTTCAGTTATGTTTAGAATATTTGAAAGAAAAAATTAATATTAATAAAAAAAATATTGAAGGAATTATTTTTATTTTGGTAAATATGTAATCACATTGAAGATGAAATATATTTATATTTAATTATTTCAGTTATGTTTAGAATATTTAAAAAAAAAGTTAATATTAATTTAAAAACTATTGATTGAAGTATTTTTATTTTCGAAACTATGTAATAACATTAAGTAAGGTGGAATATATTTATATTTAACTATTTCAATTATTTCAGTTATGTTAAGAATATTTGAAGGAAAAATGTGTTTTAAATTAGATGCTTAAAAAAACGAGTTAAAAGAAAGGAGGAATCCTGGTTACTTTTTCTTTGTTCACTGCATTAGAAAATCGATTAAAATATTAAGAAATTTCATAACTTATTCCAGAAATGTTTTTTAAAGGAAAAAAAAATGTAAAAGGAAAAAAAAATCGATCTTTCCACACCTGGATAAATTTCTACACAATTTCTGTTTCTCTTTATTTAATCACAACGATAGTTATAAAAAGTTTTTACTTTAATTTTGTGCAAAATTATTATAAAAACAGTTAATGACTTAGTTGATGTTGAATTAAAAAAAGAAATACAGTTCAAATAATTGATGAGCTACCTTCAGAATTAATCTTACTTCGACGAAAATTATTTTTGAAAAATGCATCTAGTGAAAAAATAAATAAATAAATACAGAATCGGCATTATTAAAATAAAAGATTAATTTTTTAATACGTAAATACATTTTTTTTGCAACAATTTATTTACGTAAGTTTTTTTCTCTCTTTTGTTTGCTTTCTTATTTTAGAATGCAAGTGTATGATTTATTTTTAGAAGTTGTAAGTAAAATAATCAATCTATATATTTGTTGTAGTTTTTTTTTATCAAAAATTATCAAAACTGACGATACAAACTATTTAATCTATTGAATCAGGAATCTATTTTAAGTAAACATTTTGAGTATTGATTTTTGAATAAAAATTAAAATAAATCGATGTAATAATATCCGTCATATCTTAAACACAACGTAAAAATATGAATAATACAATAATGTTTACAGCATTATTTTAATTATCCATAAATTATCAGTTTTATAAAATGTTTTATCGAAATTGACGATACAAACTATTTAATCTATCGAATCATTAATGTAATTTAAGTAAATATTTTGCGAGAACATTTGAACAATTTGAAAGAAATTGACGTTTATCTTATTACGTTACAAATAAAAACCATAATAGCTTAAATGCAACGCAAAACACAAAAGTGTACAATAATATTCACAGTATTATTTTAATTAGATATAAATTATTTTTATTAATTTTATAAAATTTCATATTGAAACTAACGATAACTATTTAATTTGCTGAATCAGAAATCCATTTTAAGTAAACATTTTAATTTTTAAATAAAAATTAAGATAAATTAGCATTTATCTTATTATATTACAAATAAAATCTGTGATAGCTCCAAAAAAATATATACATTATATTCTTATATGATTACTGAGCATACAACTTTGGAATAGTTATTCTCTCTTATAAAATAAAAGAAATACACTGATGACTTGATTTCACATTTCATTATTCGCAACTAAATGAGAAAAATTTATTCATTTTCAGTGCTAATGTGATCATTGTTTCTTGTCATTTTCGAGTGTTCGTGGTAATGAATTCAACGAATTCTCCCTTCATCAGACACATTTCCAAACCTCCTCTCCAACTTGCTACTATTAAAGCACTAATTATCTTAAAGCAGTTAATTATGTGTTTTACTAATTTGATAACTGCGAAGGAAGATTATTATGTAACATTATTATCTCAAAGAGATACTTTAACAGAATATTTGTGTCTAATAAAACCAGATAATTGTAATAAATGTTTTAATTGAGAAAGAAAACGACATTTATCATTGGTGTTGGATTTTCATGAGACTAGATATATATCTGTAACATAATATATAGTCGACCTTCATTAAACCATTTTTTGTAATATCACCATCTTTAACCTTCTTTGATATTAGTAACCCTCATTGATATCAATGTGACAGATATGAAATGAGACTTAAAATTTATTTAAGAATAATAACATTGTTTTTTTAAGTAAATAAATTGTTGATACATTATTCTGATCTGAAAAGCCTGATTAATTTAAGTATTTTTATTTTATTGTAAGAAAATTCTAGAGTTTTCTGATTTTTGTTTCGAAGATATTAAATATAAACTGAAAAGTTGTTTATCTGATAAAAATACTATGTTATTATATTAAAAAGTAATTTGATAAAAAATACAGGTAATTTACATTTTTAAAAAAATCATTTAAACTTCTTTTAAACACATGTGGAAAAACTTCTTCAAAAATGTTTTGCACGGTTTTTGTGGTCTCATGGAAGGAGGGAAAGGGGTGGAAGCTTCTGTTGTGATGGAGCCTCCTTAAGTAAAAGTCTGACTTGGCTCCGTGACGCGTTGGCCCCGTTTTTTTACTGGGTAGATTTTTAAGGTTGTCATCCCTATGCTCTACAGTCATATTAGACCGGAATCTACGACTTAACGGGGATTCCGAACCACTACAAATATCCGTAGCACCACCGGAACTCGAACCCGAAGCCTGTGCACCAAGTGCCAGAGCGCTAGTCAATCGGCCATCCTGTCCTAAATGTAAAAGAGTTAATAGTAATTTTTAATATTTAAAAATAACACGATTAAAAATACATTACTAAAGTATAAAATGTATTCGATCGTTACACCGTTACCTTTCATAATAATAGCAGTGAAGCGAAAATAGAGACTATAAATTCTTTTAATTAATTTTTATATAATTCATATAGATCCTCTCGAGCACATATAACACCGTGAAATGGTGAATAGAATGTGTTGAAAATTTATAGACAGACAGAGAATGCATGCATAAAGATGCCATTTCATTCTATGAAGAAATTATAGTCATAGAATATCCAGAATGACCAGTAAAAAGCAAGTCTAAACCCTTGCAGAGATACATGCAAGTGAGGTATAGACACATGTGGGGATGCATCCTGAGGGATGGAAGAACGTCAAGGATTCTCCACCATTTGTTCTCTGATTGTAGGTAAGGCAAATCTTGCAAACGAAAGTCATATATATTTTATATGATACATGATCTATTGGTGCTAAAAATTACATGGGTTGCCGAAGAAACATCTGAGATCTTACAGAGCTTGTCTCCTAGTTTATTTCTGTGGGAAATAAAGCATTATACTGCTGAAGAATGGCATTTTACGATAGCTAATGATAGTGTAATTTAGCCCTGAATTCATATATTATAGTCCTATCTTTGTATTTTTGGCACGCGTCAGAGGCAAATGGTAATCTAAATCCTGATGGTCTGTAGTTGTTATCGAGCAGTATCTGCTCGATAACAACTGCCCTCATATCTGCCCTCATCTTGTTCTGTGATTGTCACTGATGAAACAAAAGCGAGACTGAGTAAATACAATTTTGTATCGTCGTAAATAAGTAAGTACAATTTTGCTACAGTTAGTTAGTCCAAAAAGCTTTGTATCAAACAGCATTGCAATTCTTAGCATGATTGCATATGAGTTTTTCTAGAAGACAGCATTGTCAGCTTTGACAGGTCGCCGAAAGTTTATTCTTGCTAATATCAGAGAATTCCAATCTCGATCAATTCCATCATCCAATTATCCCAGCGCATTCTACAACATGTCGACAGTCATAAATTGTGAAGACATCAACGTATACCTTCAGATGCGATAGATAATCCATGCATGCGGATTAAGTCTGGTTACTGTTGTACCCTTGTCATGATCCTTATTATCACGTGCAGTCCATTATCTCTACATATTGCATGGACGCCTGCAGGCATGTTTATTTCAACAGCAATATGACAGGAGGGTCAATCAGCCATATGTAGACATAAAATGGAAACCTTTATAAAATTTTGTAAGTATATATATGTATATTGTAAATATTTTTTTACAAAATACAAAACCTGACTTCAGCATCGTCAGCCAATCTTATCTTAAGTTGCATATTCTTTTTAAGATAAGAACAAATTTTCCTCAGTGAGAAAAAGTAACAATTGTTAATACATCTGATGATTCTTTCACATTTTTCTTGTTCAAGAAACTCAAATTATTCAGCCATGTATTCCACACAATTTGAATAATTACACAACTAATACTTCATGGTTTATTATATGAACAAAATGATTACTAATATTTACACAATACGAACATACATAATTCATCATATTCATCACATCTACATAATACGAACAAAATAAACACTTCTTATGCAATGAGTAACATTTAACAGAATAAGTAGGACAACAGCTGCTTATACAATTTCTGCATTTTGAAAGTAGTAGTAGATTTCAAGAAATTTAGAAACAAAACTTTACATAGTTAATATTTAAGTATGCTAACATTTAACATTACTTAAAAAAATATATTGAAATTTATTAATTTATATGAAAATATATATCATGTTGAAAATGAAAATGCAATATATGAAGTCTATATATAAATATACAACTGTTAATCAAAGTACTGCGTTTTGTAAGTATTAAATTTCAAGAAATTTAGAAATAACATTTTACACAGTTCATATTTAAGTATACTAAAATTTAACTTTACTTGCAATAATATATTGAAATTATAATAATTTATATGAAAATATGAATCATATTGAAAATGACAATGCAGTATATAACGTTTATATACACTGAAGTGACAAAAGTCATGGGATACCTCTTAATATCGTGTCGGCCCTCCTTTCGCCCGGCGAAGTGCAGCAACTCGACGTGGCATGGACTCAACAAGTCGTTGGATGTCTTCTGCAGGAATATTGAGCCATGCTGTCTCGATAGACGTCCATAATTGTGAAAGCATTGATGGTGCAGGATTTTGGGCACGAACAGACCTCTCGATGATGTCCCATAAATGCTCGATGGGATTCATGTCGGGCGATCTAGGTGGCCAGATCATTCGTTGGAATTGTCCAGAATGTTCTTCAAACCAATCGGGAACATTTGTGGCTCGGTGACATGGCGCATTGTCATCCGTAAAAATCCCATCGTTGTTTGGGTACATGAAGTCCATGAATGGCTGCAAGTGATCTCCAAGTAGCTGAACATAAGCATTTCCAGTCAATGTTCGGTCCAGTCGCACCAGAGGACCAAGTCCATGCCATGAAAAAACAGCCCACACCATTACGGAGCCACTACCAGCTTGAACAGTGCCTTGCTGACAGTTTGGGTCCATGGCTTCGTGGGGTCTGCGCCACACTCGAACTCTACCATCAGCTCTTACCAACTGAAATCGTGACTCATCGGATTTACGGACTCATCGGACTCACGGTTTTCTATTCATCTAGGGGCCAACCGATATGCTCACGTGCCCACGAGAGTCGCTGCAAGCGATGTCGTTCTGTCAGTAAAGGCACTGGAGTCGGTCTTCTGCTGGAATAGCCCAAGAAAGCCAAATTTCTCCGCACAGTTCTAACAGACAAGTCCCTTGTACGTCCCACATTGATTTCTGCGGTTATTTGACGCAGTCTTGTCTGTTAGAATTTACGACTCTTTGCAGACGTCGCCGGTATCGGTCGTTAAGTGCAGGCGGTCGACCACTGCGCTGTCCATGGTGGGATGTTATGCCTGAAATTTCATACTCTCGGCACACTCTTGACACAGTGGATCTGGGAATGTTGAATTCCCTAACGATTTCCGAAATGGCATCACCCATGCGTCTAGCTCCAACTAACATTCCGCGTTCAAAGTCTGTTAATTCCCGTCGTGCGGTCATCATCACGTCAAAACCTCTTCACATGAATAACTTGAACAGAAATGAAAGCTCTGCGAAAGCACTGCGCATTTATACCTGTTCTACGCGATGCTACTGCCATCTGAAAATTTGCATATTACTGTCCCATGACTTTTGTCACTTCAGTGTATACAGATGCTTGTTATGCTTGTGCTGGAATTTAACAAAAAAAATTGTTTTAAAATATAATTTCTAAATAAATATGTACAATAAGAAGTTTAAATTTTCTTTGTATTCGCTATAATTTTTTTTGTTCATATTTGGAAACTACAAAAACTTTTAATTAAATATTTTTTTAACAATTATAATTTTTTTAATAAATACTTTATAGTAACATGCTTATATAACCGTATCAAGTTATAACTACTTAGTGGCATAGAGATCGAGCTTGTGCATTAGAATTTTTAAACCTTCCTACAATCATCCTTCATTAAAAGTTTTCGTTTAAAAGATAAAAATTTTTATATTTAATTAAATATATTTTAAACTTTTACAGTGAATTCAATTATACATTATCACAAAGTAAAAATATCGATGCCAGAAATATTTTATCAAAATGAAACGAAAAGAATTCATGCGATACCAATTGTGTCAATTTTCAATAAAAGTAATACCTACTTTTTTCTTCCTGCTACTCTTTTTTATTGAGGCAACCTCTAGGGACTTTGCTACTTCACTTCCAATTTAATGTAGCAAGAACTGCACATTTTTTACAAGCGTATAAAAAACCCTCTGTTTTTTAATATCTAGTATGGGTGGGAATATTCTTTGTTATATCGAAGTATAATAAATGATATTAGGCGTTACAAAAACGTGGGATATAATTCAATTTGGACAGTAACTTCTGGTGTAAAAATAAAGTTCTTAAATTGTGTGGACTATTGTAGCTCAGAGTCAATTTAATCAACTCCGTTTTTCAAGCTAAGCACAATGGATGTAGTTTCCAATTCTTATGCTGCTGTATAATAAAAGAAACATCGCATTTATTTCCCACTTTAATTCATATAACAGCTTCGATAAAATATTGCTAAACCTATATTTAGGAAGTTGAAATATGTTTAAACTTAAAGAAATGTTTTTGAAAAAGATAATAAATTATTTGTGGGAGTAGCTTAAAAATGATGATTAGTTTCCGTTTGCCTATTTGTTAATGATAAAAAAATACCAAAAAGGCCTTATTGCTTTTCCATACTGTTTTATCTATTAATGATCAAAATTTAAACAACGACTTTTTTGTGTAATTTAGCAAGAAATCACCTGGGAAATATGAAATTTAGAATTTCGAGATAGTATTTCGTACATGAAGGATGAAGAAAGCATACTATGACTAATTTGAATGGAAAATATATAAAAAGGATCAAATAGTGAAATTAGTTTATTGTGTAACTTTTGTGTACCTTTGTTGTAACTTTTGTCTACCCCAGAAGAACAACAAAAAGATGTCCCTTAATAATAATAATCCCTTAATAAAATAATGTCCCTTAAAAGAATATTATTTCTCTTAATTGCAATGTTTGCTTTGAACATTCTCTTTATACTCAACTCAGAATTATCCAACAGATGTTGAGGTACAGATATCCCTTAATAAAGAATATGATTTCTCTTAACTGCAATGGTTGCTTGGAACTGCATCTTTATACTCAACTCCGGACTATCCAAAAGATGTTGAGGTTGAGGTACAGATGTATCTTAATAAAGGATATGATTTTTCTTAACTGCAGTGGTTGCTTTGAACTATCTCTTAATACTCAACTTCTGATTATCCAACAGTTGTTGAGATAACAATGAACATTTGTTTCTGGTTATTGGGTATTTTACGGAGGAAATAATCATGCTGAAAGATATATCCCCAATGCATCCCACACATGGATTTAAATCTGGAGAGTAAGTTGTACTTTCTTTTCAAGTATTATCTTTCCTTTCTAGAAGATCTTCAACAGCATGAGTTCGATGTGGCCTAGCTGCAATGACGCTGCAATGACGTCTGCTGCAATGATCTTGGCAATGACTCTGCTGCAATGACGTCTTGGAACACACGCACGTGGGAGAGGATCCTTTGCTGGCATTAGAGATCTTCCTTAATAGTACATCTAACGAAAATGAGTTCAATTAATCCGTTCATCATAATGATTTATCAGACGTGTATGCCAGAATCATCCTATTGATCTTTTTATTTGATGTTATTGGGATCAATCATTTCTCTATTTCTCTCCATATCAACTGGTATTGAGAGAAAACATTTAAATGGCTCTCATCTGCAAAGATGACGTATTTCCATTAATGAGATGTTCAGCATTTGTGTTCCTTAAATCATTCAAAAGGGTGCCACGATGAGCAGCTGTCCATAAGATGCTGCGGGTGGTCCGGTGTTCAGAACTAGGGCGGGCTGGGGAGGCCACCTTCATGAAGGTGTGTGACCACAGTAAAGAGAGACATGTGCCGTTGTCGTACGCAAATGTTGAGAAATTTCGATACTGATAAATACCTATACTGATCTGTTTTTTGATGTAGGATGATATGTCAGCCATCCATTGAAGATGAGTTTCATGGGCGAACACCAACAGCCTTTCGTATTGCTGTATCTGTAGCTTGGAAGACTTTTCAAACTCGGGAAATGATACTTTTGTCTGTTTGAAAATTCTTGTTACGCTATGCCCCTTATTAAACTTGCCGATCCTTCCATAAGATTCAAAGTTGTCCAGATGGTTTATTATAGCTATATTGGGCGTATAAACGCATTTGAACTGTCAGAAAATGTCTTTAACAAGGCGTTTCGTCTTTCTTCTTCAATTCCTTCTGTTAGCTCACACTCTCCCTATATATATCTGGTTCAAATTTTCAATCGTTAATAAAATACTCTTTATTCATCCACTCAAGTTCAAATACAATTTTTTAACTTGTAGAGGATGACACTGGATGTTAATACAGTTTTTTCAAACATTAATTCAATAATTAAATTTAATTAATTAATTTTAGTTTTTTTTTATTTAAGTTGCATATATCTACCAATAGATGGAGCCAGATAAACTTCAAAAAAATGAATGAAAATGATTTATAAAGGACTTTCTGCAATAGAGTGAAAAAAAAAGTAGGAATTGACTTAAATTTTTTTTTTTTATATTATTGTTATTGTAGTTTTGCATTGTGAACATTGATTGTATGTGTTTTACGTTCTTGCACGTTACGTCAATGTGACGTCTTGTCTCCAATATGAGCATAGGAATTACTTTTTTACTGAAATGGGTATTCATTTAATTGATCGCAACAAATTATTTCCTACATTTTCATAGCTATCTGTTTAAAAATTGAGTCGGTGCTTAAATTTTGAGCGTCAGTGAATTAATACTATTTTTTCCCATTAAACTTTGATCAGAATATTGAAACAAATTGTATTAAATTGTAAAATAATCAAACAGAATTATTTTAATAAAAAAATAATATAACATGAAAATAGTCATGGCAATGTAAATTAGTTTAGTAAACATTTTAACAGTTAATTAATTATATTTTATTTACTATTTAATCAACGACAAATTTAACATATGTCAGTTATGTGCATGCATTAACTGATAATAGATGTTAGCTACATTTGTCATAAATAACTCTAAACTGACGTAATAATTATAATTTTCTGAAATATTCTATTAAGATCATTAACTAGAAAGTAATTAATCAATAAATTAATTAATTTTAAATTCTTAATACAATGATTGCAATATAAAAGGTCGTAACAATTTTATGAATGATTTTTTAACCTTTAATTCTGTGAATGGAAATATTTTTCTAAATATTACTATAACAATAAATTACAAATTAAATTTTAAAAACACTTATGAATAAAAAATATTTGTACAAGGAATAGTTTTTTGTAGAATTTGGTTGTTTATATTAAATTAAGATGAAATATTTTTTAACAGAAAAGTGATGTATTTTATTTTATGTTATCCTTACTGTTAAACATTATATGTTTATTTATAATAATTATAGTTATAGTTATAACTTTTAAGTTTTAATTTTAAAATAAATTACAGTTACAATAATAATACATAATAATGATGTAATTATTACGTAAAATAAAAATAAAATAAATCTTAATATGATATATCTTATTTAAAGAATATAGTATAATTTAAAATTATAATTATAACGTTCAGGATTTTTCAATTTCTGATGTTTTTATATGCACAAATTATTAAATTGTTTAGAAATTTATATATTTTATACAATTTCAATTTTAAATCTTAATTGCATTCATTTTTTTTACTTTTTAATATAACAAATTTATATTTACAAAATTGGAATCATTTCTGTTATTGAAAAATCTATATACATACATACATATATATATATCGGTTTTCCTCTTAAGTTAACTATCAACAATTAAAAAATCCTAAAATTCTATCTAAGTCATGTTCAAAAACAATAAACTATCCTGAACTCCAAACAATATTTGCAAGTCAATCACCAAAATAAATTACATAATTTATTTGATGTTTAAAACCGTTTTAATATATTGAATTAACTTTCAATATTTTGCAAGCAACACTCGTATATTTACAAAAGGAATTATATTATATTCTTAACTGAATTATCATAAATTTTGTTATTTATGTAGTGAAGAATTGTTTATGGAAACCAAAATTAAACATGAAGACTTTTCCTCTTACGTTAGCTCTAAACAATTCAGAATCCCTAAAATTCTATCTACAATCGCATTCAAAAACTTAAAACTATTCTGAACTCCAAACAATATTTGCAAACTAGTCATAAAAAAAAATTATAGAACTTCTTTGATGTTTAAAAAAGGTTTTAATCGTTCTGTTCATTTCATTTTCAATATTTTGAAGCAGCACTTTTTGCAACAGTTTTTGCAGCAGCAAGCAAGCAGCAAAACGAATTGAATTATATTCTTAACTGAATTATCATTTATTTTGTTATTTATGTAGTGAAGAATTGTTTATGGAGATAAAAAAAACACGTTTTAAACAAAGTGCCTGCCTCCATTTATATAATCTCGAATCTTTTATTGGCTGAACGTGTTATTTAAGAGTCATTTACAAAATTACCACCAAAATTACACCACTCAAGAGTAATGCAGCTTAATAGTAAATATAGACATCTTCGAGTCCCTTAGGAAAAGAATAAACAGCATTTTCTAAATACTTCTTTTTACTAGAACGTGCTCTAAACATAAAACAGAAAACAGCATGCTACAAATCCTTGTCTTTTTCTCCTACAAAAATGTTTCCCCAGTGTATCGTAAATGAATAAGACAACACGAAAGCCCTCTGAAAAAAATTGGCCCCAAACAAAATTTGCATACTAAAAAGGCATACCAATTCCAATCTCCTTTTTATTTTACTTTGCAAAAAAAAACCAAATAAAAAATGACGCAGGAGAAAGGCAAAAGATAAATTTATAGTTGTTATTGCTGGGAGAAGAGTTTATATTTATAGGGTGACGTGATATTTTCTGAACCAGGGCATAATACTAAAGGGGTCTTTGATAAATGCGAAAAATGCAGTAATTTTCTTATGTGCTGTTTTTTGACTTTATACTTTTTTTTTCTTTCTCTTTTATGCTCGCCTCCCTTCTACCTTCGTTATCACGGTTGCAGTGAAAATCTCGATGAATGAGGTCTGTTAATCATTGGAAATGAGTAAAGGATTCTGTTGTTTTTTTAAATTTAAATTTATTGTCCTCAAAAAACAGTATGGAAAGCTAATAACTACAACAGGAGAAAAGGGAGATGTTATCTAATTTAAAAGGACATACAAATGTTTCTGCTATTCTAAGGAAATCTTTCAAAAATGATTTCGAGAATTCTAAAAAAAATGGGATACAGAAAATTTAATTTCTGTTGACAAACAATTATTCATGAAAGATTTAAAAACTGCTATGCACTATTTATGTTTATTAATGAATGGATATTAAAGTTTTATAACGTAATTTTTTATTTATAAATAATTTTATTCTGTGGCTTACAGTGTTTTAGAAAATTATACACATTCTTTCAGAATGGAATATTTTATAGAAAAATTTAATATAAAAATGGTGTTTGTTTTTTTAATTTAAATTTATTGCGCTTAAAAAACAGTATGGAATGTTAATAAATAAAACAGGAAAAATGGAGATTTTATCCAATTTAAAAGGACATACAAATGTTTCTGTTATTGTAAGGAAATGATTTAAAAACGATTTCAAGAATTCTAAAAAAAGTGAGATGTGTAATAAAAATGTGTAATTAATTTCTGTAGTCAAACAGTTATTCATGAAAGGTTATGTTTATTAATGAATTGATATTAAATTTTTATAATGTAATTTTTTGTTAATAAATCAATTGAGTTTAATTTTATTCAGCTGTTTACAGTAATATTTTAAACAGTTATACACATTCTTTTAAAATGGAATATTTTATAGAAAAAGTTAATTTCAAAAATATTGTTTAACATTATGTTTTATAATATTTCCTTATATACTTCATCAAACATAATATAAATGGTAGTAACAATTTTATGAACGATTTTATAATCTTTCGTTTTGTAAATGGAAATATTTTCTAAATATTATTTTAACAATGAATTACAAATTAAATTTTAAAAACACTAACAACTTAACTGAATTAAAATAAATTTTGTTATTTATGTAGTGAAGAATTGTTTATGTTGACCAAAGAAAAAACACATTTTAAACAAAGTGCCTGCCTCCATTGATATAATCCCCAATCTTTTATTGGATGAACGTGCTATTTGAGAGTCATTTACAAAATTACAAAACTACACCAATGCAGCTTAATAGTAAATATAGACATCTTCGAGTACCTCAGTAAAAGAATAAACAGCATTTTCTAAGTATATTTTTTTACTAGAACGTGCTCCAAACATAAAGAAACAAATCCTTAGTAAACGAATAACATGGACATCTATTTATATAATCCGAATCTTTTATTGGGAGAACGTGCTTTTTGAGAATTTACAAAATTAAACATCATTTTAGTAAATATAGACATTTTTTTAGGAAAAGAATAAACAGCATTTTCTAAATATTTTTTTTTAACTAGAACGTGCTCCAAACATAAAACAGAAAACAGCATGCTACAAATCCTTGTCTCTTTTTCCTACAAAAATGTTTCCTCTGTGTACCGTAAATGAATAAGACAACGCGAAAGCCATCTGAAAAAAAAATTGGCTCCAAACAAAATTTGCATACTAAAAAGGCATACCAATTCCAATTCCAATCTACGTTTTATTTTACTTTGCAAAAAAAACAAATAAAAAATGACACGGGCGAAAGTCAAAAGATAAATGTATAGTTGTTGTTGCTGGGGGAAGGGTTTATATTTATAGGGTGACCGTGATATTTTCTGAACCAGGTCATAATACTAAAGGGGTCTTTGATAAATGCGCAAAAATGCAGTAATTTTCTTATGTGCTGTTTTGTTAACTTTATTCTTTTTTTCTTTTCTTTTCTCTTTTACGCTCGCCTCTCTTCCACCTTCTTTATCATGGTTGCAGTGGAAACCTCGATGAATGAGGTCTGTTAATCAACGGAAATGAGTAAAGGATTCTGGTTTTTTTTTTTTTTTTAATTTTAAATTTATTGTGCTTAAAAAACAGTATGGAAAATTAATAAATAAAACAGGAGAAAAGGGAGATCTTAACTAATTTAAAAGGACATGCAAATGTTTCTGCTATTGTAAGAAAATCATTTAAAAAGGTTTTCGAGAATTCTGTACAAAGTGGGATATAGAATAGGATTTAATTTCTGTTGACAAACAATTATTCATGGAAGATTTTAAAAAATTGTTATACGCTACTTATGTTTATTAATTAATT